>CM060433.1:73966307-74566307 GCA_030545235.1 Helianthus tuberosus
TATGATCTTCCTTCATTATGGGACTTTTAAGTAACGAAAGTTTAAAATCTCCTTTTACACATTTTGCAGATCGAAATCCCCTCTCGCCGCCTCATTCCCAAAGCTTCACTTTGTTTTTTTTTTTTTTGTTAGTTTGATCAGAGATTTGAACGAAGAAAGCTTGGATGGGAATTAACTGTGGAACGATCGTTAAAAAAAAGAGAAAAAGGTGGGGCGAAGAGAAGAAGCTAGGAAGCACGGGAAATGTTTGATATTAAGCCTTTGGTAAGGAAATTTCTTTCCAAAAAGCTTTGCATAGTGAATGCTTTTCGATTAAGGTATTGGTTTATGTATTTTAATGATTCTCTATATAAATTGCTTTCGATTTGCACCTATATAACACATCTTATTACTTAATGTACCATGTACACTCCAGCATTGCTTTATGTTCATAACTTATCACTAAAGACCTTGAATACATGTGTTTGAGTCTTATTTTCTTTGGACGTGTAGGAAGCTTTTTTATTTTTCAAACTTAGCACCGATAATTGAGTACAGAGTGTTTAGTAGTGTGCTTTTTAATTAGTATTTATGTCGACATGCAGTATGTTCTATGATGATAACTTGACTTTACGTCTGATGCCATTTTAGTAGCTCGGGTAAGATGGCATGAGTTGACTTGAAAAAATTATATGCATGGCCAACAAGTTTCGTGTGTACACCAAAATATATCTATACTACTTTAATAAACATATGTGAAGGACAAGATGGTAATTGAACAAGGTGTTGAAAAAACACTTAATGCACAATGTACAACTGTTAAGGCACAAGAAAACACAAACCCTTTTACCCTTTACAAGGGTATACATCTGCCGTCCAAATGTTTTACTTTCTCACACGGATCAACATCGGGACCGTCCATTTGACTTCACACGGATCACCATATGCTTTCTCTCTCAATGCTCACACATCTCACAAAACAACATCAGATCTTCTTCTCTCTCTCTTCTCTCTCTCTTCTCGGCGATCTAGGGTTTCATGAGATCTATCACCAGATCCGTTTGAATCTATCACCAGATCCGTTTGATGAGCAGATCTAGGGTTTCATGAGATCTATCACAAGCTTTATCTGGCAAGGGATCCACAGATTTGAACAAGGGATCCGTTTGATGTTCTGATGTTGTTGCAATGAGTGTTATATATCTTACCATGTTCTTTTGTGATTCTTACTTTTCTGGTGAAGCGGTTGACGGATGTTCGAACGACGAAATCTGAGGTTTACGAAGGATTTTCGCATGTGTTTTGTGATGAATCGACTCAGGTTAGGTTCTAAATGTTGATTTATCTTTAATCTTGATGTGGATTTGTTAGTAGATAGATGCGGTTATTTCAAATTATGTTGAAAGTTTTGTGATATTTGAATTTGTATTTTTGGTGATGATAGTTAGGTTAATTTCAGATATGACATAGTGAAAGGATAAATTGTTTTTGTAGTTTTGATTTTACTTTATTCTGTTATATTTTGATCTTTTCCTTCATTTTTGGGACTGATAAGTGTCATGGTTTTGTGAAAATCTGAGGTTTACGAAGGATTTTCGCATGTGTTTTGTGATGAATCGACTCAGGTTAGGTTCTAAATGTTGATTTATCTTTAATTTTGATGTGGATTTGTTAGTAGATGCGGTTATTTCAAATTAGGTTGAAAGTTTTGTGATATTTGAATTTGTATTTTTGGTGATGATAGTTAGGTTAATTTCAGATATGACATAGTGAAAGGATAAATTGTTTTTGTAGTTTTGATTTTACTTTATTCTGTTATATTTTGATCTTTTCCTTCATTTTTGGGACTGATAAGTGTCATGGTTTTGTGAAAATCTGAGGTTTACGAAGGATTTTCGCATGTGTTTTGTGATGAATCGACTCAGGTTAGGTTCTAAATGTTGATTTATCTTTAATCTTGATGTGGATTTGTTAGTAGATGCGGTTATTTCCTACATCCGATGTTTTAGTTAGGATTTACCTTTTTAATTTTTTTTATGTTTACTTGTTTGTTTATATGTCACATGTAGATTAGTAAGACAAAGGTGTTTCTAAGGGCCGGACAGATGGCAGAGTTTGATGGTTGTCGGACTAAGGTCCTAAGTTATACGACCTAGATGGCTTGGATGTTTCCCAAGTGTTCTATGATGCATAAGGGCCGGACACATTTATGCATCCTCGTAAAGCTTATATATAAACATAATATTAGAAGCTTTGAAAAGTAAGGCTAAACCGTAAACGTTTTTATACAATAAAACATCTACTGAAACCTTAAAGAAACTACCATTGTTTATACATATAAGCAAAATGTTTATTTGTTTGTAGGGGGTATTAAATAAGGTTTTGACATCAAATATATATGTGTGTGGAATTTCGTGTATGTGTGTATGTAACAGAATATACATACATGTTTGTCGAATTTGTGACAAATGACAAATAACCGGTAATTCCGTACAATTTGATTACTATTTTTATTATATAATCTCATGTATTTAACGTAATTTAATTACGTAATTGAGTCGTACATTAGATAACAATGTTAGGACAAGTAAACATTACTATAACATATGTTGGTTTTCGTCGTGTTGCGAAACCAATCAAACTATGTCCTAGAAGTGTTGGTAGAAAGTGTTGGGCGCACTATTAACGGTCACACTATTCATTACAGCAAAACAGTGAAAACGAAAAGAAACGGTGAAAAACGACATACAAATGATACAAGTGAGTCTATATATATATATATAGGAAGGGGCTCATGCGAGAACCACCCTTATTGTGAGAACCTTGAGAACCAATGTGAACACAACCTAAAATAGCTAAAAAAAAACCTAAAAAAACCTAACCCCCACCCCCCCCACCCCCCAAAAACCTAAACCCCCCCCCCCCCAAAAAAAAAAAAAAACCTAACCCCCCCCCCCCCCAAGCTAAATGCTAAAAAAAAACCTAACCCTACCCCCCCCCCCCCCCAAAAAAAAAAAACCTAAACCCCCCTCCCCCACCCCCAAAAAACCTAAGCCCCCCCCCCCAAAGCTAAAATGCTAAAAACTAAACCCCCAAAAAACCTAAAAAAATAAAAAAAAAATCTAAATTTTTTTTTTATTTTTTTAATATATTTTAGGTTAAAATCGCTAATTTTCGAAGCAAAAAAAAAATTTTGACTTCAAAAAGTAGCGATTTTTTTTATAAAAAATATTAAAAAATTCAAAAAAAAAAAAATTTGTGTGATTTTTAGCTATTTTTAGGCATTTTTGGTGTGTTCACATTGGTTCTCGCGGTTCTCACAATAAGAGGTGGTTCTCGCATGATCTTCTCCATATATATATATATATATATATATATATATATATATATGTTCACATTGGTTCTCGCGGTTCCCACAATAAGAGGTGGTTCTCGCATGATCTTCTCCCTATATATATATATATATATATATATATATATATATATAGGGGATCGCTAGAATGAGAACCACCACGAGTTATGAGAACCACGAGAACCGCGCCCCGCGAGTGGCCGTCGGCGACGAAATTTTTTTTACACCTAGATCCGTATATTTTAGTGGGGGGTTTAAATTTTCGGTTCAAACGGCGCGCCCGAGGGGGTAGTTTTTTACGCCCAAAGTTTGGGTTTTTTTACTTTTTTTAATTTTTCTTTTTTTTTACCAAACTTTGGGCGTAAAAAACTACCCCCTCGGGCGCGCCGTTTGAACCGAAAATTTAAACCCCCCACTAAAATATACGGATCTAGGTGTAAAAAAAATTTCGTCGCCGACGGCCACCCGCGGGGCGCGGTTCTGGTGGTTCTCATAACTCGTGGTGGTTCTCATTCTAGCGGATCCCTATATATATATATATATATATATATATAGGATTGAGTTAAAATGAGAACCACTCCCAGTTGTAAGAACCATGAGAACCATCTCAACCAATCAGGTTATGCAAACATAAAGGGTATGTTGGTCATTTACCCCAAATGTCAAATCTATCCTCTCACCTCTCTCCTCTATTTAATGTTCTCTTCTCTCTCCTCTCTCATCTCTTTTCTATTTAAAGTTGTAAGAACCAGCGAGAACCACCCCCGCGGGGGGCCGTTGACCACGATTTTTTTTACAACTAGATGTGTATATTTTAACACCCTACGCAAAGTTTGGGTTTAACGGCGCGCCCGAGGGGGTAGTTTTTTACGCCCAAAGTTTGGGTTTTTCTAATTTTTTTTTAATTTTTCTTTTTTTTTTAACCAAACTTTGGGCGTAAAAAACTACCCCCTCGGGCGCGCCGTTTAAACCCAAACTTTGCGTAGGGTGTTAAAATATACACATCTAGTTGTAAAAAAAATCGTGGTCAACGGCCCCCCGCGGGGGTGGTTCTCGCGGGTTCTTACAACTCGAGGTAGCCAAACCCCGTTTTTTTTCGAGATACGCTTTGTTTTGATGTTGTTGGCTTTTTATATTTTTTTTCCCTAGTCGATGACGATAATAATCTATCTATCTGAGACACCTACCGAGTTTGCGTTTTCTGGGTGTGTCCGTGTTTGCGTAAAAAAGTTTTTGTATAAAAAAATGTTAAACCGTAAACTTTTTAACTTAAAACGTAAACTTTTTAACGTAAAACGTAAAACTTTTTAACGTAAAATAAAAAAAAAAAATTAAAACGTAAACTTTTTAACGTAAACCGTAAACTTTTCAACGTAAACCGTAAACTTTTTTTAACGTAAAACGTAAATCGTAAAAAGTTTTAGGTAAAACGTAAAATAAAAATGTAAATAACGTTAACGTAAAAAACCGGCGCGTAAAACGTAAAAAACCGGCGCGAAAAACGTAAAAAACCGGCACGTAAAACGTAAATAACGTTAAAGTAAAAAACCGGCACGTAAAACGTAAAAAAAAAGTTACCGTAAAAAACCGGGGCGTAAAACGTAAAAAACCGGCGCGTAAAACGTAAATAACGTTAACGTAAAAAAACCGGCGCGTAAAACGTAAAAAAACGTTAACCTAAAAAACCGGGGCGTAAAACGTAAAAAACCGGCGCGTAAGACGTAAAACGTAAAAGGTTTTACGTAAAAGGTTTTTCGTAAAACGTAAATAGTTAATTTTTTTTAGTAAAACGTAAAAAGTTTTAGGTAAAACGTAAAAAACCGGCCCGTAAAACGTAAAAACGTAAAACGTAAAAAACCGGCGCGTAAAACGTAAAAAACCGGCACGTAAAAAAAGTTAACGTAAAAAACCGGCGCGTAAAACTAAAAAAAATGTTAACGTAAAAAACCGGCGCGTAAAACGTAAAAAAACGGCCCGTAAGAAACGGCGTTAAAAAATGGCGTGTAAAAAACGACGCGTAAAAAACGGCGTTAAAAAACGGCGCGTTAAAAAAACGGCGTGTTAAAAAAACGACGCTTGAAAAAACCCGGCGTTAAAACGGCGCGTCAAAAATACGTAAAACGTAAAAAGGTTAACGTAAAACTGAAATTGTAAAAAGTATAAAAAATCTTTAAAAAAATCAGAATTTAAAAATGTTTTAATAAAAAAATTATGTTTAAAAAATAAAAAGTAATATAATAATACAATAAAGTAATAAAAAACAATAAAGTAAAAAAGACAAAATAGAGTGTTTTTACCTAAATACCCTTTTAGATTATAATACTAAAAACATAATAACACAAAAAATACTTAATATTATTTTTTAATACTTTTAATCTCATCCATCCATCAACTTGATCTAATGGTCAAAAAGTGGTTCTCATAGTTCTTACAACTGGAGGTGGTTCTCATTTTAGCCATCCCCTATATATATATATATATATATATAGGGGGCCGCTAGAATGAGAACCACCACGAGTTGTAAGAACCATGAGAACCGCGCCCCGCGGGTGGCCGTCGGCGACGAAATTTTTTTTACACCTAGATCCGTATATTTTAGGGGGGGTGTAAAATTTTCAGTTCAAACGGCGCGCCCGAGGGGGTAGTTTTTTACGCCCAAAGTTTGGGTTTTTTTAATTTTTTTAATTTTTCTTTTTTTTTTTACCAAACTTTGGGCGTAAAAAACTACCCCCTCGGGCGCGCCGTTTGAACCGAAAATTTTACACCCCCCCTAAAATATACGGATCTAGGTGTAAAAAAAATTTCGTCGCCGACGGCCACCCGCGGGGCGCGGTTCTCATGGTTCTTACAACTCGTGGTGGTTCTCATTCTAGCCATCCCCTATATATATATATATATATATATATATATATATATATAGAGAAAGTATAATGTACAAAAAGGCTTAACCTACATTAACCTACGCGACCAGATTTATAACTTGCGTAATTATTTTTTTGTCCATCATAACATGCGTTATTATACTTCCCATGCGTGATTATCACCTCCCATGCGTGATTATCACAAAAAAACTGCTTTCATGCGTTATTAGGGCTCCCATGCGTGATTTTATCCTTCATCGGACGGTTAGCAGTGTAGCGTACGTGAAGTATGATAAGCCCTTTTGTATGTTAACCTAACCCTATATATATATATATAGGATTGAGTTAAAATGAGAACCACTCCCAGTTGTAAGAACCATGAGAACCATCTCAACCAATCAGGTTATGCCAACATAAAGGGTATGTTGGTCATTTACCCCAAATGTCAAATCTATCCTCTCACCTCTATTTAATGCTCTCTCCTCTCTCATCTCTTTTCTATTTAAAGTTGTAAGAACCAGCGAGAACCACCCCCGCGGGGGGCCGTTGACCACGATTTTTTTTTACAACTAGATGTGTATATTTTAACACCCTACGCAAAGTTTGGGTTTAAACGGCGCGCCCGAGGGGGTAGTTTTTTACGCCCAAAGTTTGGGTTTTTTTAATTTTTTTTAATTTTTCTTTTTTTTAACCAAACTTTAGGCGTAAAAAACTACCCCCTCGGGCTCGCCGTTTAAACCCAAACTTTGCGTAGGGTGTTAAAATATACACATCTAGTTGTAAAAAAAAAATCGTGGTCAACGGCCCCCGCGGGGGTGGTTCTCACGGGTTCTTACAACTCGAGGTAGCCAAACCCCGTTTTTTTTCGAGATACGCTTTGTTTTGATGTTGCTGGCTTTTTATATTTTTTTTCCTTAGTCGATGACGATAATAATCTATCTATCTGAGACACCTACCGAGTTTGCGTTTTCTGGGTGTGTCCGTGTTTGCGTAAAAAAGTTATTGTGTAAAAAAATGTTAAACCGTAAACTTTTTAACTTAAAACGTAAACTTTTTAACGTAAAACTTTTTAACGTAAAATTAAAAAAAAAAAAATTAAAACGTAAACTTTTTAACGTAAACCGTAAACTTTTTAACGTAAACCGTAAACTTTTTTAACGTAAATCGTAAAAAGTTTTAGGTAAAACGTAAAATAAAAATGTAAATAACGTTAACGTAAAAAACCGGCGCGTAAAACGTTAAAAGCCGGCGCGAAAAACGTAAAAAACCGGCGCGTAAAACGTAAATAACGTTAAAGTAAAAAACCGGCGCGTAAAACGTAAAAAAAAGTTAACGTAAAAAACCGGGGCGTAAAACGTAAAAAACCGGCGCGTAAAACGTAAATAACGTTAACGTAAAAAAACCGGCGCGTAAAACGTAAAAAAACGTTAACCTAAAAAACCGGGGCGTAAAACGTAAAAAACCGGCGCGTAAAACGTAAAACGTAAAAGGTTTTACGTAAAAGGTTTTTCGTAAAACGTAAATAGTTAATTTTTTTAGTAAAACGTAAAAAGTTTTAGGTAAAACGTAAAAAACCGGCCCGTAAAACGTAAAAACGTAAAACGTAAAAAACCGGCGCGTAAAACGTAAAAAACCGGCACGTAAAAAAAGTTAACGTAAAAAACCGGCGCGTAAAACGTAAAAAAATGTTAACGTAAAAAACCGGCGCGTAAAACGTAAAAAAACGGCCCGTAAGAAACGGCGTTAAAAAATGGCGTGTAAAAAACGACGCGTAAAAAACGGCGTTAAAAAACGGCGCGTTAAAAAAACGGCGTGTTAAAAAAACGACGCTTGAAAAAACCCGGCGTTAAAACGGCGCGTCAAAAATACGTAAAACGTAAAAAGGTTAACGTAAAACTGAAATTGTAAAAAGTATAAAAAATCTTTAAAAAAATCAGAATTTAAAAATGTTTTAATAAAAAAATTATGTTTAAAAAATAAAAAGTAATATAATAATACAATAAAGTAATAAAAAACAATAAAGTAAAAAAGACAAAATAGAGTGTTTTTACCTAAATACCCTTTTAGATTATAATACTAAAAACATAATAACACAAAAAATACTTAATATTATTTTTTAATACTTTTAATCTCATCCATCCATCAACTTGATCTAATGGTCAAAAAGTGGTTCTCATAGTTCTTACAACTGGAGGTGGTTCTCATTTTAGCCATCCCCTATATATATATATATATATATATAGGGGGCCGCTAGAATGAGAACCACCACGAGTTGTAAGAACCATGAGAACCGCGCCCCGCGGGTGGCCGTCGGCGACGAAATTTTTTTTACACCTAGATCCGTATATTTTAGGGGGGGTGTAAAATTTTCAGTTCAAACGGCGCGCCCGAGGGGGTAGTTTTTTACGCCCAAAGTTTGGGTTTTTTTAATTTTTTTAATTTTTCTTTTTTTTTTTACCAAACTTTGGGCGTAAAAAACTACCCCCTCGGGCGCGCCGTTTGAACCGAAAATTTTACACCCCCCCCTAAAATATACGGATCTAGGTGTAAAAAAAATTTCGTCGCCGACGGCCACCCGCGGGGCGCGGTTCTCATGGTTCTTACAACTCGTGGTGGTTCTCATTCTAGCCATCCCCTATATATATATATATATATATATATATATAGAGAAAGTATAATGTACAAAAAGGCTTAACCTACATTAACCTACGCGACCAGATTTATAACTTGCGTAATTATTTTTTTGTCCATCATAACATGCGTTATTATACTTCCCATGCGTGATTATCACCTCCCATGCGTGATTATCACAAAAAAACTGCTTTCATGCGTTATTAGGGCTCCCATGCGTGATTTTATCCTTCATCGGACGGTTAGCAGTGTAGCGTACGTGAAGTATGATAAGCCCTTTTGTATGTTAACCTAACCCTATATATATATATATAGGATTGAGTTAAAATGAGAACCACTCCCAGTTGTAAGAACCATGAGAACCATCTCAACCAATCAGGTTATGCCAACATAAAGGGTATGTTGGTCATTTACCCCAAATGTCAAATCTATCCTCTCACCTCTATTTAATGCTCTCTCCTCTCTCATCTCTTTTCTATTTAAAGTTGTAAGAACCAGCGAGAACCACCCCCGCGGGGGGCCGTTGACCACGATTTTTTTTTACAACTAGATGTGTATATTTTAACACCCTACGCAAAGTTTGGGTTTAAACGGCGCGCCCGAGGGGGTAGTTTTTTACGCCCAAAGTTTGGGCTTTTTTAATTTTTCTTTTTTTTAACCAAACTTTAGGCGTAAAAAACTACCCCCTCGGGCTCGCCGTTTAAACCCAAACTTTGCGTAGGGTGTTAAAATATACACATCTAGTTGTAAAAAAAAAATCGTGGTCAACGGCCCCCGCGGGGGTGGTTCTCACGGGTTCTTACAACTCGAGGTAGCCAAACCCCGTTTTTTTTCGAGATACGCTTTGTTTTGATGTTGCTGGCTTTTTATATTTTTTTTCCTTAGTCGATGACGATAATAATCTATCTATCTGAGACACCTACCGAGTTTGCGTTTTCTGGCTGTGTCCGTGTTTGCGTAAAAAAGTTATTGTGTAAAAAAATGTTAAACCGTAAACTTTTTAACTTAAAACGTAAACTTTTTAACGTAAAACTTTTTAACGTAAAATTAAAAAAAAAAAATTAAAACGTAAACTTTTTAACGTAAACCGTAAACTTTTTAACGTAAACCGTAAACTTTTTTAACGTAAATCGTAAAAAGTTTTAGGTAAAACGTAAAATAAAAATGTAAATAACGTTAACGTAAAAAACCGGCGCGTAAAACGTTAAAAGCCGGCGCGAAAAACGTAAAAAACCGGCGCGTAAAACGTAAATAACGTTAAAGTAAAAAACCGGCGCGTAAAACGTAAAAAAAAGTTAACGTAAAAAACCGGGGCGTAAAACGTAAAAAACCGGCGCGTAAAACGTAAATAACGTTAACGTAAAAAAACCGGCGCGTAAAACGTAAAAAAACGTTAACCTAAAAAACCGGGGCGTAAAACGTAAAAAACCGGCGCGTAAAACGTAAAACGTAAAAGGTTTTACGTAAAAGGTTTTTCGTAAAACGTAAATAGTTAATTTTTTTAGTAAAACGTAAAAAGTTTTAGGTAAAACGTAAAAAACCGGCCCGTAAAACGTAAAAACGTAAAACGTAAAAAACCGGCGCGTAAAACGTAAAAAACCGGCGCGTAAAGCGTAAAAAAAGTTAACGTAAAAAACCGGCGCGTAAAACGTAAAAAACCGGCGCGTAAAACGTAAAAAAACGTTAACGTAAAAAACCGGCGCGTAAAACGTAAAAAAACGGCCCGTAAGAAACGGCGTTAAAAAATGGCGTGTAAAAAACGACGCGTAAAAAACGGCGTTAAAAAACGGCGCGTTAAAAAAACGGCGTGTTAAAAAAACAACGCTTGAAAAAACCCGGCGTAAAAACGGCGCGTCAAAAATACGTAAAACGTAAAAAGGTTAACGTAAAACTGAAATTGTAAAAAGTATAAAAAATCTTTAAAAAATCAGAATTTAAAAATGTTTTAATAAAAAAATTATGTTTAAAAAATAAAAAGTAATATAATAATACAATAAAGTAATAAAAAAACAATAAAGTAAAAAAGACAAAATATAGTGTTTTTACCTAAATACCCTTTTATATTATAATACTAAAAACATAATAAGACAAAAAATACTTAATACTATTTTTTAATACTTTTAATCTCATCCATCCATCAACTTGATCTAATGGTCAAAAAGTGGTTCTCATAGTTCTTACAACTGGAGGTGGTTCTCATTTTAGCCATCCCCTATATATATATATATATATATATATATATATATATATATATAGGATTGAGTTAAAATGAGAACCACTCCCAGTTGTAAGAACCATGAGAACCATCTCAACCAATCAGGTTATGCCAACATAAAGGGTATGTTGGTCATTTACCCCAAATGTCAAATCTATCCTCTCACCTCTATTTAATGCTCTCTCCTCTCTCATCTCTTTTCTATTTAAAGTTGTAAGTACCAGCGAGAACCACCCCCGCGGGGGGCCGTTGACCACGATTTTTTTTAACAACTAGATGTGTATATTTTAACACCCTACGCAAAGTTTGGGTTTAAACGGCGCGCCCGAGGGGGTAGTTTTTTACGCCCAAAGTTTGGGTTTTTTTAATTTTTTTTAATTTTTCTTTTTTTTTAACCAAACTTTGGGCGTAAAAAACTACCCCCTCGGGCTCGCCGTTTAAACCCAAACTTTGCGTAGGGTGTTAAAATATACACATCTAGTTGTAAAAAAAAAAATCGTGGTCAACGGCCCCCCGCGGGGGTGGTTCTCGCGGGTTCTTACAACTCGAGGTAGCCAAACCCCGTTTTTTTTCGAGATACGCTTTGTTTTGATGTTGTTGGCTTTTTATATTTTTTTCCTTAGTCGATGACGATAATAATCTATCTATCTGAGACACCTACCGAGTTTGCGTTTTCTGGGTGTGTCCGTGTTTGCGTAAAAAAGTTTTTGTATAAAAAAATGTTAAACCGTAAACTTTTTAACTTAAAACGTAAACTTTTTAACGTAAAACGTAAAACTTTTTAACGTAAAATAAAAAAAAAATTAAAACGTAAACTTTTTAACGTAAACCGTAAACTTTTTAACGTAAACCGTAAACTTTTTTAACGTAAATCGTAAAAAGTTTTAGGTAAAACGTAAAATAAAAATGTAAATAACGTTAACGTAAAAAACCGGCGCGTAAAACGTAAAAAACCGGCGCGAAAAACGTAAAAAACCGGCGCGTAAAACGTAAATAACGTTAAAGTAAAAAACCGGCGCGTAAAACGTAAAAAAAAGTTAACGTAAAAAACCGGGGCGTAAAACGTAAAAAACCGGCGCGTAAAACGTAAATAACGTTAACGTAAAAAAACCGGCGCGTAAAACGTAAAAAAACGTTAACCTAAAAAACCGGGGCGTAAAACGTAAAAAACCGGCGCGTAAAACGTAAAACGTAAAAGGTTTTACGTAAAAGGTTTTTCGTAAAACGTAAATAGTTAATTTTTTTTAGTAAAACGTAAAAAGTTTTAGGTAAAACGTAAAAAACCGGCCCGTAAAACGTAAAAACGTAAAACGTAAAAAACCGGCGCGTAAAACGTAAAAAACCGGCGCGTAAAGCGTAAAAAAAGTTAACGTAAAAAACCGGCGCGTAAAACGTAAAAAACCGGCGCGTAAAACGTAAAAAAACGTTAACGTAAAAAACCGGCGCGTAAAACGTAAAAAAACGGCCCGTAAGAAGAAACGGCGTTAAAAAACGGCGTTAAAAAATGGCGTGTAAAAAACGACGCGTAAAAAACGGCGTTAAAAAACGGCGCGTTAAAAAAAACGGCGTGTTAAAAAAACGACGCTTGAAAAAACCCGGCGTAAAAACGGCGCGTCAAAAATACGTAAAACGTAAAAAGGTTAACGTAAAACTGAAATTGTAAAAAGTATAAAAAATCTTTAAAAAAATCAGAATTTAAAAATGTTTTAATAAAAAAATTATGTTTAAAAAATAAAAAGTAATATAATAATACAATAAAGTAATAAAAAAACAATAAAGTAAAAAAGACAAAATAGAGTGTTTTTACCTAAATACCCTTTTAGATTATAATACTAAAAACATAATAAGACAAAAAATAATTAATACTATTTTTTAATACTTTTAATCTCATCCATCCATCAACTTGATCTAATGGTCAAAAAGTGGTTCTCATAGTTCTTACAACTGGAGGTGGTTCTCATTTTAGCCATCCCCTATATATATATATATATAGGGGATCGCTAGAATGAGAACCACCACGAGTTATGAGAACCACGAGAACCGCGCCCCGCGGGTGGCCGTCGGCGACGAAATTTTTTTTACACCTAGATCCGTATATTTTAGTGGGGGGTTTAAATTTTCGGTTCAAACGGCGCGCCCGAGGGGGTAGTTTTTTACGCCAAAAGTTTGGGTTTTTTTAATTTTTTTAATTTTTCTTTTTTTTTTTACCAAACTTTGGGCGTAAAAAACTAACCCCTCCTGCGCGCCGTTTGAACCGAAAATTTAAACCCCCCACTAAAATATACGGATCTAGGTGTAAAAAAAATTTCGTCGCCGACGGCCACCCGCGGGGCGCGGTTCTCATGGTTCTCATAACTCGTGGTGGTTCTCATTCTAGCAGCTCCCTATATATATATATATATATATATATATATATATATACTAGTCATTTACCCGCGCGATGCGGTGGGATATATATCACTTAGGTTGGTGAGTTTTGGGCTATGTACGAAGGTTGTTTATAGTTAGTTTATCAATCACTTCGTAATTTACTGTATAGTACGCCTGTGTCGTTTTGGTTCCTTAGAGTACTGGTACGACATTCAGTATAACAATCCAAAAAGATATGCCAAATGAGATATTCACAACTTGATTTTAATCAAAAACGTCAACAACCGTCCAACTTATACATTTAATGCTAAAACCTCTTTTAGTTATTTTATTTGGAAATTTAGTTTAGGGAATATGTGTTGATCATATCTAAGAGTAATTATTTATTAAAAAGATAAATATGTTGAACAAGTGTCTTGGATCAACGTAAGCAGGCATGTTTAAGTCCACACAAAACCTATCGACCCAACCAGCCCATTTTCCTAAAGCTATAGACATCACTCTTAGACGTTAAATGACCTATAACAGGAAAAACACGAAAAAATATTAGAGATAAATTTTGGATTTTTTTGACACAAACCCATGTGCATACCGGTGGCTAGATACTCGGGAGCCGTGTATCCGTACGTCCCCATGACTCTAGTTGAGACATGGCTCTTATCACCGATCGGTCCATCCTTGTTTAGGTAGTATGGCAAAGGTTATATTATTTCAATAATAATCTAAAACTTACATATTTTATACATTTGAAAAAGCATTTAACCCGCTTCTTTTTAAGCGATAGAACGTTTTTTTAAGTGAAAAAGCATTCGACCCGTATCTTTTTAACCGAAAAAGCATTTGACCCGTTTATTTTTAAGCGAAAAGGCATTCGACCTGTTTCTTTTTAAGCAAAAAAGCATTCGACCCTCTTCTTCTTAGTCTATGTGTAATGGGGCGGTATATCACACCAAATTTGAATATGGCGCCCCCATAGTGCCACCAACACCACTACGGCGGGCGCTATGGAGTGGGTTTTTGCATCTCCCGTTATAGTGATAGCGGCGTTGCCCCTTTATCCCCCTCTCACACACATATATATACAAACATATGTATGTATAATTGAAGGGGTTATATAACCCCCTTACCACTACACCCTCTTGTGATACAAAGCCTCATAAAGCCCCTCTCTTACGCGTTTCGCCACTTGTCGCATAACGCCCCGCAAAGGGCTTTATGACGACTACACAATGCCTTAAGATTAAAAAATTTAATAAACCTGACACACTTTCATTGATGACCTAATAACCCGATAATTACATAGTATTATAACATCAAATGAAAATTTAGGGACTTTAGAAAGATTAAAAAAAAAAAGATTTTATTGACTTAATTAGATCAAATGACGATGTTATAATACTCGCACTGGGTTAGACTCCAAAAAGCACACAACAAACTTTGCATTGATTTTGTCATGTGGTTTCTAGAAAACATTGAAGGCCCGTTTTAAAAGCTCACCTAAACAACTGAATTGAAAGGCTCACCTAAAAGGAAACAACTGATTTTTTTTTTTTTTGAGAAACGCTAATAAACAACCGAATATGTTTAGTCGAATTTGTTACTTGTTTGTCCCAGAAAATTAGAAAAATAAGGTAAAAATCAATGTATTAATCTTAAACATGAATTGTATTTTCCGTTTGCATATGTTCAATCACACATGGACAAACGCAGCAATACCAACTGTATCATTTTCGGATTAATTCCAACAAACCAAAGTCAAACTTGAGAGAGTTTAACAAAACAAAGCCAAGCTTGAGAGAGTTTAATTAACCATGTTTGATTCTAATTCACAAGATATGGAATTGGCATATCTGGTGCACCAAGTTGTAGAAAGAATGTGACTTTTTACGTAGTGATTAATCCAAACTCGACAGTTAACGAAAGATTGTGACTTTTTACATAATGATTAATCCAAACTCCAAGATCAAGTGCACCAAGTTGTGAACGCATTTCATTCATAAAGTGCTCCGAGTAATGCAGTACCAGCATATCCTCAAATATGAACTTCAGTCTTCATTCATCTTTAAAAGATGTTGATAATCTCTTTGTAGATGATATCAATGGTTTCAACAAAACCCAGATGACTTCATTGTGAAATACGAACATAGCACTTCAATGTACTAAAATTATATCAACAAACAAAAGTCGTATGCCATGCACTCTAAGATCTCTTGGCATCTAGGTTTGAATAAAGATATTCAAACAAAAGAAATAGCCACACAACAATTAATAGCGTATAAATAACTTCTTGTGAATAATTGGAATCTTGTTGTTCATATGGTTTTGATTACGGAAGAGTAAAGACCATCTCTAAAAATGATGGTAATTTATGATGATAAAAAGTCGTCTAGATATCACTATATAAATAAACATAAAAATGAACATTTAGTTACACCTAGAACTAAAATCATTGGGGTAGTAAAAAATCTTGTATCCACACTACATAAAACATTTTTTTTAAAGTTATATCTTTGATTATACCATAACTCAAGACTTTTAAGATAGCAACTGCAAATACATTCTATGAGGAAGAGGAATAGGCAGCATTGATACGATCCCTCAGGTGGTCTCCACTTTGGAGGAAACCTACAAACCAACCCGATCTTTATGTTTCAACAATTTCATACTAACGCAAAGAATTGAACTCAAGTTTACCGCTTGAAAGCACAGATAAAATGACGATGCGGTCAGTAACTCAATAATGCCACATTTTCGTGGTAGCGCGCGCACACACATACCTCGGAGGAGATGAGTTGCAGCAGCAGCTTTTCAAGCACTCAACAATGTTGTTTCAGTTCTGTTTAGAACATAATGTAAAACATGAAAACATACCTTTGATTGCATCAGACAGGCAAGCAGTAATGTTTGACACGATCGTCAGCTTGATCTGGTTCCTCCTTAGGGTGCAATCTGATGATGGGGACTAAGAAAACCGACAAGGGAATCGGTATAGGATAGGAGGTCAATTGATGTTATGCTTATGGGGTGTGTCTAATTGTCCAACCCTTCAACCTCAACATAAGACTCCTTTATATAAGCACCCAGGAGGAAACCCTAATTAGTTAATAAGGGTAATATGGTTCATCAACAATTACCAACTAATTATTAATAGGATTGTTATATATTTTGATCTATATAATGTAAACGATTATAATGGCTACTAGATTAAATATTAAACATAATATATTTAATCTTACATTCTCCCACTTAGCCGAGTAATCATTTACTATGAGTATTAGATAAGCCTGATCAGGAGTTAACACTCATTTTAGCCTTAAACAAGTACTATAGCAGAGAAATACAGCCGTTGAATCATTATGCGACCCAGGACCCCCATTAATCACACTATAGCCTTAATTTAAAACCTAATCGTTATGATCAAAATACGCATAAGCCCTTTGTTTGATTTGTAACTATATTTGTCTATATGCCATTATGCTAGCTTGACATATTCTTAGAGACACACAAAATCAAACTGATGAGGAAAATTAACTAATACTTAGTCATTCATAGTACGATATGCAATTGCGCACGGCCATCAATTAATACCCGTCTATGAGCTCTCTTAATAAGACTTATGGGTAATAGCCCTTCAATTATAGGATCCTTAAGCATATCATGAATGTATTCGATACAAAACTTAGTTTCCTCAATTCGTTCATAAACGAATAATTAATTGCGTATCGAAAATTAATGCAGCACCTCTTGAACTGTTACTGTTCAAGGAGTCATGGTAGCTGACTTTATCACACTAAGTCTTCAAAACATTATATGGAGTCATTAAACTTATGAGTCCACTGATAAACTTCCAACAACATTTAGTGACTATAATATGTCGTTATAACTTAGGTTGTTAATATCAGTACATTATGACTCCTCCATGAAATAGGTTTTGTCTGCTGACATAAAGATATACCCGAAATTACATTTTGTCATCTTTGAATATCTCAAAGCTAAAGTAATAAACCGGTTTGAGTTCTCACTTCTTCTTCAAATCATAGCCTCTCGTTTCTTTAAAGATATTGTAATACTCCATTAGATGCTTCACATTAACCTAGACATATCTAGTGTGTTGCAATTTGAGTAATATCTAAACGAGTATAGACTTAAACTTACATAAGGCTTCTAATTAATGAAGCGTAAATAAACAATCTCATTTATCCTATTATCCTCTAAAAGAGAGCAGTATTGTTTGTTACATATGTAAGGACCCATTTAATGTTGAACTAACGGAACGGAACTAATATCCCATTGGGTCTATCTCAGTATGTGATGATATCAATCACGTAAGAGATATCTCTGAGATCTATTATATCAAAGTTTGTGTTAACAATGCTTTGACTTATGTAACATATACTTGTCAAAAGAATGTTATCTATATAGACAAGTTTATCTTAGTTGCTCCCACTCATCTTGAGGTAGGTACATTAATCCACTTGATTCTTGATGAAAATAATTACGTTAGCTTTCATCACATTATGATGTTTGCATTAACCCATACATGGATATTATTGGCTTACAAATAAAGTGTTCTTTAACCTTCAGTTTGAAACTTTAGGTTGTTATCTAATGAACATGTAAATATGCTAGCCATTTGTTAGGGAAAATTGTTTATAATGTTCATCTAATGTAGCTTTAAACTATTATAAGCTACTAGAACAGTGATGATCCTCAAAGAGATCTTCTATAAGATATGTAATAAAGATTCTTTAATAATTTATCTCTTTCTGAGTGTAACCTTTGTCAATCAATCATGCTTCTTCGTGTCTTAACGCTTATATTAGGATTTGATTTTAGTTATGAACACTCTTAGGTAATTCAATCAAATCTCAAACGTTATACGAACACATAAAATCAGTTTTACTAGAAAACTGTTTTATTCCATTAAGAATATTGATTGACACTAATGGCTTAATTTGAAGAGACAGGATCAGTAAACATTTCCAAAATCCATTTCAACTTTAGTTAGGGAGGTTATCTAATCATCAAAGTTAGTAGGCTTTTAAACCTGGATGACCTCCTGAGTTGATTATTGGGTTCATTAGAAGTTTCAGTTTTATGGATTAGCTCTTGGTTAGGTTGCTATCATTTTCATAATTCTAAGTTTATAAGAGTTGGTGCAGTATGGTGTACAAGAGGTGTAATCGGAGTTAAATTCGAAGTGAAATTTAATGACATTCTTCCCCCCGCCTCTTGTATTCCTTGCAAACCATGATAAGGATTTTGACTGCTCCCACTAACCTTAGAAATCTTTAGGAACTCAGCATGCTTAGGGTCAATATGTAACGACCAACAAATTCTAATAGAGAAACGAGTTAATGACGTTAGTCGTTGTAGTTTCTCTTGTTGAGGATTATGTTAGTTTAGGTAAGAAATATAAGTGTGCCCACAAGTAAGCAACAATGAAACTTTTGTAAGAGTAGCATTAGATTTAAGGAGATTTGATAGAACAGTGTCATGATGGAGCGATGTCTTGTACAAGAGGTGCAAATTGAGGTAATATGAAGTTTTCACTCCTCCACATCTTGCAACTATTGCAAGTTATTATTAAGGCACTTAATGCTCCCACTGATCTTTGATATCTCTAAAATGCTACAAGAGAAGTTTCAATGAGCTACGTGATGTGGGAACCTATCATATATACGTTAAACTTTATTTGATTTCTTTAATGTCCAGATATCATAAGAAACTTTAGGGACATATCTAATAGAAATCTTCTAAGAATAGATTTCTTATATATATGAATAGATTTCTTCTAAGACCGTGAGCCATATGCGACAAAATTTAGATACAAGTTGATAGTCTTATAAATGATAAATGAATTATGTCTGAATATTCCATTTTGAATAAGTTCCACTAATGTCAATGAATGACTTATGATGGACCCATACTTATTCCTTAAGCCAAGTCATATTTAGGGCTATAACGTCATGATTTAAAATCACTTAGAATGAGATTAAATGAAAAAATCATCCTTATTAACCATGTCATGATTTCTCATGAATTTTGGTTATAATGGATGAAATTTATGAGTCTCATTTTCCTTTTGTCGAATTCTCATTTGCATGATGACAAAAGTTGTGAAAGCGTAAGGTATCATCTAGTTCCATCTTAGTAATGTTTCAATCCAGATATTTAGAACAAATAAAATGAGAGTTTAAGATAAGTGTGACTTTATGTTGGTTATGCAAACCTCACAACCTTCATGACATAGCCTAAGTAATGATACCGTATTCTGGTTAATCTTCAGAATATGTAAGGTATCGAAAGGCTTTGTTAGAAGACTGCTTATTATGGTTCTTATAACCTTAACATTTAATTTTGTCACTAACTCTCATGTTAGTTATTTGTCGAGTTCTGGTAAGGAAACGTATGGAACTAGAGTCAACTAATCATGTGTTAATTGGAATATTAAAATTATCAGACTTAAATATCATTAGTAAGTGACTATCTAATTAACTTATCCAACTGTTCTTTGGAATAATGGATAGTCTCGTTGCTTATGTCTAGTCTAATGACATAATTATGCAGTGAGATTTTCCCTTGAAGAACCTTAGAGTTGGGATTTTGTACTTGCATTTTGTCTATGGACCTTTAGAACAATCCTCTTTTAAACTATTAGTGGTTCTAAGGTGAGTAACAACTTATTTTCCAGCTTCAAACACTTATTTCTTTGTACATATGTTCCTTATCAACACACTCGTTATACTTTGGTACTTTTGAGTGTTATAGTTGATTTATAATGCATTAAATTGTACAAGTGAAAATCTTAGTATGTAATGTACTGGAAAAATGTACTTATTTCCATGCGTAAGCCCTTAACTTTATGGGTCATGGTATTGTACATTATTATGTATTCACATATACCACTTAGCTTTATAATTTATAATTTAAATGAAGACATGCATCTTAGGAGTTCTAGTGATTATTCCACAATTATAGATTAGTCTTAGGAAAAACTTAATCTGGAATAACATTTTAGTGACAGCACTTATTCTTGATTATCATAAGAGACATCATGTTCGATTTATCCTAATCATCATGCTCTACTTTTCTTCTGTAGTGCTTTATCAGAAGAGAGCAATAGAATTATCGTACCTTAAGAGATAATCAAGAATTTAATTTAAGAGCTAATTCTAATAGAAACTTTAAGCAAAACATATTAGATTTAGGAATTAGAGTGGATGAGATATAGATTTATAGAAGAAAAATTATAGTGGGAAAAGTTATGGGTACTTAAAATAAGGCAGACAAAATGATCATAAAAATTAATTAATGATCATTAATATAAGGATCATTGTGTGAAGAGGTTGTGATATGTCTATTACTAACATCAAAATAATAGACTTAGCTAAAATTCTACTTAAACGAAGACAAAACAGCTTTGGCCAGAAGTGTAATCATTTAAGCATATGTGCAAAGTGGTTGTAACAAATCAGCTTTGGCCAGAAATTGAGACAATCACTTTAGTTATGCACTCGTTAAGTATGCCATCTATGAATGAATTAAATCAGCTTTGGCCAGAAATTAAGACATTCATGCTTATGATGCATACTTAACATAGCTTTCGTAATACTTGAACGATAAGTAGATGCATCAAGTCAGCTTTGGCCAGAAATGATACATCAAAACTCATTCAAGTTAAGCTATTTTGGTTTTGTAAAACATTATTTGATCCTTATTAATTAACTAAATATTTACAAAACCAGTTATTTAATAGCAAACCACCCGTTAGCGCGGATCGAACTCCGCGGTGAGTTCGATGGGGTTGCGGGGAACAGCGAAAAAATTTAGTTCACATTAACTGCTCAGTAAAGTAACAGGATTTCAAATAAGTCTTGAAATTTTATGAACACTCATGATTTCGGATGATCAGACAGTTATTGATCCGTAATGGACAAACAGATGTTCATCCGGAATGATCAATTAGTTGTTGATCCGTGATGATCCGTAAAGATCATCCGAAATGTGTTCCTCAAGCTATAAAATCCTTAATTTAAGCAGTTACTAATTGATAAGGTTCAAATCCGAAATCTTAGGGATTATGGGATTAAGTTTCCTGTTTAAAAGTTAGTTATTTTTATCTGTTTATTTCGAAAAAAATTTATCCATTAATAAAATAACAGATTTCAAAAATTCTAATTAGATAAAAAAATAAATCAAACAGGAACAAACACCCAATAATCCTAAATCATTCCAAAACTAAGGGGAATTTCGAACTTTCTGATGAACAAGTGATGAAAATAAACATTCAAACATTCATCCGAAATGCATCGGTAATGATCCGAAATCATCCGTAATGATCAGAGATGATCCGTAATGATGTAGCTCCAGATCCGAAATCATCCGTAATGATCCGTGATGATGAAACTTAGATCCGAAATCGTCCGTAATGATCAGTGATGCTCCGTAATGATGAAACTCCACATCCAAAATGATCCGTAATGATGAAACTTAGATCCGAAATCGTCCGTAATGATGAAACTTAGATCCGAAATCATCTTTGATTGATCCGTAATGATCCGTGATGTATTCGAGATGGTAAAACCCATACATAATCCATCCGAAATCCATCCGAAATGATCCGGAATGGATGATTCTAATCCGGAATGGCATCTCGGGTAAGAAGGTTTGAAGACGTTCATCCGTGATGCATCCGTAATGGATCTGTGATGATCCGGAATGGCATTTCGGATGACATTATTTGAAGATATTCATCCGTAATGGATCCGTAATCATCCGAAATCATCCGTGATGATCCGTAATGATGATTTCGGATAGCAAAAACGAAATTTTTATTGTGTTTTCAAAGCAGTTTTTCCAGTTTTAATCCAGATTTACGGATATAAAACAGAACCGACTAATCAACATATGCTCTGATACCACATGTTGTTTCAGTTCTGTTTAGAACATAATGTAAAACATGAAAACATACCTTTGATTGCATCAGACAGGCAAGCAGTAATGTTTGACACGATCGTCAGCTTGATCTGGTTCCTCCTTAGGGTGCAATCTGATGATGGGGACTAAGAAAACCGACAAGGGAATCGGTATAGGAGAGGAGGTCAATTGATGTTATGCTTATGGGGTGTGTCTAATTGTCCAACCCTTCAACCTCAACATAAGACTCCTTTATATAAGCACCCAGGAGGAAACCCTAATTAGTTAATAAGGGTAATATGGTCCATCAACAATTACCAACTAATTATTAATAGGATTGTTATATATTTTGATCTATATAATGTAAATGATTATAATGGCTACTAGATTAAATATTAAACATAATATATTTAATCTTACAAACAATACAATCGGGGTTAGGATCCAAAAACAACGCCATCTGCATATCATATTGTGAGTTGTTTACAGTTGGAAAAAAAAACAATAGCCCAGCTCATGTTCATTTCAAGCCATAGAATGAAATGCTATATCTTCAAAACGAAAAACCTTAGATTGGGTGGGTTTTTATGTAAAAAAATGGTTAAATAAAGCACAAAAACAGATGTAAGTGTAATTGGTTAATAAGTAAGTAATTACAGAATATCGCTCTTTCCCAGTTGGCATAACTCGGCGTAGTGTTGATCTGCAACAGAAAGATACAGAACACGCTCATTTTGTGTTATAATGGGAAAAATTCCAACCATAAAAAGAGTAGCTTACCTGAACAACAATTTGTCCATCGTTCCATCATATCCCCAAGATTAATAATGAAGGCTCTGCACCACCACAAAACGCTTTAACCACATGTGCGATTGAAAGTTAAGACTACTAAAACGCAGTTGTGGTATTCAAAAGGATAGTACCAACAATCCAAGAAAAAAATGCCCGAGTATTAGTCAAAGACAACAAGCTATAGAAGTAGGAGTTATGTCGGCACATGTTTCCTAGAACACTGCACTCCTTAGCACGTATATTAGGATCTTCATGTGTAAGAAAGCCTTTCAAGTGTTCCAAGATGCCTGCTCCCTTTATGTGCTCATAAAAATCATGCGTATGATTAAAATTCGTAATAATATATAAATAATCAATATAAAAAACATACTTAGTCAATAAAGACCGAGTGACAGACCTTATGCATACGAGCTACATCTGAAACTATCATTAGAACATCCAGTTTGACTTCCCTTGGTGAAGAATTATCAAGTAACCGTCTCATTGAATTTGGATTCAACAGACCCTTGCCAAGGAGTTGTACAACCAGTGGCTCGTGACCCGTCATTTTGGCTAGAAACGCAACGGGTCTTGCAGCATCCTTTAAGTCAACATGTTTCGAGCACTGAATTATATTGGCTGGATTCCCGCCTGCAGGTTCAAAAACAGAATTCACAAAATTATAATCCAGAAAAAAAAGTTAATTGAAATAAAATACAGAAAATTAAGAAAATATCGACCTCAAGCGTCTTCTTCTGTCGGGTCATCTTCAATTGGATCAAACACGCACGCAATTCACATAAATACTATCCAAATTGACAACCGCAAGCGTCTTCTTCTGTCGGGTCATCTTCTAACCCAAAACCCAAGTCACCCACCACACCTCACACGAACTACACATAACACTCATGAAAGAAGAACTCAAATAATACCCAACTTCGATCCAGCCCAAATCCATATTACATGGATAAATATAATTCAAGTTTGACCAATTTATTAATTCGATTTTGCAGTTTGATTTTCATTCATGTTCCCCATGACCTTATAAATATATTAATATAAACATATAACTTCATCTTCTCCAATAAATAACAAGTGCTGCTGCAGTCCATCGGAAAACTTCGCTGTAGTCCATAGGAAAATTTCGTTTCCGTCAACCACAAAACTTCATTTCATTTTTATCTTTACCTAACATAAAATTGCACTTCGCGGAAAAAGTTGAGGGGTATCCCGGGCTACCCCTCGGCCACACATAAATCCGCCCCTAAAGACCAGCATCATAGACCCTGTAACTTAGATCAATTTTAACCTCCACAATACAAGTGTTAATATCACTTAATCCAAAAATTAAAAATAATTATAGAAAAAAACAGTTTTGACTAACCTCAACATGGTAAAAAAATTACGAGAGAAAGCTATATGCTTAACACATGCAAGTCGGACTCGCTACCAGGTAATCATTTAGACCAATAACTTCAAATAAAAAACTAAAACCGTCACTCAAAGATCCACCCGTATGTCTAGGATTGTGAAACTTACAAGATGCTCCAAACTTACAGATACCCGTTCTTAAAAAATACTCCATATTTACAAAGAAACAAAAAGAGCCCCATAGCATTCAGAAAAATCAGACAATCAAACAAATTCCATGCAAGTTTAGTTATAAAAGAGTACCTAGCAAGCAACTTCTCCTAATCGCTCTGGGTAAAATACTGATCATACAGATGATAGATCTAATATATTTTTTTAAGTGTATTGTATTTTTTAGTGTGGTTTTAATGAAATTTGGCAAGAGAGATGACTATAGAGTGGATTTAAGTCAAACAAAGGAACCACAAGGCTGGTTCAGGCCCACTCAGGCTGGTGCAGAGCGTTTTTAGCACCTGAGTGTGAAAAACCATAAATCCACCTGGAAGGTAACATCCATATAAAAGAGGTACAATGTTCAAATATGGTGTATACATAACTTACCATTTAATCAGCCAACATCAAGACTGTTTTCAATTGAAAGTTCCTCCCACAATACACAAATAGGTCCTCAAGACTCGGTCCTAGCAAATCAATAACTAAAACATTATCCTCTCCATCTACACCGGACCATTTTATGGAAGGTATACCACCTACAAGTGAAAATAAAACATTACAAATCATATCATTCAGAGTGAAATAAAAGATAAACATATAAATCTGCATTGTACAACTTAGCTTCATACAAAAGTTGTGGATGTTTAGTCTTATTATACTCCTGCAATATCATTCAGAGTGAAGTAAAAGATAAACATATAAATCTGCATTGTACAACTTAGCTTCATATAAATCTGCATTGTACAACTTAGCTTCATACAAAAGTTGTGGATGGTAAGTGTATTATCACGATTTGGTTTTGACATACATGGCTGCGTTTATTGTTTGGAGTATTATTTTGATTGTTAAGAAACCTACTTAAACTTGTCTGAATGCATGATATATGATCTGATTTAATAGGGGTTGATATGATTATATGAACCTAGGGCTGATTCGGTTAGGATGAGATGAAAACGGAAATAGGATGTAACGACTACGAGTGTTCATGAACTAGGGGAATGATGAGTAATCAATGAAACAGTTTTGTTTTCTTGTATATTGTGTTGATCCGATTTGATTTGTAATCATACGTTAATGTTTCGGTAGCGGCTAGGGTTCATGTGAATTGTTGCTAATTGATCTAATTGACTATGCTACTTGTAACTGATTCCGTGATTCGCGGCAAGATGTAACCGATCGCACACTTGCTGGTTACACACACACACATGCATGTTGTACATCTAGAGATGCACATCGCACATTTTTCTTCATTGGACAAACAGTTGATGCAAGAGGGAATGTTAGGTTAATAGATGTCGCACAAGTGCCTTGTGATCGCACAACCCATTTAGGCTAAATAATGTTGGGCCTTGCACATTATTAGTGAATCGCACACGACAATTGGACCGCACAAGAGCACTGGGCCGGGTTATGTTTGGAACGCACAAGTAAAAGGAGTTGCACACTTACAGCCCAGTCGCACAATACATATGGGCCGAACATCTGGGTCGGATCGCACAATACGGCCCGATCGCACAATAAGGCCCGGATCGCACAATTAAGAACTAGTCGCACACTTCCTTGGGCCGCACCATAATTATGGGCTCACATCGTTTCGGATTGCACACGGGGTGGCCCACACTGTTTAGGAGTCGCACAAAAGAGACTTAATCGTACACTTGCTTGGACATCATGCTTATTTTAGTTCACAGTAATAACGGAATGATATGTGTACGGATACTTGTATGGTTAGATGATGAATGTTAGGAACAACTAAGTGAATTGTTTGAAACGTGGATTGCAATGTGAACTGGTTTGGGGTATAAGTACCTGTTATGCAAATATACATTAATAACGGACTAATGTGTTGCACGACTTCTTGTTACGACTTGCATAATGAAATATGTCTTACTTGTATGCTACTTGTGTAATGTGAATGTGGAATACGTGATTCATGTGTACACGGAGCTGATTTGTCATTGGTAACCACATTAGGATTTGGTTGATTAATATGGAACAAGTAACATTACATACCGAGCAATCATAGGTGAGTTCACTTCTCTTTACAAGCATGCGTCCGGTGGGGACAATCAAACAGGCAAACAAATAAACGGATTTTCATAAACCCATATCTTTGTAGGGGATGTGAGGCAGTTTTCACAAACCCATATCATTGTAGGGGATATGAGGCGGTTTTCAGTAAATGTTGATGTTGGATAATACACTCACTTTCTATCACTTAAGTCCCATCATACTACCGAACCAGTTGCTTGTAGGGCAACAGGGTTATTAGTTGATAGCGATATTAGGTTTGGCACCCTCACGACGTACCTGGATAAGACGGGTGTGAACTAATAACTTTAAAATCATGACCAATGTTTGATAGAGCATTAGAGAAGGGCAAAAAGGATCCGTCTGCGGTATCGAGTTATTATCAACATAACATAAATCAGTATTTGGTAACAAACGGTTTAACAAATCAGTGAACTCGCCAGCGTTATGCTGATACACTTTTTCTGCATGCTTGCAGGCCTATAGGTACGACTATTGGAACTTGCTGTCTGGGATGCTGGAGTGGTCATGGGTCGAGTTACTTAGAATTGCAAGACAAGCCTAATGGTTTAAAACACTTGGGTTATGAAATTCTTAATTGTTGTACTTGGGGAGGACATTCGTACTTTGAAGAGGGTGAGATCATAAGCTCTTTTGCCCATGTAAATTTATTGTTTTTACATGATAAATATTCTTGGTCTTTTGTACATTCATCTTCAATTTCCCGGTATAGTTTTTAACTATTTCGTTGGTTTGTTTTTTGAAGGAAATATACTCAAGCATACAGAACATGTCTTTGGTTCTGTCACAAGATGACCATGTAAATGGTAATTAATCTATTAGATAAGAAAGACTCAACCGAAGATAATGGCTGCGAGAAAATGAAACTTGCTTCAGAAAACATTCATGGTAAAGGTCCCAATATAGTTTTCCTACAAGCAACTTTGATGAAAGGTATTCTCAACATCCTACTTCAGTACTCTTAACTTACTTGCTTCTCGATTATTGTAAGCCCGGTCTATATCAAGATCTTGTAAGATTAAATATATTATGTATTAATATTTAATCTATAGCCATTATAATCATTTACATAATATAGATCAAAATATATAATAGCCTATTAAATAATTAGTTGGTAATTGTTGATGGACCATATTACCCTTATTAACTAATTAGGTTTCCTCCTGGGTGCTTATATAAGCAGAATTATGTAGAGGTTAAAGGGTTACTTAGTTACACATTAGAAACACCCCATTAGTCATAACATCACATTCGACCTCCTCTCCATAGCCGATACCCTTTTCGGTTTTCTAAGTTCCCATCATCAGTCAGCACCCTAAGGAGGAACCAGATCACGATGACAAGCATGTCGAACTCCATTACTGGATTCTCCACTGCACTGTCTGCTGTAACAAGTATGTTTTAATGTTTTCCTTCATGTACAAACAGAACTGAACCAACATGTGGTATCAGAGCATATGTTGATTAGTCAGTTCTGTTTTTCGTATCCATAATTCTGGGATTGAAACTTGGAAAACGGAATTTTTTGAAACCTTATGAATCTAACAGCCGGTTTCGAGTCGGTCATGTCCACTCGAGATCATTGTTTTCGGAAAAAGGTTAATCATATGTTCATTCGAAATTAACTGGATTATGTTTTAACTGAAATCTGTTTAGAAAAGCTATTAAAATTCAGGTTTCGGGTTCCAGAATTTATGTTTTATTTTTTAGGGTTCATCATGTTCTTAGGAAAATTCGAAAATTCTATTATGTTTTGGAATATGATTCGGATTATTAAGTGTTTTTCCTGTTTTGATCTGATTTTGTCTTCTAAAGATTTTTCGAAAACAGTTAAAAGATAAACAGATTATAATTTTGAAATATTTGATAAATTTAGATCATCACTAAAACAGGAAACCATACCTCAAAATCCCTTAGATTTCGAATTTTCAGTTATGTTTCCACATTCACAGCTGTTAACAGGAAGTTTCGAGACCATCAGATTACGACTCGAGACCATCAGTCTCGACTCGAGACAACAAGGTCTCGACTCGAAATCATCAGGTCCTTAAACCTTCACAACTCGAGACAGAGGTCTCGACTCGAGACCATTAGATCATGACTCGAGACAAAGGTCTCGACTCGAGACCATAAGGTCTCGACTCGAGACAAAGGTCTCGACTCGAGACAACAAGGTTGTGACCCGAAACCTCATTATTTTAAGCTGTTTAATGTGAACGGGTGGTTTGCTATTAAATAATTGGTTTTGTAATTACTTAGTTAATTACTCAGAATCAGATAATGTTTTACAAAACCAAAATAGCTTAACTTGAATGAGCTTTTGATGTATCATTTCTGGCCAAAGCTGACTTGACACATCTACTTATCGTTCAAGTATTACGAAAGCTATGTTGTGTGTGCATCATAAGCATGAATGTCTTAATTTCTGGCCAAAGCTGATTTAATTCATTCATAGATGGCATACTCAACAAGTGCGTAACTAAAGTGATTGTTTCAATTTCTGGCCAAAGCTGATTTGTTACAACCACTTTGCACATATGCTTAAATGATTATACTTCTGGCCAAAGCTGTTTTGTCTTCTGGCCAAAGTCGTTCCTGAGTCAATCATATCCCATGCCTTGTAAACCTTGAAGATTACCTTCATCTTCATAGCCCAAACGGTGTAGTTTGTATCCGTAAGCATTGGACATGGAAGACTAGGCATCGGTTCCTTTGTTGGAGGTACCCGATTCACGTTATCACCCATCCTTCGGTTTCTTCTGTTCTTGGACTTGAATCAATTTTCTAAATTCAGATCAATTACATCTCCACTAGGCATAATGCCAATACACCAATTCAAGAGGAAACACAATAATTTCAGAAAAACCCCTCTTGTGGGAGTCGAACCCAGGACCTATTGGTCCCAAAATCTTATCCCACCCTAAGATGCCACTAGGCTATAAAGCCATGGACTTATTATTATATTAATATAAATCTTCATCTTCTTCATTCTTTTAAGAAGAGTGACTCTACAAGTTTCCAACCGGAATTTTTATTCTGTGACTGTAAAACTTAAATTTATTTTATCTTCACTAACTCAGGGGTATCCTAACATATGTTTAGAGGTATCCCCGATAATTAAAACGGAGATTAAAGAAAAAAATTATAGTTCACCAAGAAAGTTGAGGGGTATCCCGGGCAACCCCTTGCCACTAAGTAGATCCGCCCCTGGTGTAACTTACTGTTGGCATATCCAATCACCCCTCTTCATTGTAATATTTGGTCCAAGATTTCTTGGCATTTGTTCATACTGCTCTGATGCTCTGCCTCTATTGGCCAAATTACCGATCTTTTGTAACATGCTTCTGACAGTAGCCTCGTTGATCCTTCTTTCAGGATTGCATACATAACTCAATATGTACTTCATCAAGTCTACTGGGGTTGCTTCACACTCTAGGTGCTCTATGATCATAGTCAATAGTCAATACAAATTCAATAAAGCATACAAACACTCTATGAAAGGAACCAATAAGAAAGACGTCATTCTTCTCATGGCCACTTTTAAACAGAATTGGATATCCATCATTAATAATCACCTCAATATCCTTCCTAGGAAGCCACCTGGAGAAAATCATATAGACTATTTGTAAGAAAAGTTAATCCTCATAATGAAATCATTATAATGAACAACTATTCCAAGAAAAAAGAGGCATTTTTCACATAATAAAAATGGAATAGATGAATATCAACAGCTCTTCAAATTTTTTCAAATTTTAAAAACATGATTCGTTAACTATCACATATCAAAACCCAAATGTAATGGCAACAAAAAGTCAGCCCTTATCACATCTCCAAATTGGTCCTAAACATACCAATTACATTCAACATGGCTTGGCTTGGCTTGGCTGGAGATATAAAATATCAAACAAAGAAAACATATATACATATATATATATATATATGTATATAGAAAAAGTGTAAAATACAATAGGGCTTATCGTACGCTCGTACGTGATTGTGAAATCGCATGTTATAAAAAAACATATTGGAAATGGGATGTTATAAAAAAGCATGATGGAAATCGCATGTTGGTAATTTTGATGAGATCGCATGTTGGTTTTTTGTAGCAATTTCGCATGTTGGTAAATATGATGAAATCACATGTTGGTATACAAAGCAATTTCGCATGTTGGTTTTTCAGCAAAATCGCATATTCAAGAGTGAATTCGCACCAAATCATACGGCTGGGATGATCACGTACATTTTGTACGATAAATGCCTTGTACGTAACCTGCCATATATATATATATATATATATATATATATATATATATATATATATATATATATATACAGGGGAATGATCCACTAAAAAGTGGATTTTGCCTAAGTAGCCTAAGAAAGATTTTGACGATGACATGTGGCACTCCTAATAAGTAGGAATGAATGGCATTTTGCTTCTTATAAATATGAGTGAAAATTACATGTGACACCCCTTTTGTTTTTTAAAAATACAACAAAAAAATATATCACAAAAATGTAGTACAAAAAAATATAGCGTACAAAAGTCTAGCACAAAAAATATAGTACAAAAAAATATAGTACAAAAAAATATAGCACAAAAAAATTTAGTACAAAAATATATAGCACGAAAAAATTCAACAAAAAAAATGTAGTACAAAAAAAGCGCACAAAAAAAATTGAGAAAAAAAAAATTAAGACAAAAAAATCTAGCACAAAAAATTTAGCACAAAAATATAGTACAAAAATTCAGTACAAAAAAATGTTATACAACATAGAAATACAACACATTTTAGTGGGTTTTTTTAGTCTTCATATTTTATATAGCAATATGGTACTCAAATTAAAGATAAAAAGATGCTCGATTTTACGGTGAAATTTTTATGAAAAAATAATGTCGTATAAAAAAGTTATGAACGCTTTAAAAATGGTGGTGGAATATGCATGTGCCTTGCATGTGGAGAGAGAAAGTTCAAAAATAGTATTTTCCCAATATACCCTTACACTCATCCTTTCTCCTACACTTTCATCTTAACCATTGATTTGAAAAATGAATGGTTAAGATTACTTCTCATCATACTTAGGCAAAATAAACTTTTTATTTGATCTTACCCATATATATATATATACATATATAGGTAGGTAGGGTTCCCTAGTAGACCTAGTCGATGAGTGGTATTTGTGAACTAAATGAACCAATCTTTACCATTGATTAATGAGATCTTAGGGACTTGAGATAATGGCAGTTTTGTAAAAAAAAATATAGGTAGATTTTGTAAAATTAATAGTAAATTACAAGTTTTGTCCTTTATGTTTGTCCTAAATTTCATGCGTTGTCCTTTACCTTTAAAATTCACGAGTTTTGTCCTTAACGTTTCAAAATCCTGCACGCTATGTCCTTTAGGCCAAACCATGTTAGATTTTTTTGTTAAAGTTGTCATGTGCCTTGCACATGAGGGTATTTCTATCATTTTGCCTCCCTAGGGACTATTGAGTAAGGGGCTGTTTGGCAACATCTGAATCAATAAGTGCTGAATGAATAAGAGGTCTGAATGGGTAAGAGGCTCTGAACCAGTAAGTGTTGAACCAGTAAAGTGCTGTTTGGTTGCACATCTGAATGACTGTGTAAAATGACATTTTTACCCCTCTCAACAAAATTAAATACCTAATTGATTATAAAAGCATCATCATCTTCACTCTCCTTCAAAACCTCAGACAAAGCATCATCATCTTCACTCTCCTTCAAAACCTCAGAACTACAACATCAGCCACACACCTCTCAACCCCACTCTCTTCCCCCTCAATGGCCGACCACCACCACCACCACCACCGTCTGGTGGTGGTGCTACGATGAAACGAGGAAAGAGAACGAGAGAGAGAGAGCTCGAGTGAGAAGGAAAGCCGGCGAGCGACATCGAGCTCCGACGACTTCGGCTGCGCCGCCGTGGCGGCGGCGGTAGTGCTCCTGTTTGACGAAATTCTGGTAAGAACGAGGTCCCCTTTTCTTCTCTTTTGTTTCCTCTATTTCTTTATGAATCCTTACAGCTCCATGTTTTTTTTCTTTCTCCCTGGCCGATGACAAATGTATCGAGGGGGGGGGGCTGTGGTGGTTGACAGTGGAGGTTCCGGTTGAGGTTTAATGATGACTGATGATAACGATGGTAATCAAGTCACGAGGGGTAATCAAGTCACAATTTTCATTCAGCTACTTTTATGTGCTGAATGGTTCAGTGCTGAATGATTTCATTCAGAGGGGAAGTTTTTGTAAACCAAACAGCCAAACCTCTGACCGATTCAGAGGTAGGCTCTGAATGAAGTCATTCAGATGTAAACAAACAGGCCCTAAATCACTTATAACAAGGGACTAATTGTCTAAAAATAAAAAAGTAAATATATAAAATACAATCCTGCACTCTCTTTCTCTCTCTACAAAATGATCTCTCTCTCTACAAAAGCTCTGTGATTTCTTTCTATCTCTACAAAAACCTGGGTGGTGGATTGTTCAACTATACTAGTAAGCAAACTATACTACTTAACAGAAAATTATACAATCAGGATGCCTCATCGGAAACACTAACCGATGCCTCTGAGCCAATCTTCCCCAGTCTGCGTCGGCGAATACAAATCTTCCACCTCCCCCTCCCCCACCCACTGATGCCTCATCGGAAACACCAACCGATGCCTCGAAGCCAAATGCCTCAATCCAAACCCTAACAACTCCTCATCATCCATATCATCTACCAAGTCCCCCAATCTCAAAACCCTAGACATATACCTCCTCATCACTTTCAAATCCCGTCCACCGGATCAATCAGCAGCAGCTGAAACCGACGTACCAGACACGAATTACGCTACGAAAGCCACATAATTATACAATTAGGATGATACATATGCTTATCAGAATTGATGGGGCTAGACATTTGTAATTCATCGGAATTGGGGGTGGATGGTGGTAGCAGGGGGAGGCGGTGGTGGTTGGATGGTGAAGACGATGGTGGTGGTGGTGGTGAAGACGGCGGTGGTTGTGGTGAAGACGACGGTGGTTGGTTGGTGAAGACGGCGGTGGTGGCAGAATATGGTGGTGTACATGAAGGCGGTGGTGAAGACGACAGTGGTGAAGATGGCGGTTGTGGCAGAATATGGTGGTGTACATGCGGTGGTAGGGCTGTAAACGAACCGAACGTTCAGCGAACAGTTCGTGAACCGTCGGGAAGTTCGTTTATGTTCGTTCGTTTAATAAACGAACGAACATGAACAAAATATTTCGTTCGATTAGTTAAATGAACGAACATGAACAGAGTTCTCGTTCGTTCGATTGTGTTCGTGAACGTTCGGTAAGGTGTTCGTGAACATTCGTTGATTTGCATTCGTTTATATTCGTATGTTTATGTTTTAATTGAAGATCTTTGTACTTTCTTATATTTTATTTGTACTTTTTTATTATTAAACTTTTATTTATTTTATTACCCTAACAATTAAACTAGGAAACCCACTTTCACCTTGTTTATGCATCATTTCCCTTTCATTTCTCATTATTTACATCGGCGAATACGAAGGACCTCGTTCCACAATAAGGGATTCCAGTTCGAGTTCTACTCTCTGAGCCATCTATCTTTATACTTCGCCGCGTTCGCCAAATTTATTTGTGTTCGTAAACTATTCGCGAACACGCTCATTTCCTTAATGAACGAACATGAACATAAAATCTCGTTCGGTAAGTGTTCATGAACCGTTCGTGAACACATTTATTTCCTTAACAAACGAACACGAACAAGGCCTTGTTCGTGTACGTTCGGTTCATTTACAGCCCTAGGCGGTGGTGGTGATGGCGGAATATGGTGGTGATGGCGGCACATGGTGGTGACAGGTGAAGATTTGGTCTCCATCATATGGTAGTCCCTTTGTTTCTGGATATTTGGTCTCCATAGGTTTTTTTATATATAAAGGGTTTTTACACATTAGTCCGTTAATATAAATTGTTTTACACAATAGTCGTTGGGTAAGTAAAATGACAAGAATGCCCTTGTGTATGACTATACTTAACAGAAAATTCTAACAAAATTAGGGTTAAAGGACATAACGTGCATGATTTTGAAACGTGTGACACCCCAGGAAAACCAGGAAAACAACGCAACTTAACTAGCTTCCTCAGTAACCACGCGCTAAATTTCGGGACAAAATTCTCTTAACAGGGGGAGAATGTGACAACCCTCAAATTTACATGTAACCGTATAATCTATTAATGATTAATTAAAGTGCTTAATGACTGTGCTGAATCATTTAACTGCTTTCTGATATCTGTGTTATACTTACATGTATTTGTTAACATACTAGTAATGTACAGAAAAGTCACCAAATAGTCCGTTATGATTTCCAAAGTGTTAGAAATTAAAAGTGTTATAAAAACATATATAAAAGACACCTTACGGATTAATATCCAACCGAACAACCGGACTTTACCCAGAACATAAAAATATTGTCAATGACATTGTTTACACTTTTCTGAGCTAGTTAGGGTCCCCGAACACCCTAACACACGTTATATTACATAACACACTAGTAGCTAATTTAAATTCCTAACTAAACAAACTAAACACATAACTATCCATTCAAATCAAACCATAACCCCCCCCCATGATCCGATCGGTTTCCCCATGTGGGGACACACCACACTATTTTTTATTATTTTATTGGAGGTTGCCTAATATCTTGTGAGCACATTGTATAATGGTTAATAAGGATAAATGGACTATAAGTATACTTGAAGGATCATTCATTCATTCAAACACTTCAAAAAAAAATTGCTCTCATTTCTCTCCCTCTCCTAGTGTTCGGCCGAGAACACTTCCAAACACTCTCTTGTTCATGTTTAAGGTGGTTAATAAGAGATTTAATGGTTAAAAATCAAGAACACACAAGAACATGACATAAAGTCTTGAACATAAGATGAATAAGATGGATAAAGAGAAGATATGTGTGTAAATCATGTAGATCTTGTGTTGTTATGATTCTTGTTGATTTTCTGATGATCTTGCTGGTTAATATTGATATTTGATGTTGTTGTGATCACTAAACATGTTAACGGAATCAATCGAACACAAGTTATAAAGCTAAAAGCTGAAACAGAAAGCTGGTTGGTTTTTACAGCCAACTTCAGTTGGCTGTAACCAGACCATAACTTAACGAAAAATGTATTTTCTAAAGTCTAGATTTATGTATTATGAAATACGGTTCTAATGGCACTGAAATCATAATTTTTGGACTTCGTTTACTATTTTTAAAGTGTCATTTCGTAACAGCAGCTAGAGCTGCATTTTTCTGCTGAAAATATGCGTTTTGTTTTCTGTCATAACTTGAGTTCTGTGTAGAGTTAGATCATGAAACGTTTAAGACATTCTGTAAAAATTTGGGAATTTTTGGAATAAGTTAACTATTTTGTTAAGATGTCCGAAAACAACCCGGTTTTGAATATTAATGCTGAAATGACATAAGTTGTAATTTACGTTTCTAAATGTCAAGTATGCTATCTGTGAACGATCTAACATGTTATATGTGTTATGTGCAATATCGTATGTTTGTTTATGAGTGGGGAATGGATGGGGAACTTATATGGGTATAAACCATTAAAGTGATGCATGTTATGTGATAGAGACGTGTAGGAACTTTGTGCTCTATTTGAAACCACTAAATGACTAACTGGTAGTCATATTAGGACGTGATTGACCGACCTTGACTGTTAGCTATTTTTGAGAGTCAAACCGAGCAACCGAGGTGAGTTCACACTCCTAAGACATGGGATTCCCCGTGGGTTGGGAATGGGATACATGGTTTACAAAACGAACATATGATTTATGAAACACATGCTATAACTAATTAACCAACTGTGAACTCGCTCAACTTTGTTGTTGACTCGTTGTTACATGCCTTGCAGGTCGTTAGATGCTATGGAGCTTGCACATGGAGGTGGTCGTTGTGGAATGCGAACTAATATGTCCCGTACTTATTAAATAAACGTTATGAACTTATGAAACATATGTTTGGGGTCTTTAAACTTATGAACTACGAACTTATGTTTTGGTTTAACGTCTTATGCTTCCACTGTTTAAATTGAACTTGGTTAACTTCCTCTTGGTCACCAATTGTATTGTGGTTGGTTTTATTAACTTAATTACGTTGTTCAATATGATTGGTGGCTCGATCCTGGTCATGTCACGCCTCCAAGCGGTGATACTCCGCATGGTGGATTTTGGGGGTGTGACAGATGGGTATCAGAGCCATTGGTTATAGTGAACTTGGTTTTAAAAAGGGAAAAGTTTTTGATAAAACCAGACTATAACCGGTACAGTGCTCAACGATCCACAACGACGCTTCGCTCCACGTGCAAGAATCGACACAATAGGTGGTATGATCTATGTTATATTGTTGGTTAGATAGTTCACATTGTGCATTAATTAACGTAATAATTGCTATTTGAACCTTGTGTTCTTACTCTCTACTATCGTCCCACCCTTACGCACTTTCGTGACACATTTCTCACCTACGTTGCTTCGTATGAAGATCATGAGCGGACGCGGAGGACTTATCAACCTCACTCAAGCCCAGTTGATGGCTTTGATCAACGAACGAGTTGCTGAGGCACTCACAGCAAATCCAGCCGGAGGTCAACATGCTCAGCCGCCTGTGTGCACGTTCAAGACATTTATGGACTGTCGTCCTAGTACTTTCAGTGGCACTGAAGGGGCCGTTGGACTCCTCCACTGGTTCGAGAAGCTCGAGTCGGTCTTCGAAATGTGTGAATGCCCTGAGGATCGTAGGGTGAAGTATGCTACTGGTACTCTTGAAGGGGTAGCACTCACGTGGTGGAACGCTCAGGTTCAACTGCTGGGGTTGGTTGCTGCTAATGCCACCCCATGGAATGACTTCAAGGAACTGATCAAGGAAGAGTACTGCAGTCGTGATGACATCCACAAGCTAGAGGTGGAATTTTTCAACCTGAAGATGACGAGGTCTGAGATTGAGGCGTATACGAAGAGGTCGAATGAACTGGTCATCCTGTGCCCTACTATGGTGGACCCTCTCATCAAACGTATTGAGCTTTACCTCAATGGCCTTGTACCCGAGATTCAGAGTCACGTGACTTCGGCTAACCTGGGTACCATTCAACAAATCATCAAGTTGGCTCACCGTCTCACAGACCAGGCAGTAGAACAGAACAAGCTGCCTAAGCGTATAGGTGCTACTGCTACTTCTACTTCTGCTATTCCCTGCGACAACAAACGAAAATGGGATGGAGCCAACAGCAAGGGTTCGACTACAGTTCAGTCCCAGGCACAGCAGCGAAAGATTGATGACTACCAGAGTCCTGGTCAGCAATCTTTCGGTAGTCAAGGGCAGGGTGGATATCGAGGAAACCACCCAAAGTGCAACAAATGCAACAGACACCACAATGGTCAGTGCAACAAGGGACGTTGTCAGAGGTGTCTCAAGATGGGTCATGGAGCCAAGGATTGCAGGAGCTCACGGCCTACAAATCAGAATCGTCAGCAGCATCAACAAGCTCCACAGAACCAGCAGCAGCAACAGCGGGGCAACAGGGGATGCTTTCAGTGTGGTGCTGAAGGCCACTTCAAGCGGGACTGCCCCCAGTTAAATCAAAATCAGAATAACAACAACAACAATCATCAGGGCAACGGGAATAACAACGGGGGAAACAATGGAGACAATGGCGCCCGGGGCCGTGTGTTCGTGATTGGTCAGGGTGGCTAGGAATGATCCCAACGTCGTGATGGGTAAGTTTCTACTGGATGACTTTTATGTTAATGTTCTATTTGATTCGGGTGCCGATACTAGTTATGTATCCTTAAAAGTTAGTCAAATGCTTAAGCGCACTCCAACACTTTTGAACACCAAGCACACGGTAGAGCTAGCAAACGGTAAAAGTCTTGAAGCCACACACATAGTTAAAGGTTGTAACCTCGTCTTAGCTGGTCAGACCTTCTCTATCGACCTTATTCCTGTCGTACTTGGTAGTTTCGACGTCGTTATTGTGATGGATTCGCTATCTCACCATCGAGCGGATATTGTTTGCAAGGAGAAAATCGTCCGCATTCCTCGTTCTGGTGAAGAACCTCTCATGGTTCATGGCGACAAGAGTGGCGCTGTCGTAGGCATTATCTCTTTCCTTAAGGCCCAAAAGTGTTTGCGAAAGGGCCACACTGCTATCCTAGCCCTCGTTTCTGATACATCAACGGAGGAGAAGAGAATTGAAGACATTCCTATTGTGCGCGATTTTCCTGAGGTATTTCCTGAGGAATTACCTGGTCTTCCGCCTCATCGTCAAGTTGAGTTTCAAATCGAGCTAGCTCCTGGAGCAACGCCCAGAGCTCGAGAACCTTATCGCTCAGCCCCAACCGAACTGGAAGAACTGTCCAAGCAATTACAAGAACTTTTGGAAAAAGGTTTTATTCGTCCTAGCTCTTCACCTTGGGGAGCTCCAGTTTTACTCGTGAAGAAGAAAGGCGGTACCTTCAGAATGTGTATTGACTATCGCGAACTCAACAAGGTGACCGTGAAGAATCGTTATCGTCTTCCACGTATTGACGACTTGTTCGACCAGTTGCAAGGGTCGAGCTATTACTCTAAGATTGATTTGAGATCGGGATACCATCAGCTGAGAGTCCGAGATGAGGACGTCTCCAAAACAGCATTCAGAACTCGTTACGGCCATTACGAGTTTCTGGTCATGCCTTTCGGGTTGACGAATGCGCCAGCGGTCTTCATGGATCTCATGAACCGAGTGTGCAAGCCTTACCTGGATAAGTTTGTCATAGTGTTCATCGACGATATCCTGATCTATTCTAAGAGTCAGGAGGAACACGAGCAGCATCTGAGGCTTATTCTGGAACTTCTTCGAAAAGAGCAGTTGTATGCCAAATTTTTGAAATGTGACTTCTGGCTTCGCGAGGTCCACTTCCTAGGCCACGTAGTAAACGAGGATGGGATTCATATTGATCCATCCAAGGTTGACTCGATCAAGAACTGGCCTGCACCTCGTACGCCAACAGAAATCCGCCAATTCTTGGGTTTGGCAGGGTATTACAGAAGGTTTATCAAGGATTTCTCAAAGATTGCGCAACCTCTCACCTCACTGACTCAGAAGGGTGTCATCTATCATTGGGGTGATGCACAGGAGTCCGCATTTCAACACTTGAAGGATAGACTTTGTAGCGCACCTATCCTCTCATTGCCTGAAGGCACATATGATTTTGTGGTTTATTGCGATGCTTCCATCCAAGGACTTGGTTGCGTGTTGATGCAACGTGACAAGGTCATTGCCTACGCATCGTGCCAACTTAAGGTTCACGAAAGGAACTACACTACGCACGACTTGGAATTGGGAGCAGTTGTTTTCGCGCTTAAGATATGGAGACATTACCTGTACGGTACCAAGTGTACCATTTACACCGATCACACGAGTCTCGAGCATATCTTCAAGCAAAAGGAGTTAAACATGCGACAACGTCGATTGGTTGAGCTCTTGAACGATTATGAATGCGCTATCAAATACCATCCAGGCAAGGCCAATGTTGTGGCCGACGCCCTCAGTCGAAAGGATACTATACCTAAGCGTGTACGTGCTTTACAACTTACCATCCAATCCAACCTTCCCACTCAGATTCGCGATGCTCAGGTCGAAGCATTGAATGCAGAGAACATCAGGGCTGAATCCCTATGAGGATCGAGACAACGGCTAGAACAAAAGGAAAACGGCGCCTACTATGTAAACGGACGCATCTGGGTTCCACTGTATGGAGACCTACGCGAGCTTGTGATGGATGAAGCACACAAGTCTCGTTATTCGGTACATCCTGGTTCGGATAAAATGTACCACGACCTCAAGACTACATACCGGTGGCCCGACATGAAAGCCACCGTAGCAACCTACGTCAGTAAATGTTTGACTTGCGCTAGGGTCAAGGTCGAATACCAGAAACCATCAGGCCTACTCCAACAACCAGAGATCCCGAAATGGAAATGGGAGCAAATTTCCATGGATTTCGTTACTGGCATGCCTAGATCTCAACGCGGAAACGATACCATTTGGGTGATCGTAGATCGACTGACCAAGTCTGCACATTTTCTGGCTATCAAAGAAACGGATAAGTTTTCTACCCTTGCAGACATTTACCTAAAGGAAGTGGTATCAAGGCACGGAGTGCCAACCTCCATCATTTCTGATCGTGACGCGCGTTTTACTTCTGAACTGTGGCAAGCAATGCACAAGTCTTTTGGCTCACGTTTAGATATGCGCACCGCTTATCACCCACAGACGGATGGGCAATCTGAACGCACCATCCAAACCCTTGAAGACATGCTTTGGGCATGTGTAATCGACTTTGGTAATGGCTGGGAGAAGCATCTCCCGCTAGTGGAGTTTTCGTATAACAACAGCTACCACACCAGCATCCAGGCCGCTCCGTTCGAGGCATTGTACGGACGGGAGTGCCGATCGCCTCTCTGTTGGGCAGAAGTTGGTGACAACCAAATCACTGGCCCAGAACTTGTGGTAGATACCACCGAGAGAATTGCTCAGATACGGCAGCGAATGGCGGCAGCTCGTGACCGTCAGAAAAGCTATGCTGATAAGGGAAGAAAACCACTCGAGTTCCAGGTTGGGGATCGAGTGCTACTCAAAGTCTCACCTTGGAAAGGTGTAGTCCGCTTTGGCAAACGAGGAAAACTCAACCCGCGTTATGTCGGACCATTCGAAATCATTGAGAAAATTGGCAAGGTCGCCTACACGTTGAATCTACCTGAAGAACTCAGCGGAGTTCACAATGTTTTCCATGTGTCGAATCTGAAGAAGTGTCTGTCAGATGAGACCCTCATAGTTCCTCTCAAGGAGCTCACTATCGACGACCAGCTGCGATTCGTCGAAGAACCATTAGAGATTACGGATTGAGATGTTAAGATTCTCAAGCGTACCAGGATACCTCTCGTCCGAGTTCGTTGGAATGCCCGTCGTGGCCCAGAGTATACCTGGGAACGAGAAGACCAAATGAAACTCAAGTATCCCCAGCTGTTTAAGAAAAACGCAACCACTACTGAGGCTGAAGCTACTTCAGAATTTCGGGACGAAATTCCAAATCAACGGGGGGATGATGTGACACCCAAGGAAAACCAGGAAAACAACGCAACTTAACTAACTTCCTCAATAACCACGCGCTAAATTTCGGGACGAAATTCTCTTAACAGGGGGAGAATGTGACAACCCTCAAATTTACATGTATCCGTACAATCTATTAATGATTAATTAAAATGCTTAATGACTGTGCTGAATCATTTAACTGCTTTCTGATATCTGTGTTATACTTACATGTATTTGTTAACGTACTAGTAATGTACAGAAAAGTCACCAAATAGTTCGTTATGATTTCCTAAGTGTTAGAAATTAAAAGTGTTATAAAAACATATATAAAAGACACCTTACGGATTAATATCCAACCGAACAACCGGACTTTACCTGGAACATAAAAATATTGTCAATGACATTGTTTACACTTTTCTGAGCTAGTTAGGGTCCCCGAACACCCTAACACCCGTTATATTACTTAACACAATAGTAACTAATTTAAATTCCTAACTAAACAAACTAAACACTTAACTATCCATTCAAATCAAACCATAACCCCCCCCCCCCCATGATCCGATCGGTTTCCCCATGTGGGGACACACCACACAATTTTTGATTATTTTATTGGAGGTTGCCTAATATCTTGTGAGCACATTGTATAATGGTTAATAAGGATAAATGGACTATAAGTATACTTGAAGGATCATTCATTCATTCATTCAAACACTTCAAAAAAAAATTGCTCTCATTTCTCTCCCTCTCCTAGTGTTCGGCCGAGAACACTTACCCACCCACCATCACCTTCAAGTTTTAATCTTGCTTTTCCACTTACATCCCAAGGTGCAAGGTGACATACGAGGAGACCCGGTGCTTTCGGAATCCCAAGAACCTCACTACGTTGCTTTTATCCACCTCATCTTCGCTTTGATTCTTCCCTAGCCTTGAGCTAGTTGTAAGTGCTTCCAAACACTCTCTTGTTCATGTTTAAGGTGGTTAATAAGAGATTTAATGGTTAAAAATCAAGAACACACAAGAACATGACATAAAGTCTTGAACATAAGATGAATAAGATGGATAAAGAGAAGATATGTGTGTAAATCATGTAGATCTTGTGTTGTTATGATTCTTGTTGATTTTCTGATGATCTTGCTGGTTAATATTGATGTTTGACGTTGTAGTGATCACTAAACATGTTAACGGAATCAATCGAACACAAGTTATAAAGCTAAAAGCTGAAACAAAAAGCTGGTTGGTTTTTACAGCCAACTTCAGTTGGCTGTAACCAGACCATAACTTAACGAAAAAATGTATTTTCTGAAGTCTAGATTTATGTATTATGAAATACGGTTCTAATGGCACTGAAATCATAATTTTTGGACTTCGTTTACTATTTTTAAAGTGTCATTTCGTAACAGCAGCTAGAGCTGCATTTTTCTGCTGAAAATATGCGTTTTGTTTTCTGCCATAACTTGAGTTCTGTGTAGAGTTAGATCATGAAACTTGTACTGTATATGACCACCGATGTATTTGTAATTCTCTCACTGGAATTTCGTAAATCGGACTCTCGATGAATTTTAAATAATTTATTCCACGGACTGTAGTCAGAAAAAGATAAATCTGAGTTCAGCCCGTAAAACGAATTTTTATAAAATATTAGTAATAAAGTGGACCCCGATATTTTTACACAATAAAATTTAGAACGTTTAAGAAATTCTGTAAAAATTTGGGAATTTTTGGAATAAGTTAACTATTTTCTTAAGATGTCCGAAAACAGCCCGGTTTTGAATATTAATGCTGAAATGACATAAGTTGTAATTTGCGTGTTTAAATGTCAAGTATGCTATTTGTGAATGATCTAACATGTTATATGTGTTATGTGCAATATCGTATGTTTGTTTATGAGTGGGGAATGGATGGGGAACTTATATTGGCATAAACCGTTATAGTGATGCATGTTATGTGATAGATACGTGTAGGAACTTTGTGCTCTATTTGAAACCACTAAATGACTAACTGGTAATCATATTAGGACGTGATTGTCCGACCTTGACTGTTAGCTATTTTTTAGAGTCAAACCGAGCAACCGAGGTGAGTTCACACTCCTAAGGCATGGGATTCCCGGTGGGTTGGGAATGGGATTGAATAACTACTCGTACTATCATTACTATTAAACTACTTTTCACGGTCCTCGGATTGAAGGGCACGTACGTAAAACCTACGTACACTCATACTTGCTACGGTCCTTGGATCAAGAAGGGCACGTACACACACGACTAGTCTACAACATGGGAAGCCCCCACTAATCATCGCAAACATATTTGGAAAATCGCGATACGGATTAATACTATCCATATGGGAAGCCCCCACTGATCTTTGCAAACATGCCTGGGAGACCGCGATACGAATTAACACGATACATGGTTTACAAAACCAACATATGATTTACGAAACGCATGCTATAACTAAATAACCAACTGTGAACTCGCTCAACTTTGTTGTTGACTCATTGTTACATGCCTTGCAGGTCGTTAGATGCTATGGAGCTTGCACATGTAGGTGGTCGTTGTGGAATGCGAACTAAAATGTCCCGTACTTATTAAATAAACGTTATGAACTTATGAAACATATATTTGGGGTCTTTAAACTTATGAACTATGAACTTATGTTTTGGTTTAACGTCTTATGCTTCCGCTGTTTAAATTGAACTTGGTTAACTTCCTCTTGGTCACCAATTGTATTGTGGTTGGTTTTATTAACTTAATTACGTTGTTCAATATGATTGGTGGCTCGATCCTGGTCATGTCACGCCTCCAAGCGGTGATACTCCGCATGGTGGATTTTGGGGGTGTGACAAAACGTTAAGGACAAAACTTGTCAATTTTAAAGGTAAAGGACAACGCCTGAAATTTAGGACAAACATAAAGGAAAAAACTTGTAATTTACTCTAAAATTAATTAAAATAGGGGCAAACCTGGAAATTTGGGTTTTTGATTTTCAAAACCCAGGAAATAATCATTTCCTTTTTGAAACTGTCATCCTCATATCGGGGGTGTTTGTGTTAGCTTATTTTGGAGCAACTTATGACTTATTGACTTATAAAAGTTAATAAGTTGTTTTTGTAGTGTTTGGATTAATTTATTTAAGAAGATTTTGTGTGTTGAGAAGTTATTTTTGAGAAGTTAGAATTTCTATCTTCTCACTTATGACTTATATAAGTTAATAAGTCCTTATTGAGAAGGAATCCCAATAAGAGACCCTCCTAATATGGTTCAATTCATATGTTTATCTGTATGTCAAATTTCTAATCATTTTGTTAATTATTAGACTTAGGGTTTCGTTAATCTTAATCCTATTTGTATTGAATTCAAATATGGACCTAATATCTCTAGGAAGGAAGTTTTTTGCTGAAAATTGCAGAATTCTGCAGTTTATGTGAGTTTTAGGCACTTTCCAGTACTTAAACTTTCTCTAGGGAGACAGTTTATGATCCTTACTTTTCTACACACTATACTAGTGTAACTCTTGGTTTCTGGCTCATTCTGTGTCTTATCATCATGTCTGACTGAGCACTGAACTCCCGTCAGTACTTCTAGTTTGTCTGATAACTGTGCTAACTTTGTTTCTTTCATCATTTGAATCATAATGTGTTGCATGCAATAATGATATGAAATCAAGCAATATGTGATGCACTTGTATGTATATGATAATAATCAGAAAGCATTCATGTCATTAATTCAGATCAAGCACAGTCATTAAGTTACAAATTACTGTTTAACATGTACGGAATTACATGGAAAATTGACAGTTGTCACAACTTGTGCCGCAACCTGTGCATGCCAATGTGGTAGGATCCAAATGGAATTTTCGGACTAAGTTTCACTCGGATGGGTCGGTTGAACGACACAAGGCTCGCCTTGTTGCTCAGGGTTTTACTCAGGACCCTGGTCTTGATTATTTTCACACATTCAGTCCGGTTGTCAAAGCTGCCACAGTTCCCACGGTTTTGGCTATTGCGGTTATTAACGGCTGGCCATTGCATCAATTAGACGTTAATAACGTATTTCTTCATGGCCATCACACTAAGAACGTTTATATGGAACAACCAAAAGGCTTTGTTGATGCTCGTTTTCCATCTTATGTATGCAAATTGAACAAAGCTATTTATGGGCTAAAGCAAGCTCCTCGTGCTTGGTTTCATCGTTTGAGTGTGTTTTTAACTACTTACGGTTTCGTGTGCAGTCATTCGGATCCTTCTCTATTTGTGTTCAACCGAAATTCTTGTGTCATGTATCTTCTTGTTTATGTGGATGATCTCATCCTGACTGGGAATCAATCTACTGCTCTTCGATCTTTTATCTCCTGCCTCACCATTGAATTTTCCATAAAAGATCTGGGGAAACTTAATTATTTTCTAGGATTGGAGGTTACTTACACGACGAGTGGCTTATTCTTGAATCAATCCAAATACACTAAAGATATTCTTGCTCGAGCAAAAATGTTGGAGGCGAAACCTGCCCCAACTCCTTTAAGCACTAATGCTTCTTTTGTTTTTGCAGGTGATCCATATCCAGATGTTACTCATTATCGTTCGATTGTTGGTGCTTTGCAGTACTTGACAATTACGAGACCTGACATATCATATGCAGTATATCAAGTTAGTCAATTCTTACAGTCTCCGACCGTTGATCATTATCAAGAAGTCAAACGCATTCTCAGGTACTTAAAAGGAACGATTGCATATGGACTTCGCTAAACTAGACCAACTCGTACAGCTTTGGTGGGTTATTCAGATGCTGATTGGGCTCGTTGTTTGGAAACACGTCACTCCACTTATGGTTATTCTATTTTTTGGGGGGAAATCTTATATCTTGAAGTGCTAAGAAACAACCAACTGTTGCTAGATCAAGTTGTGAATCTGAGTATCGTGCCATGGCAAACACGGCTGGTGAAATTGTTTGGTTGACGCATCTTCTTCAAGAACTTCATGCATTACCTCTTGACAGGCCCACTATTCTTTGTGATAATCAAAGGGGGCTATTTTTCTCACGCAAAATCCTGTTTCTCACAAGCGGGCTAAAAATATTGATCTTGATTATCATTTTTTACGTGAGCTTTTTACTGCCGGGAAACTTGTCACCAAATTTGTGCCAACCAAGCTTCAGGTTGCGGACATCTTCACGAAAAGTCTTCCTTCTCATCAGTTTGTCACCTTTCGTCAAATGCTTCACATTGGTCCTCCACCATTCAGCTTGCGGGGGATGCTAGATTAAATTAATTTGCGGGGGGATGCTAGATTAAATTAAATCAACACCATCCTACAACCTCCATTCCACCGTCGACCATCAACCACCGCTTCTGCACACGACCATCGCCGCTAGCCCGACGCAAATCCAACCGGCAGCTCCACCACCACTCCTCCGCTCACCGGCGGTTTCCGATCATTCAACCGATAACTCTTTTCTCCTTATACGGTTCAATTCATATGTTTATCCGGATGTCGAATTTCTAATCATTTTGTTAGTTATTAGACTTAGGGTTTCGTTAATCGTTATCCTGTTTGTATTGAATTCGAATATGGACCCTAATATCTGTGCACTTACTTGTAAATTGGAAGAGAATTGTTAAAAGATGAAAGTTAGGATTATAGTGCAGTTGTTGTTATTGATGTTCTTGAAGAAATGGTAGGTTAGATACCGTGATTTTGGAATAGATTGTTAAGAGGTTAGTGTAACCAGATCAAGGGTTACAAAGAAACTCAAAAGGTTAATATTTTTGAATTGGGTCAAAGTTCTGTGTTGAAATTTGAAAATACCATTTGATTGTTAAAGTTATAAAGAAATTTTCCATACATGATACATAAACAATTGTATGTCCTTATGACATGTTGCACGTACATCATATGTACCTTAATTTATGCATTATAAATATACATCCCCATGTTTAATTAACTCCCATCACACAAACACTTACAAACATATCAGGTTTGAGAGATTTACAATGGATAAGTTTTTAACAACTTCAGTTGATGTTAATAAGGTTTGGAGAAGAAAAGGATACGGCATCAGTGTCGAAGGCAGTCCCGATAGACGAAAGAACATGAAAACGGTTCCTTTTGGAGATTGTCATAGCCGGTTTCGAAGATCAAGAAGTTGTTCAACATGGGTTCTGATGACCGAGATAATCTTTTCCACCAACAACCTTGTTGAAGGATGATTAGTTTTGTTTTATTTTATTTTTTTTCTTATTGGGTTCTTTTTAGCATTGTAAAAACGAAGTTAGTCGAATAGTATTTTAAATTAAAACCAGTGAATAACCATATTATATCCATAGTTTCATTGCTAGAAGAACACTTTTATCTATTTAGAAAATAATTAATGGTTTAAACATAATCTGACTTATATTCATACCTTTATGATTTATGCATGCAGTTTTTGAGTTTGAGTGAGTTTTATTTTTTAAATTTTTTTATTTTTTTTAATTTTTTTAACTTTTTTGATTTTTTTTTATTTTAATGATTTTTTTTAATTTTTTTTTATTATTTTGATTTTTTTATTTATATTTTTAGCCCATCAAACCAAAATCCATCTTGACAAAAACTCATGGTGACCTAAACTCATCCTAACTCATTTCTTAATAAATCCATCCTAATACATATCCATTCTAACCCATACCCATTCTAACATATTACCCAAACCTGCCCAACTCACCCATTTTGCCACCCCTAAGTTTATACACATATGTATATGATGAAATGCTAAGGTAAATTATGTGTCTACATACGTGTATAGCGTATCTGTATATGATTAACAGATTGTTGATGTAGTACTATTTGTGTTTTATGTTGATTTAGGTTTGTTATTTTGTAATTTTTAGGACTATGTAATGTTTTAAATTTTAATGTAGTTGTAGGTTTTTTTAGAGTAAAATGCACGGATAGTCCCTGTGGTTTTGTAAAATAACACCTATAGTTCCCAACTTTTGGAAATTACACCCGTGGTCCCTGTGGTTTAGCAATTTGTTACTAGGATAGTCCCTAGAATGGATGAATGTTAGTTTTCTCAGTTAAGTTGATGTAAAAAGACTAAATTGCCCTTACTAAATTACCCTTAAGTGAAGGGTAATTTGGACTTTTTACTCTCTCCTCTCTCTCTAGTGCAAACCCCCACCACCACCGCCTGCCACCACCCACTCCCACCCCCACACCACCCACTTCTTCGTAAGCAACAAAACCCCACAATTAATTTCACATTAAGATGTAAATTTCGCACAGTTTCCCCAAATTTTAAAAAGCTTCAATCGAATAGTCATGTTATCTTTCAAAATGGCTAAATTCAATTTTTACAACACCACAATTCCCCACTTTCACAATTTCCCTCAATCCAATAGTGCACAGTTTCCCATAAGCAACAAAACCCCAATTTGTTCAAAATGGCGACTCCGACCACGAACCGACTCTGACCACAAAACCCCAATTTGTTCAACAAAATGCCTGTTTCCCTCGTTTGCATCTTCCAAAACGGGGACTTCGACCATGACCCAGCTCGTATTTCCGGCGACTCTTCGTTTACATCTTCCAGAAACGATGACTCCGACCATGAACCGACTCGTTCCGGCGGCTTCTCATTTGCATCTTCCAAAACGAGGTTGCATCTTCCAAATCTTGATCTTAGTTTGCATCTTCCAAAACGAACGGTTATGGTGGAGTTTGCAGAGGTGGTCGGTGGTTGTGGTAGTGTGACAGTGGTGGTGCAGGTGTGGGGGTGGATGGCGCCGTGGTGGCAGGTGGTGGTGGTGGGGGTTTGCCTGAGAGAGAGAGTAGAGATAGTGTGTGTGTTTTTTAGAGAGAGTGAGTGTATGTGTGTGTTTATGTAGCTATATATATATATATGTGAATATTTTTTTCTTATATTTTAATAAAAGTAAGGGTAATTTTGTAATTTTAAATGGACTTAACGGAGAAAACTAACTGTCATCCACTCTAAGGACTATCCGAGTAACAAACTCTCAAAGCACAAGGACCACAGGTGTAATTTCCAAATGTTGAGGACTATAGGTGTTATTTTATAAAACCACAGGGACCATCCAGGCATTTTACTCTTTTTTTTATAATTGTTGTGTGAATTTTTATAAATTTTTTGGTTTTTTTTTTAATTACCCCTGCCACGCGGTGCACCCAACCCACGCCCCGCCATACCCCGCTTACACGTAACCAGGCGGTGGGGGGCTCCCATTCCACGTGTCATAAATTGCCCCAACCCAAGCCCAACTCCCGCCCCACCATACCCCACGGCCTAAGTAGCAAGATATTGGTTGTTTTAGATCTGCTTTGTGGTGCCCATTCATCCATAGCTAGGGATGTTAAACGGGAACGGGTCACGTTCGCGGGTTGACGGGTTCAACCCGACCACAACCAGAAAATTTTACACGAACCCGAACCTGAAAATCGTATCATACATATGAATCCGGACACGACCCGAAGTTTTGTGGGTTGACCCGCACACGACCCGTTCAACCCGAATTTTTTATTTTTTTTCTAAAATTAATATATTAAAAATAAAATTTACTTAAAAAACACAAATGTATATAAAACAACTAGATAGAGTATTAGAATTATTAGATAAATAATTACCACTACCAATCTCAGTAAAATTAGAGTGCAATAAAACAAATCACATTTTACCAAATAAAATTGAGGATTACAAGAAATAGCTGACCTCAATCCTCATAACTCACTTCCCACATATTTGGAAATTATTTTGAGATTGTACGAATCCTAGAGCTGAACAGATCAAAAAAACACTACTTCTACAGGACCCATCATGTACACATGGTTATCGTCCTCCTTCCATTCTATATCGAATGGCCCTTCTGGTAAATCAACTTTACAACATTGTACAACACAAGATACATATATTATATAACATTTATTGATTTACATCATGTATATCCGAATTCAGCATTAAATTATACAAACTTACTCTCTCAGAACAACCCTTGAGAATAGCCGCAACAACTACTACACACGCTCCAGTCCCACAAGCCAAAGTTGCTCCTATATATGCAGTTATACAGATTATAAGAAAACTATCAGTTGATGAGCGCTCATAAACAAACTTTATGTATTTAAAGTATTCAAAGTATCACTTCAATTTAGCAACTAATGTAGTAATGAGTAAGAACAAAACAAGTTGAGAGAGTAACAGGTCAAATTGGGTAATCTTTTATACAGGTCGATGGAAACACAAAGCCAAACTAAGGCAGTTAGTTCCCCATATCATAACATCTCCATGGCTACGACTGGGATTGCAAGCAGAAGCTAGCCATCCTCTGATTACGCAACACCAAGCTCATGACCGAAACAACTACACTTTTTCAACCTGACAAACATGGCTGTGAACAGTTGACCCACATCTGTATATAAGTCAAAGCCAAATTAACACACGCCATTTTTGGATCTCAAAACAACTATTTTGACAACAGACATCAACAAGTTTTTCTAATTTTTAGTCTAGAAACATATAAAAAATATATATCTAATTAGAGTAAAAATTAATGTGACACCAAACATTAAACCTAAATTTCTCTTTAAAGAAATAAAACCCTAGATTAAAGAACACAGAAGCTTCGAAGATTAAACTAAATTAAACAAGACAGAAGCCTGACTTGAACTTGAACTGATAAAACCCTAAATACCGATAATTCAATAAAACCCTAAAATTCGAATATTAAACCTAAATTTCTCAAACATAATTACAGATTAAGCATTGAAAATCATACCAGCAAATGGCTATGGTCAAATTCAGAAGCATATTACAAAATCTCTCTGGATTTTGGCAAGGAATAGTCGAATAATCCCAACACGACAACAAGTAAAGCTCTGAGTCCTCAGTCCCCTATAACAGAAAGTAGAATTATATTGATGATAAAATCTCATGTAATTAGAAACGAAAAGAAAACAACAAATATGGATTCTCTGCAAATTGATGATAAAATATCTGGTTAAACTCTCTCGTTAATGGTCTCTCAACAAAAAGAAAAAAAAGACAATAATGGATGGGTGTATGGGGAATTGGAGGATGAGCGGGATCCAAAAATTTGGATTCAAAATTTGGCCGCCCAAAAATATGATAAAGTTGATTATTATCATTTCATGTCTTGTTTGGTTACCATGTGTGAATGGAATGAACAATTACTTTTTGTTGTTTGGTATGCGAAAAAATATGAAGGAATAAAATTAGATGGTGGTGGTCAGTGATGGCGATGATGGTGCGTGGTGCTAGGTGTCAGTTGTAACGGCGGCGGTGGTGGTGGTGGGTAGAGACGACGGCGGATGGTGACAACGGTGGGGGTGGTGGGGGATGACGGTGGAGGTAGGTGGTGGCGGTGGCGGTGGCGGCGGCGATGGTAGTGGCGGGGGTGGTCGGAGGTGGTGGCAGCGGTGACGGTTGTAGGAGGTGGTAGCGGTTGATAGCGGTGGCGGCGGTAATCAGAGGTGGCAATGGTGGCGGCGATGATCGAAGGTGGGTGGTGGTGATGATCGGAAGTGGCATTGGCAACGGTGGGTGGCGACGACGGCGGTGGCAGGGATGGTGGTAGGTGGCGGGTGGCGGCGGTGGCGGGTGACGGCGGCGGATGACGGTGGTGGTGGTGGGTGGTGGTAGCAACGGTGCTAGGTTGTGGTGTTGTTAATGAAGGGTGAAAAGGGAATGGAATGGAAAAAAAACAGGGGGGGGGGGACGAATGGAATGATTTTAAGGGAATAGAATGCATTTTGGAATGGACGATTCCATTCCATCGACTAACCAAACACTCTTTTCTTCATTCCCTCACAATGGTCAATTCCATTCCACCCCTCATTCCTGCATACCAAACGCTACCTGAGGGTCTGTTGGTAATGGCGTAATGGAATAGATGAGTGAATGGAATGGACAAAGGAATGAAATGAATCATTACACTCCATAGTCTTGTTTGGTTACCATGTTGGAAAGGAATAAATCATTACCTTGTGTTGTTTGGTAGGTAAAAAAAGAGGAATGAATTAAATCGGCGATGGGTGGTGGCGGTGATGGGTGGCGGCGGGTGGCAGCGATGGGTGGCGATGGTCGGTGGTAGCGGTGGTCGGTGGGTGACAGTTGTTAGCGGTGGTAAGTGGGTGACGGTTGTTAGTGGTGGCGGCGGTGATGGTCGGGGTTGGCGGTGGTCTGCGGTGGCAGGTGGCGGCGATCTTGGTGGCGACGACGGTGGGTGGTGGTGGTCGACGATAGCGGGTGGTGGCCGCGGAGGATGGAGGTGGTGGTCGGCGAAGGGTGGCGGTAGTGGTCGGGGTGGCGTCTATCGGTGGTTGCGGGTGGCAGCGATGGTGGTCGATGGTGGTGGTCGACGGTAGCGGGTGGTGGCCGCGAAGGATGGTGGTGGTGGCCGGCGTCGGGTGGCGGTAATGGTCGGGTGGCGGTAGTGGTCGGGTGGCGGTGGTCGGTGGTGGCGGATGGCGGTGATGGTGGTCGATGGTGGTGGCGACGGATGGTGGTGACGGCGATGATGATGGGTGGTGGTGGTGGTCGTCGACGGTAGTGGGTGGTGGCAGCGGAGGGTGGTGGTGGTGGTCGGCGGAGGTTGGCGGTAGTGGTCGGGGTGGCGGTGGTTTGCGATGGCGGGTGGCGGTGGCAGCGGAGGACGGTGGTGGTGGTCGGCGGAGGTTGGTGGCGGGTGGTGACGACGGCAGGTGGTGGTAGATGGTGGAGGTGATGGGCGGTGTTTGTGACGTAGCCTGAGAGAGGGAATGAAATGGAAGAAAAACAGGGGGAGTGGATGGAATGAATTTGAGGGAATGGAATGACTTTTGTAATGGGAGATTCCATTACGTTGACCAACCAAACACATTTTTTTCATTCTCTCGCAATAGTTTATTCCATTCCACCTCCCATTCCTGCATACCAAACACTACCTGAGTGCTTAATGATGTTGTACATGATGCCAGATACAGACTACAGCACGGGGCCGTGTTACCCTAACATGGGGCCATGCCAAACTCTCATTTTCAAAGAAAATAGTGACCGCCTGATCCCGACGGTCTAAAAAATGGATTTCTTTGATTATTTCTATCCTCGCCACTCTTACGGTTTATGGTGTGATTATTGTGGGGAGGAGCATGAAGAATCAGAATGTGGCGTTCTAAACTTCACTCCCCACTATTTAGTCCCGTTGTTTTCCTGTAAAGAAAACCATGACACAAGCGGGAATGGATATAATAATGAGATCCCTCCGCATGAACTCCATCAAACTTCTTACCTAGATAACCTAGAAGACATAGGTCAAATAGAAGAGTGGTTTATCCTAAAGATCAAGGAACTAGAATCCTTAAAAAAGGCACGATATTGAAGGATTACATCCGAAGGAGAATCGATGGAGGAAAATTCAGGTACATACAACAACACCGAGGTCATCCAACCTTCCACCATAGACGACCACGAAAATGAAAGCGATAGTCGTCCCTGTTTCGATTCAGCAATGACGGTCCCCCTTGCCGAGTGTGAATTTCACACCAACAGTGTGGACAGGAGCGAATTGACTCACACCTTCTTTAACGAGAGCCCGAAAAAGGTAAATAAGGGAAGGTCCCGTTTTCCCATTTTTAAAGTATTTTTCTACCTTTCCGATAACCTCTTGCATTTTTGTATCCCTCGCCTAAGTCTACGGTATATCCGACAGTACGGTGTTGTTCCAACCATTAAGAAACCACCAGATGTCAGATAATTCCTTAAAAACTAAGACAATCTTCATAAAAACTCTAAACATGGGGCTGTGTTCCTTGAACACGGGGCCGTGCCCAACTTTCTTCTAAAAACATGGGGCGTGCCGAACCAACACAGGGTCGTGCCCCTCGTATTTTTCGGCACGGGGCTGTGTCAGCAATGAAATAGGACGTGTTATACTAACGGACAACATTCTCTGACACGTACATCCGGCACGGGGCCGTGCCCGCGTGCTGTCACTGTCTATAAAGTCAGCCTTTGGGAGAATGTTTGGAACCATTCTCAAAAGGCAAGATCTCTGAGATTCTTACACATACTAGAAAATGTATGTTCTTAGAAAGGTCTCATTTGACCTTCTTGTCTTTTCCTCTTTTGTGTATTTCCCCTTCTTCATTCTCCATGAACTCCATTGAAGCTTGAAGCTTCAAAAGCTTCAATAGGATGGTCATACTCTTGATTCTTAGCTCAAAGTTTTGCAAATTCACATTAGTAAAACATTATTTTATGTTATTTACATTTAGAAAATTAAAAATCAGTCAAATCTAACTTAAAATAAAAAATTTAGAGCTAAGAATCTGGAACAGATGGAGCAGCACGGGACCGTGCCAGACTGGCACGGGGCCGTGCTGAGTATTCTGATCTTCCATTTCTTTCTAACGGTTAGTCATTTTCTCTCAAGATGTCGAGCCAACAGAGTGGAACATCGTCGACAAGCTCCAGAAACCAGAGGAGAGGAAGAAGGCTCTCAATCGAGGCTACTCTCGTAAGATATGTGAGCGCCTTAAGAGAGAGCCTTGACGAGATGACATTGGTAGAGGAGGTTCTCATAGACCGTGTGAACTACCTTACCATGGGGCTACAAGATTGTTTCAGAGAAATCAACCTTTTACATCAAAGGTTGAATATCTTGGCTTTGCCTCCCATGGAGCCAATCTTCGCACAAAAAGATTGGAACCTAGCCAATGAGGTCATACAACCTACGGGTTGGGATGTCGAGATTCCGGAGCCTCCCCTATTGACGCCACATTCGAGGTCCCGATCAATCCTGCACCCCCTCAAGAGGAGGTGAAAGAGGAACCCTTTATCTTCCTATCAAGGGAGATTGAATAGATGCTCAACGACCTCTAGATTGAGTATTCCCCACAAAAAGCTCTAGTCCTCCATCATCTAACATTCATAGATTTAGGAATGTAGCTTTTAGGTTGTTAAAAATTGATCTCGGTGAAGCATTCTCAAGATATTATCTATCTAGCTTTAGTTTATCTAGGTTTGTAATTTTTAATATCCTTGTAATATTTTTATTTTAATGAAAATGGATGTTTGGATGGTGGTATTTTAAATAAATGTGTTAGAGAAAGCTGAAACACCAAATGGATGATGAAAAATTGAACCCATGCACGTAAATCAGAAGCCTCCCGACTCATTTTCTGCAAAACAGTGGCTGCAGCACGGGGCCGTGCTCGCCCAGCACGCCCCCGTGTGCAACTTGTTGTTGTCAAATATATTATGTCCAGAAGGTGGCATGGGTCGTGCTCACCCAGCATACCCCTGTGGCCACCCCATTGTAAGTCTTCTGATTTCATTTTTTACTGGCACTTTGGACACGGGGTCGTGTCCCAATAAGCACGCCCCATGCTGCAAGTGCCAGTAACAAAAACTTTTTGCTATTTTCATACTTTTTACACATTTTACCAAAATAAATCCTATTTGGGACACATTGAGGGCAATGTGTAATTTAAGTGTAGGGGGAGGATAATAAAAACCTTGAATCGTTTGTCCTAAATTAAGCCTTACACAAAACTCGCCTTGGAACCGCTAATCACCCCAAACTTTTTCAAAACTTTCTTTTCATTTTTTTTACTTATCTTAGTTTAGTTGGGTAAAACAAGTTTTAAAATTTATGTTTTTACGAATTTACAACTGATAGTGTCGTGATAAAAAGAACTAATTTAGAAAAATTACGAAAACGAGCATCACAAATCTTTTTAAAATCTGATTATATATACATTTTTACACTACAACCTTTTTCCCACAAAAGTGAGTTTTGAGCCATTACCGATCATACAAATATACATTTATACTAATTGCTCAAATTTTTGTTTCTTATGTGAATTGCCCGTTTGGTTCTCACGAATCTAGTACTTGACAATACGATGCGTTCCAAGTCCTTACCGACAAAAGTCTAAGTAAGTAAATGACAGAGGCATTAGGACCAACCCATTTTTCAAAAACAAACCTTGTTTTTCTTTGTTTTATCCAAAAACATCCCCCTAACCCTTTGAACCTTAAAACCTTTTCATTTCTAAATCCACAAAAACAAACCTTTTCATTTTTTATCTTTCATTTTTGTAAACTTATCGGTTATGAAATTACGATTACGGATCAGTTTAAACTTTGGCAACCAAAAAAAATAAGAAAATTTTGCCAAAGTATTTTTTGCTAAGCCACAAAGCAATAGAAAAACCGATATTTTACGTTTTTTACCCTTTTCCAATAAAACATACCAAACCCGAACCACCACCTACCCTTTAAAGCCCTCTTGACATTTGTAAGGATTTAACGTCAAAAGGATGAGGTTTGATCGATTGTCAAGCCTATGGTAGTAGTAAGTTTTAAATACGGGCACGGGCGTTTTTCACTTAATACATCATTGGCCGAGTGTTGAGTGAATACTTGTGAGGTGTGTAAATTTGTATATAACTAAATGGAATTTTATAAAGGCATGTTTTGCCCAAAGTAAATAATTTTTCATAACTTGTGTTTTAAATAAATCATGACGAATAAGATTGTAAATAAAATAAAAAACAAAATAAACTTAGACTTGTATTCCTCGCACTCTAAAGATAAGACAAAAACCTTCTCTTCTACCTATTCCATTTGGGCGTGTAAGCCACGTAATAGAGTTTTGCTTGAGGACAAGCAAAGATTCAAGTGTGGGGGTATTTGATGTGCTTAAAATACAACATATAAATTATATCAAATACGACGTAAGCAACCTTTTTTTAGTACTAATGTTGGAAAAAGCTCGTGTTTTCGTTCCTTTTTTATTTTCAGGGTTAAAAGAGCTTAAATGTGCAAAAGGAGCAAAAAGACAACAAAAACCAACATAAATGTAAAGAAGGAGGAATTGTTGCCACTCGCCAAGCTCCGATCCACATCTAAACCATAAAATAGCAAGAACAGAAGACTTGACACGGGGCCGTGTCCGCAGATGGATGTGGTGCAGAAGAAAAGACAACTGCAAAAAGACAAAACTAGCAGCCGATACGGGCCCGTGCCAAGCCAACACGGGGCGTGGTCAACTCAAAGATTTTCAGAATCTGCGATAGTACGGCAAGTACTTTGGCCACGGGCCGTGTCGTTGACACACGGGGCCGTGTTAGTACAACATCTGACAAGCAGTTAATTAGGAAGAGAGAAAGAGAGATGGGCACGGGGTCGTGCCAGCCGGGCACTGGCCATGCTGAACCTCCTGAAGACAGCTATAAATAGAAGTGCTTGGTTCCACTTCAAACCATCCCTTGGAAAACCACTTCGCTCTCACTTGCCACCACTCCACCACCAATACAACACCATCATTCATTTTCCATACTATAGATTGTGTGTTTAGTCTCGGGATCCAAGATTGATCGTAAGAATCTATGTCAAACAATGCCATGCTTGGCTAAAGTCTTACATCACATGGTGAAGACATATCTTTTATGTGTTTCTTTTATGATTTCTAATCTTTGGCAACTTTTTAATTAGGTATGTATTGATGACTTTAATAATTAGTTTTTTATATTGAAGGCGAATTTTTCAACCATTCTTCATATGTCGTTTATTCACATATTCATGTCTTTACGGTCTATATAAAACATGTTAACTACTTGGAAGGGGGTTAGAAGGGTGGTTGGGTAATTCTATGTTTCGTTCAGTGTATAGATCCTACGAGAACCTGGTGCAAGTTTAGTACTACTCCATGGATTGACCGGGAATGACTGGCCCGACTGAGAGTAAGAATTCAATTGCACCCCTTATTCATAAACTACTATTAAAACTTTAAACCAACCCCGCGAGGACTGTATCCCTGCTGTCTCAGACCAACTTGTTGAGGGTGACCGCTGCCTGGAAGGCGGCCCACCGCACTTTGCATTAATAACTTACTTAATTATCTTTCAATATTCCGACCTAGTGGGATTGTATGTTTGTTGACTCAAACCACTAGGTTGAGGGTAACGTCGCCTTCAAAATAGGGGCCTACTACTATAACTAAGATAATCTCTTAAAATGCCCAAAGTGCGGAAATCATGAAAATGGTACATGAAAGATAAGTCGGATCCAAGTGATTCTTTTTTGTCTATCTGTTTTTATTTTATTTTATTTTCTATTTTTACCTTTTTATTAGTTTAATTTTTTTTCTCATAGTTTGGTTCGATTAGACATTGACGATAAGCCGATATTAAAAGCTCTTGTGTCCTTGGACGACCTCGGTATCTTGTCGTCACTATACTACGTCCGTGATGGGTGCACTTGCCCTAACGTGTGTAGAGTGATAGTAAAATATCGTGTTTTATAAATTTAAAACTTGAAATCGACGAGTTAAAATAGAGCTAAAAATATAACTAAAAAATATACTCACACCGACACACGCCAAGTTCTTGGCGCCGTTGCCAGAGACACAAGGATTTTAAGAAAGCTTAAAATTAACGGCCTAATCTTTTTTATCTTTTTCTTTTAGGGTTTTCTTCTTTTTCTTTTAATTTTTCACTTTTTGCAAAATTGACACGGGGCCGTGCTGTTCTAACACGGGGCCGTGCTGTTCTAACACGGGGCCGTGTCAACTCTCCAGTTTCTTAAAAACTATTTTCTACCTGATACAGACTGCAGCGCGGGGCCATGTTACCCTAACACGGAGTCGTGCCAAACTCTCTGTTTGAAAGAAAATAGTGACCGCCTGATCTCGACGGTCTAAAAAATGGATTTCTTTGATTATTTCTATCCTCGCCACTCTTACGGTTTATGGTGCGATTATTGTGGGGAGGAGCATGAAGAATCAGAATGTGGCGTTCTAAAGTTCACTCCCCACTATTTAGCCTCATCGTTTTCCTGTAATGAAAACCATGAGACAAGCGGGAGTGGAAATAATAATAAGATCCCTCCGCCTGAACTCCATCAAACTTCTTACCTAGATGATCTAGAAGACATAGGTCAAATAGAAGAGAGGTTTATCCTAAAGATCAAGGAACTAGAATCCTTAATAAAGGCACGATATTCAAGGATTCCATCCGAAGGAGAATCGGTGGAGGAAAATTCAGGTACATACAACAACACCGAGGTCAACCAACCTTCCACCATAAAAGACATGAAAAATTAGACTCCTACGACTCATAACAAAACACCAGTAGCACATATATGGCAGATAAGTATAATTAAAGCTAATAAACACAATTGTCAAGACTCCCCGACAACGGCGCCAAAAACTCGATGTGCTAACAGTGGTTTAATTAAAACTAACTAAATCAACTCTAAACTAGACACTCTAAGTTTTAAATTTATAACCTAAGACTCTCTAAACCTAAACCACACAACTGACAAGTGTACTGATCAATGTAGCACAGCCTAAGAAGTCCGAGTATCGAACCCATGAGACTCTATTGATTACGTTAACTAGACTCGATTACTTATCTAAACTAACTCGACTTAGTTGTTTTTATTGTTTTGAGGGGGGGGGGGGGGAGGGTTTCTAATAAACTAATGAAATTAGTTAAAATTAACTAAAGTATCTTCACAGGCGACCAAACCCTAATCGTTCCTTCACTTTACCATAGCAACACGAAGTTGTTTCTTTGGGCGAATTCGAACCAAAATCTTCAACAGTTGGATAACCACAAACTCGAAATCAGAAGCTTTGAATTTTTTGAACCTCCTGAGCATGATCAATCTGGAAACCCAACGACAAGCCAAGGGAACCGACAGCTTCAATACTCTTATATGAATTCTGATCTGATCACATATCGTAATATGATCGATGTAGATCTTTGATACTTTGCTTAATTTGTTTGAAGTTTCTTTAGGAAACGATATCTGGATTGATTGTGGAATACCGAATTGTAGGGATGAGTTACAATAATTTGGTAACTAACGTTTGATTTGAATATTTAGATTTAATTTAAATAAAAAATTAATTGATGTGCTAATGACATCCCTACCCTTTTAATCTAAAAAACGATTAAGGGTCAAGATGTGTTCATTAAATTCACAAATAAGGGGGAGGTTCACAAAAATGATTAAGGGTCAAGATGTGTTCATTAATTTAAACACTCAATCAACGTGTTCTTCAACTTTTTTGAAGAAACCCAGTTTAATTTCATAACATATCTCATTTTTTCCCGTGATTTTGAAGCGAATCACTCGATTCGTTCCATTCGATCACTGATAAGTGTTTCTAGCATTCAAATTTCGCCAATCTTTGAAGAAATCTGAAGAAATCAGCTTCGATCTATGTAAGAAAATTTTGAATTACATTTTTACGATATGGGTTTTTAAATTGAGTCATTGCGTTTTACAAAAAAAGGAAAAAACAGTTTTTTTTTTTTTTTTGTATTTTCAGTCCATTGCATTTTAGGTAAAACACATTTTATGTGTTTTTAGTCCATTGCGTTTTAGAAAAAAAAAACACTTTCTTTTGTGTTTTTATCTATTGCGTTTTAGGAAAACACATTTTTATATGTTTTTTGGTCCAATGCGTTTTAGAAAAACACATTTTGAAGTGTTTTTGGTCCATTGCGTTTTAGGTAAAAACACATTTTTATGTGTTTTCAGTCCATTGCGTTTTAGAAAGAACACTTTCTTTTGTCTTTTTAGGCCATTGAGTTTTAGGAAAAAGACATTTTTTTATGTTTTCTGGCCATTGCGTTTTACAAATAATACATTTCTTTATGTTTTTTGTTCATTGCGTTTTAGAAAAAAAGTCATTTTTACACTTTTTGTCCTTTGCGTTTTACGCAACTGGATATTCGAAATTTTTTTTCAAAAATATAGCAATAGTATACTCGTTTTAAAGATAAAAACCGCTCGTTTTTTGGTACAATTTTTATAAAAAAAATAATGTCGTATGAAAGAGTTATTAACGTTTACAAAATGGGGGGGGGGGGGGATTGGAGGAGAGAGAAACTATTGTCTTGAATTGACTAGAATGCCTAGACAAACCCACGCGTCTTCTCTTTTTTCTTTAATTTTACTTATTTAATTTTAGCCCTTAATTAATAAATAGATGGTCAAGATTACTTTCTAATCTTCCTAACCCATCATTTTGATCCAAATGAATAACATAGAATAAAGTAAATCATGAAATCACAACACAATTCACAATAAAACGAAAAAAAATGTTTATAAACTGAGATTTCTGTTTGAATTCTTTACGATCACTTATTCAATCTGGAATAATTTAAAAATATCCATAACATTTGACCAAATCGAGGATTTGTAGAATAAAATGAATCACAAATTAATAAAGAGAAAATAAAGAAACTTACACAATATGTTACAATTTCAAATAATTCAAAGGACATTTTTACCCTTATATTAAATAAAAAAACATAACTAAAAATAAACAAAATTTACCCTTATATTAAATAAAAAAACCTAACTAAAAATAAACAAAATGAGTGGCTATAAAAAATCCTGCACGTTCTATAAATATTTGGAGTACTGAAAAGATTTTTACCCCCCCCCCCCCACACATATATATGTATGTGTATATATATATAGGGAGCCGCTAGAATGAGAACCACCACGAGTTATGAGAACCGCGAGAACCAAGTGCCACGGAGGGCCGTTGACCACGAAATTTTTTTTACACCTAGATCCGTATATTTTAAGACCGGGTGTAAAAAAAATTCAAACGGCGCGCCCGAGGGGGTAGTTTTTTACACCCAAAGTTTGTAAAAAAAAAGAAAAAAGAAAAAAAAATTAAAAACACCAAACTTTGGGTGTAAAAAACTACCCCCTCGGGCGGGCCGTTTGAAATTTTTTTTTACACCCGGTCTTAAAATATACGGATCTAGGTGTGTAACACCCCAAAAACGGGTTTGGTAAATTAGAACCCGGTTAATATAAAGAAGTGAGTTTTAGTCTCTTATATAATTAAAATGAAACTTGAGGGACCAAAACCGTTAAGTGGGGAAACATGATTTTTATAAAATAAACTTAAAACACCACACACACACATAGTGTGTGTGTGTGTGTGTCGACATCCAGGAAGAAGAAACAAGGTTCAAACCCTAGTTTCACAAAAATCCTCAAATTGGAAGGGTAAATGAAGTCTAAATCCATAACCGAGTACGGATTAACGATCACCTTCTCAATGGGGTCCTAAGGTATGTTTTAAAAGTTAGATTGGTGATCTTTCACGAAGTGGGTTATGATGTAAATTGCGAAATTGTATGAAATTGATAATGGGTATGTGTTAGAATCATCATATATAACCTGGATTAAGCATGGTTTAGGTTAATTTGATGTTTAATGGTGAAACCCATTTCTAGTAGTAATGTTATGAAGATGAGGATGTTGCATGTGTTAAATCAAGTATGGTTTTGATGTATATGAAGTTGAATGTTGTGGATTATTGTTAATGACCTTGATTTAGGATGAAAGTTATGTGAGGTTAGTGGGAATTTGATGATCTTGATATGAACTAGTAAGAAGATGCAAAGAATGCTTGTACTTTATGCTTAGGAAGTAGTATGCACACCAAGTGTATGATAAAATGTCTAAGTGAAGTTAAGATGTGAGATTTTAGGAAGTGGCTTGACATATATGAATGATGTATGATAATGATGTAATTAGTGGTATACTAACTTAAAGAGTGTGCTTTAGATGGAACTAGTACAAGAATTCGGGTTGAATGTATGTGTTGTCAAGATTATGCATTAGAGGCTTGTACATTATGCTTGAATGGGCGATGCTCGCCATGTGTTTCTATTAATCACTTAATTGCGATTAAGAAGTGAATGTATATTAAATGTATAACATATGACCATACTAGTAAAGGGTGATGTTATGAATTACGTTAAGTTGTCTAACTTAGCTATGTGATTGTCAAATGTAGAATCATGAAAGCATAAGTATGTGTATATTGTGTATGTGAATAGGCGATCATGTAGTTGTTTGTGTCATACAACATTATGTATGAAATGAATATCATGTCATTAATATGGTCCACTATATCAACATGAATGCGTGTTCATAAGTTGGGAGTTATATGCTAAAAGGTTGACTTTCTGAAAGTCAACCGAGAATTTATAACATGGTTAGGCATTTTGACACAAATATAAGAATCGAGAGATCATGGAATACGTGTTAGACCAATTATGTGTTACGTGTGATAACGAATTTAGATTTCGTAGATATTGAACTATGTGATTGACGAGTCATGTCATATGCGTGTTAATGAAAGTCAAATAGATAAAAGTTGGAAAATATGTGTTAATATGAATAAGCATGAATACTAACATAATCATGGCATGACGGCATGAAAGAATAGGAACCACGCTAGCACGGACCAAGCATGGAAGGCTAACGGGTCAAGATGAGGCAAGGAAGATGTTACGAACGCGGATGCACAAGGTAAGTGATTTTCGTAATCACTTCTTAGTTGTTTATGTAAAGTTATATGCAATTTAATTAAGTATGATAATCGAGGTCAATTAGGAAAGAATTGTATGAGACCGATGAAGTATTAAACGGATCTTAGCTTTGATCCGAGCAAGGTATGTGTGATTAAGAATTGTAGCTAAGTAGTAGGATTGGTTACTTATGCAAGGGAGTCCTTTGTTGTTAAGGATAGAGCAAAGTTGACAAAAACGCCCTTGATGGGTAAAACGAGCAAATGGTCTTAAAAGTTTATTACAAACAAGCTATTTAATTAAATGAATGTTTTGAAAAAGCAAGAAAGCGAGAAGTATGGTTTTCGTAAGCTAAAGACCTTAAAATGCGCAAATACCCTTAACGGGTCAAAATAAGCTCTTGAGCGAAAATGGGTCAAGAGGGTGCAAGACATCCGAGAACTTAATCCTGTATGATATACAATGTTGACATTATTAGGTTCATAAGAAGTTATGGTCAAACAAACAAGTTTTGTGGATGAATGCATGAACGGGTCGAATAAATCATAAATGAATAATAAGACGATAGCGTGTAAGTTAATAATTTCCTTAATCCGGATGTGGGATTTTAAGTTCATATAATAGAATGTGAATTTACAAGCATGTAGGAAGAAACGGGAGGTTAAACGGGTAAACGGTTCAAAAGTTATGCGCGTTTTAGTGCGTACGGACGACGAAACGGAACTGCAGAAAAGTGCCATTTCTAGAGGTAGTCGCCGACGGGTCAAGGGTAGTCGCCGACGGGCTCTAGAAAGTTGATTTTTTTGCTGACGGGTTATTTACCTGTCTACGGGGTTTTTGGCTACGGGAAGAACCACGGGCCGTCGCCGACGGGCCTAGGGTCGTCGCCGACGGCCTCCCCAAGTCCCAAAAGCTGAAATCTTGTTATTTAAGTTGATTTATGTACCGTAGGCTTCGCTTTGATATCCGTGGACTACGGCGGACTTTCCAAACATGATTTTGATGGTTCCTTAGATGTTTATGGGCTATAAAGCTAAGTCTAAGACCCATGCAAATAATGTATGATTATGTAAGAGGTACGCGTGATCTAGTACGTGTTCGTTAAGGTATGTACGTATGTAGATGTGTATGTATGTATGTATAAAGATATGTACGAGTGTATGCATGTATGTAAAGATGTAGGAAAGGTATGTACGCGTGTAGATGTGTATGTACGTATGTATAAAGATATGTATGAGTGTATGCATGTATGTAAAGATGTAGGAAAGGTATGTACGTATGTAGTTGTGTATGTATGTATGTGTAAAGACATGTATGAGTGTATGCATGTATGTAAAGTTGTAGGAAAGATGTGTATGTATGTAGATGTGAATGTACGTTTGTGTGTAAGTACGTATGTATGCATGATTTAGACACGTTGAGTGTTAACGTTATTAATGGTGTACCTTGAGAATGAAAAGTAATGCAGGTACGTTATTGAAGCCTCACCAGGAAATGGATACGCAGATGAGATGCTTAAAGTTTCTTAAAGATCTAAATGTGAAGTGTACGCGAATGATCTTGGTTATATAATGTGTGCTAATGTTTTGAATGTATGTGGTGAGTGCAGGTTGTACGGATCACGGGCGATTATCACAAGGAATAGAGGTCGAAGATCGAGTCACAAGAGAGTTTGTGCGGGGACGTTGAATGTAAAATGTAGAAAACATAAGCTATGTCTTTAATTAGTAAATAAGAGGATGTCGGATTTATGAATAAGAGTTATGATAAAGTTAAAGTTTAAATAAGTTGAGGTATTTATAAAGAAAGAAATTTTATGGCACGAATTTCCGCTGCGACTTTTGTCAAATACGTGTTAGGGTCTAACAAGTTGGTATCAGAGCCCTGGTTTGAGAGAATCAAGTATAAGAGGATAGGTACTTGAACTCGAACCTGTGTGCTCTTATGACAAGAAACCCGTACAATCCGAGACTCGACCAAGATCTAAAGGTAGAAGCAAAGGTAAGTATGTGCTTAAGTATGTATTGGAAGATAACTAACTATATGTTATGTGTAAGGTAAGCATGGTTGCTTGGAAAGAATGATTTGTGGATGCGGTCTAGCACCGACACCAAGGTATGTAATTTGACATATTGACCCAAGTACATATATTTAATATATGTAAGTACATGTGATGGTGAAACCTAACAATGAAAGGAAAATTTTAATGAAAAATAATGATAAGAATGGTAATGAAGTTTTGGAAATGTTACACGTGCCGAAACCTAGTTCTTCGGACATAAGGTGACAATTACACGAAGACACGAAACTAGTGTGTGGATTGTGTACCTGGCCAGTACACAAGAAACGAATGACTTTCGTGAGCCCGTGATAATTGTTACAGGTGTGTCCGTTAGAATTAAGTAGTAGGTGGACGTGAGGGTGAAGAGAAATGTAAGACTCTCAAGAATGAGAGTACGAAATGCTATGTTAGAATCCGCGAGACGGATTCGAAACACGAAATGCTATGTTAGAATCCGCGAGACGGATTCGAAACACGAAATGCTATGTTAGAATCCGCGAGACGGATTCGAAACATGAAATGCTATGTGAGAATCCGCGAGACGGATTCGAAACATGAAATGCTATGTTAGAATCCGCGAGACGGATTCGAAACATGAAATGCTATGTTAGAATCCGCGAGACGGATTCGAAACATGAAATGCTATGTTAGGATCCGCGAGACGGATTCGAAACATGAAATGCTTTGTTAGAATCCGCGGGACGGATTCGAAACATGATAGAAGTTAAAGTATGAATGCAATGCTTGAATCCGCGAGACGGATTCAAAACAAAGAAGGTACGAAAGGTATGAGTAATGTGTTCGAATTCGCGAGACATATTTAAGATATAAAAGACGAAACTAGTCTACATAAGAAGAAGTCAATAGCTTGACAATGTATGCGTCAAACAAGTCATATAAGTAAATGTAAAGCAAATGAACAAAAGAATGATAGAAATGAAAATATCCGAATGTGTAAGTAACGTAAGGATATGTATGGTACAAAAGACTATAGAAATGTAGAACGATGTTAGCTACGGAGTTAAGCACGTAGGTATGACGATGACATAGCAGTTTTGTTGTGATAACAAAACAAGAGTTAAATGTTATACAATGTGTCTATGGAATGGAATCTTAAAGGATGAGATGAAAGTACTAAATCCGTTATAAACGGATCATATGAGTGTAAGCATTATTATAAGTTTGAATACGTATGTATATTAACCTGTTATTAACGGGTCAAAGGAAATGAGAATGTTATATGAAAGTATGCCATGGAAAGTATAGACTTGTTAAGAAGAAGAAGCCAATTGTATGAATAATTATGAAATGAGATAGGATGATTACTTATGATTATAATGTGACTATGAAGTCAAACATAGATGTGTGTGTGTGTAAGTTAAATGAGAAAGGTTTCGGGGACGAAACCTCATTTAAGGGGGGTAGACTTGTAACACCCCAAAAACGGGTTTGGTAAATTAGAACCCGGTTAATATAAAGAAGTGAGTTTTAGTCTCTTATATAATTAAAATGAAACTTGAGGGACCAAAACCGTTAAGTGGGGAAACATGATTTTTATAAAATAAACTTAAAACACCACACACACACATAGTGTGTGTGTGTGTGTCGACATCCAGGAAGAAGAAACAAGGTTCAAACCCTAGTTTCACAAAAATCCTCAAATTGGAAGGGTAAATGAAGTCTAAATCCATAACCGAGTACGGATTAACGATCACCTTCTCAATGGGGTCCTAGGGTATGTTTTAAAAGTTAGATTGGTGATCTTTCACGAAGTGGGTTATGATGTAAATTGCGAAATTGTATGAAATTGATAATGGGTATGTGTTAGAATCATCATATATAACCTGGATTATGCATGGTTTAGGTTAATTTGATGTTTAATGGTGAAACCCATTTCTAGTAGTAATGTTATGAAGATGATGATGTTGCATGTGTTAAATCAAGTATGGTTTTGATGTATATGAAGTTGAATGTTGTGGATTATTGTTAATGACCTTGATTTAGGATGAAAGTTATGTGAGGTTAGTGGGAATTTGATGATCTTGATATGAACTAGTAAGAAGATGCAAAGAATGCTTGTACTTTATGCTTAGGAAGTAGTATGCACACCAAGTGTATGATAAAATGTCTAAGTGAAGTTAAGATGTGAGATTTTAGGAAGTGGCTTGACATATATGAATGATGTATGATAATGATGTAATTAGTGGTATACTAACTTAAAGAGTGTGCTTTAGATGGAACTAGTACAAGAATTCGGGTTGAATGTATGTGTTGTCAAGATTATGCATTTGAGGCTTGTACATTATGCTTGAATGGGCGATGCTCGCCATGTGTTTCTATTAATCACTTAATTGCGATTAAGAAGTGAATGTATATTAAATGTATAACATATGACCATACTAGTAAAGGGTGATGTTATGAATTACGTTAAGTTGTCTAACTTAGCTATGTGATTGTCAAATGTAGAATCATGAAAGCATAAGTATGTGTATATTGTGTATGTGAATAGGCGATCATGTAGTTGTTTGTGTCATACAACATTATGTATGAAATGAATATCATGTCATTAATATGGTCCACTATATCAACATGAATGCGTGTTCATAAGTTGGGAGTTATATGCTAAAAGGTTGACTTTCTGAAAGTCAACCGAGAATTTATAACATGGTTAGGCATTTTGACACAAATATAAGAATCGAGAGATCATGGAATACGTGTTAGACCAATTATGTGTTACGTGTGATAACGAATTTAGATTTCGTAGATATTGAACTATGTGATTGACGAGTCATGTCATATGCGTGTTAGTGAAAGTCAAATAGATAAAAGTTGGAAAATATGTGTTAATATGAATAAGCATGAATACTAACATAATCATGGCATGACGGCATGAAAGAATAGGAACCACGCTAGCACGGACTAAGCATGGAAGGCTAACGGGTCAAGATGAGGCAAGGAAGATGTTACGAACGCGGATGCACAAGGTAAGTGATTTTCGTAATCACTTCTTAGTTGTTTATGTAAAGTTATATGCAATTTAATTAAGTATGATAATCGAGGTCAATTAGGAAAGAATTGTATGAGACCGATGAAGTATTAATCGGATCTTAGCTTTGATCCGAGCAAGGTATGTGTGATTAAGAATTGTAGCTAAGTAGTAGGATTGGTTACTTATGCAAGGGAGTCCTTTGTTGTTAAGGATAGAGCAAAGTTGACAAAAACGCCCTTGATGGGTAAAACGAGCAAATGGTCTTAAAAGTTTATTACAAACAAGCTATTTAATTAAATGAATGTTTTGAAAAAGCAAGAAAGCGAGAAGTATGGTTTTCGTAAGCTAAAGACCTTAAAATGCGCAAATACCCTTAACGGGTCAAAATAAGCTCTTAAGCGAAAATGGGTCAAGAGGGTGCAAGACATCCGAGAACTTAATCTTGTATGATATACAATGTTGACATTATTAGGTTCATAAGAAGTTATGGTCAAACAAACAAGTTTTGTGGATGAATGCATGAACGGGTCGAATAAATCATAAATGATTAATAAGACGATAGCGTGTAAGTTAATAATTTCCTTAATCCGGATGTGGGATTTTAAGTTCATATAATAGAATGTGAATTTACAAGCATGTAGGAAGAAACGGGAGGTTAAACGGGTAAACGGTTCAAAAGTTATGCGCGTTTTAGTGCGTACGGACGACGAAACGGAACTGCAGAAAAGTGCCATTTCTAGAGGTAGTCGCCGACGGGTCAAGGGTAGTCGCCGACGGGCTCTAGAAAGTTGATTTTTTTGCTGACGGGTTATTTACCTGTCTGCGGGGTTTTTGGCTACGGGAAGAACCACGGGCCGTCGCCGACGGGCCTAGGGTCGTCGCCGACGGCCTCCCCAAGTCCCAAAAGCTGAAATCTTGTTATTTAAGTTGATTTATGTACCGTAGGCTTCGGTTTGATATCCGTGGACTACGGCGGACTTTCCAAACATGATTTTGATGGTTCCTTAGATGTTTATGGGCTATAAAGCTAAGTCTAAGACCCATGCAAATAATGTATGATTATGTAAGAGGTACGCGTGATCTAGTACGTGTTCGTTAAGGTATGTACGTATGTAGATGTGTATGTATGTATGTATAAAGATATGTACGGGTGTATGCATGTATGTAAAGATGTAGGAAAGGTATGTACGCGTGTAGATGTGTATGTACGTATGTATAAAGATATGTATGAGTGTATGCATGTATGTAAAGATGTAGGAAAGGTATGTACGTATGTAGTTGTGTATGTATGTATGTGTAAAGACATGTATGAGTGTATGCATGTATGTAAAGTTGTAGGAAAGATGTGTATGTATGTAGATGTGAATGTACGTTTGTGTGTAAGTACGTATGTATGCATGATTTAGACACGTTGAGTGTTAACGTTATTAATGGTGTACCTTGAGAATGAAAAGTAATGCAGGTACGTTATTGAAGCCTCACCAGGAAATGGATACGCAGATGAGATGCTTAAAGTTTCTTAAAGATCTAAATGTGAAGTGTACGCGAATGATCTTGGTTATATAATGTGTGCTAATGTTTTGAATGTATGTGGTGAGTGCAGGTTGTACGGATCACGGGCGATTATCACAAGGAATAGAGGTCGAAGATCGAGTCACAAGAGAGTTTGTGCGGGGACGTTGAATGTAAAATGTAGAAAACATAAGCTATGTCTTTAATTAGTAAATAAGAGGATGTCGGATTTATGAATAAGAGTTATGATAAAGTTAAAGTTTAAATAAGTTGAGTTAATTATAAAGAAAGAAATTTTATGGCACGAATTTCCGCTGCGAATTTTGTCAAATACGTGTTAGGGTCTAACAAGGTGTAAAAAAAATTTCGTGGTCAACGGCCCTCCGTGGCACTTGGTTCTCGCGGTTCTCATAACTCGTGGTGGTACTCATTCTAGCGGTCCCCTATATATATATATAGGGGAATGTTTATTGGGGAACACTAAAAAGTGGGGAACAGCGGGGAACCGGCTCAAACAAACTCCGATTGGACTCATTCCAGCGGCGTTGGAACCGGCTCGTCGAACCCTAACTAAGATCTCTTAACCCTAAACCCTAATTCCTAACTCCTAAACTCTAAACCCTAAAGCTAAAAAATAAGGCTAAAACCTAAGCTAAACTGTAAAATCTAAACTATAAACCCTAAAAGCTAAACCCTATAGCTAAACCCTAAAGCTAAACCCTAAACCCTATAGCTAAACTCTAAACCCTAAAACTGTAGGATCGGTTTTGACACCGTTCGATTGCGTAACGACACGTTCGACGTGCGGAAACCGTGAACGTGCGTGACCGAACACACGAGAACGTACTAGAACCTTGATTCTATTGAGAAACGACTTTTACAATCACTTGAGAGAGGTTTCTCTCTCTAGACTTTCTCTCTCTACAAGATTTTCTCCAATGTCACAAATGAGCAAAAGTCTTCTTCAAGCTAAATCATGATTTAGCTTGAATGGTATATATAGTGGTGTTGATTTAGCTTGAAATGACACATGCTACTTTCAAGCTAAATCATGATTTCCCTTGAAATGACATGTGACACTTTCAAGGTAAATCACCACTTTCAAGCTAAATACATTAAACATACTATTTCAAGATATAATACTTTAAAGACTTGATTTCTTCAGTTCCTCGCTACGGCTCGGATTGACGAAGGCGATAGACATTAAATGCATCAACAAACTCCCCCTTGGATATTGCCGAAGTCAATCCTTAGTCAAACTTGTAGCGGTTTGTCTTTCTCTCTCTCTTGATTCTTGCTTGAACAGAATCCCGATGGATCTGTTTTCAGCTTTAGCTCCCCCTTTCGGTATTCTCTTCAGGCTCCCCCTTTCGTCAAGCTTCCGTGCTTTTGGGATCGACACCTTGCTTTCCGTAGCCAAAGAATCAAAAACCTACACATCTCAACCTCTTGTAAGACAATCATATAACACACAATATTGTGATTCAAGTTAATGAATCATCTAAACATTTGAGGATTATCTTCCAATTTCTCATCAACTTAACCAACCCAATTGTTCATCTTGTTTAACCTTTGAAATTTTGAATATCAGCTTTTCAACATCAGTTGTCGAAAATCTTTTTGGATTTTTCAAAATTAAGCTAAAACACACTAAAATCTTTTTGGATTTTAAAATAAGAGAAATGTAATACAGAAATGAAATATGTACAATCATATTTTTGTGAGTTTGCGAAAGAGGATCATATCAGTTTTTGAGACACATCACAAGCACCGTTAAGCTTTTAATCGTTTTAAGTTCTAAACGATTCACGTTGATTGACGATATAATTGTCCTCTTAAGCTCAATCTAAAAACTTTCGAAATGCTTACTGATACGATAAGGTATATTAATTTTGCACTAAGTTCTTATGGACCCCACGATCTCAGCATATCCCCTCATCATGCAATACACTAACTCAAGTAATGCCTTTAAACTTTCATCAACTGTGATATGTGCGAAAATAAAGCAGAATGTTTAAACATTAACAATCAGGTCGATACTTCTGTATACGCAGAGAAAGTCCAATGTTTAAACAAAATAAGAAAAATAAAACAAGTTGAAGTTGTTTAGGCTTTAACCACCAGGTCGATACTCCCGTATACGCAGAGGTGATCCAAAGCTTAAACGAAACACCAAAGAAAATAAAGCAGAACGTTTAGGCAACAACATCCAGGTCGATACTCACGTATACGCAGAGGATGCCCGATGCTTAAACAAAATAAAGAAATCAAACAAGTTTAAATCTTTGCAAAATAAAATGCACAATCACAGCGACTTTTCAGCAAATTGTGAAAGTTCACAAACTGACCGGTTTTATGTCTTACGACAATCAGCGATTACCGAGTAGGCACACAATCAAGAAGGACAAAACTAAGTACTATGCTTTTGACCATGTTTCCCACTAGAACTAGGCTTTTTAATTTAGGTTTGTATCGTTATCGCAAATCTACTAGTCTAGATGAGCCTATCGTCACATCTTTAGTGAGACCGTTTATCACATTTTAACTTTCCATTTCCTTAGCATGCTGTGATCGTCCACTGATTTACTATCATTTCCTCTTGTTCACAACAAAACTCGTTTTGAATTTTTCAATGTTTTTGATCCACTGATTTACTATCATTTCCTCTTGTTCACAACAAAACTCGTTTTGAATTTTTCAATGTTTTTGACTTTTCAAATTTTCTAATTTTTTTTAAATTTTTACTCCCCCTAAAATCAAAATATGTTTCAATTTTGATTTTCCGGGAAAATTTGAAAGTAAATGCAATAAACTGTACAAAGAAAAGTGACAAACTGATGAGAATTGCCTCAATTCGCCATCCATTTGGCATAAACAATCAGAACTCCCCCTGACAACAAACTATTTTCCCATTGTGATTTCAAAACACTTAAGTTTGTTTTAATCAAAATGGTTTTTCCGGAAAATTAGTTTTGTGTATCGTTTCACAAACTTGGGGTTTAATCATCACATTGTTTTCAACTTCTTGTAAGTTTAATACAAACACAGTTACCACTTGTAAGATAGTTAAATCAAGTACAACTCAATGTCCTTAATTAACCACTTGTAAGGCGAAAAATCACCAGAGTGAAATTTCTCAAGAAATGTGCCGATTCCTACTCCCCAAATACCAACCTGGGAGTTCCGGCAAGTCAGGTTTTTCATTTAAACAGATTCACCCAAGCCTGACGGTCCTTGGGTGATTTAGAATTCTTGTTCAACAATGGTGGATAGTTTGCATCATCCATTGTTAAACCTGAATTCTCAGTTTTTACCTCAACTACCGGCTCTTCTGGCTTTGATGAACCAGAATCATTGCCTGAATGTGGCTTGTCTGACTTTGAAAAGCCAGATTCATCGCCTGAAGGTGGCTTGTCTGACTTTGACATGTCAGATTCATCGCCGACCATTTTCTTCTTCTTTATCTCCTCTTTCGTCCTCAGATTTGTATCTGATGAATGCGTTTTGCTTGATTTGTTGTTCTTTGGTGAGCAAGACGATTTATCAGAACTTTTATCTGTTTTACCAGTTGTATCCGAGGACAAAATCCTTTCAAGATACTCTTTTACTTTCTTTCTTTTCTTTCTCAGTCGGTCTTTCTGCCCTTGTGAAAGTTTCACTTTCTGTTCTTTCACTTTCTGTTCTGAAACTTTCAGTTCCTTGGGCTTTTCTTTGACTTTGACTGATTCTATCACCTTTTTCTGAGATGCAGCCCTCGATCTTTCAGTTGATCTCATTGGGCAATCTCTTGCAATATGTCCTTTGATTTGGCAGTTATAGCATTTCCTCGTCTCAAACCACTGATTCTGGCAGTTAACAACAATGTGTCCTTGACTACCACAAGAGTAACACACTCTGTTATCGTACCATTCACCATCTTCACACCAAACACTCAGATCATAGCATTGTCTGGCTTTGTGGTAATCATCACTCCTCCTGAAAGCTGGATTTGGCTTTGAAGTACTGTGGTCAAACCTGCACCACATATCACCAACTTTTTGTGAGTTTAAATTTTCAACTTTTTGTGGTTTTTTATAACGATTGGATGACTGAACTGATGAGTTTTTAATCTGGTTTTGAACATTTTCTGATTTTTTAACTTTTTGTTTCTGTTCCACTTTCTTCTTCAAAGGTTTTTGCATAGAGCATTCACCCTTTTCAGTCGATTGCAGAACAGTTCCTTGGAATTTTTTCTCAATTTTTTCATTTTCATCATCAGTTTTCTCATCACAATCTGAATTGATCAGTTCTGGACACACATAAGGTGCAGAAGTCACAAAACCTTTCAATTTCACTTCAAGCTCTTTGATTTTAATCCGAGCTTTTTCAGCTTCTTTTTCAAGCTGAATGATTTTAGCAAGATGAGAATTGATTTCAATTTGTTTTTCAAGATTATCTTTTCCAAAAATATCTCTCTCATCTTCTAAAATCTTGATTTGATTTTGAAAATCTTTTTCAATTTTCAATTTTTCATTTTCAAAATCTTTTTCTTTTTCTTTCAAAACTTTGTTTTCCAATGTCAAACTGTTCATGTCATTTAACAGTTTGTCATTTTCAACTTTCAGATTTTCACAATTCAATCGCAACTCCAGAATCTGTTCATCATCAGCTTTCTTTTCAACCTTCAAAGCTGAAATTTCATCAACTAGCTTCTTTATCACTTGATCATTTTCTTCAAATTTCGTTTTTCTAATCTTTTGGAGTTCTAATTCTTGAGCTTGAATCTTCTCTATGAATAGGCTAAGATTGTAATTTGCAAAGTCTGAATTGTTCTTTAGCATCATCAGGTATGTACCCCACTCGTCATAAGGTAACGCATCAGCTAGTTTGTCAATCCATTCTTCATCTGTCTTTTCAATCTTTAATCTATTCATCTCCAAAACTAAAGAGCAATATCATTCAATCAAATCTTTTGTAGTCTCTCCTTTGATACCTGCAAAATTATCAAATTTTTTCAGTGCAATATCTGCTGGATTCTGAACACGATACGACTCACAATCCATGTTTCGTTAATGAAAGATTTTTCAACAATAGATTTTCGAATCACAAACTGAAGTCAATTCAATCACTGTGTCAATCCACTGAATCAGATAGATATCCGATTTAGTGACAACAATCCGGTAACAATGAGTCGAGTGTAGAATTCGTTTGGACGTGTATCCGAAACTTGTCAAATCACCTCAGATCACCTACAAACAAAATGAACACTTCTCACAACAATTAAAAAAATCACAAACATATCCACTTAACCGACACTTGGATCAGATTTCATGCAACTAGAAATTATTACAAACATATCCACTTAACCGACACTTGGATCAGATTTCATGCAACTAGAAATTATCACAAACACTATTGATTGGACCTAAAGTTTAAAGTCACATGGGCTGATAATTTGGTTGATTGAATTTTAAATCCTAAACACGCATTGGACCTTCAACTCTTAGTGGGTCGGTGCACAGTGTTCAAACAGAATCAATCAAGTGCTGTGAATATCAAACAATTAATGGAACTTTAATGTGCAAGTGATGTAGCCGACAACCTAAATGCGATTTGATTTCTGATTGGACTGATCACTTTTTGTTGTTTATCTCATCACACAAACAGATCACATGTACAACATAGGTAAAACAAACCCACTATATCACAATCACATAAACCGATAAACTAACATCATGTGATATCAGATCTGATTTACAACACCTCAAATCAAACTATATGATTGGACCAAATACATCACTCAGCCGACACCATTTTTAATTTGTTTTTATCTCACCTGCATCTTGGTTCTCTCGAATGTATTTAATGACCGACACTTTTCATTGAACCTTTCAATTTCGATTAGTGTGATCTCATGCAAAGTGGGCGGCAATTTTTTAATATTTCTCACAATGTAATTTGACCAAACAATCCACTTATCACAGTATTGATGTTATCAAATAATGCCAACGCAAACCATTACCAAACAACATTCAATTTGTCCTTCTTTTTCTCGAACAGATCAATATCTTGTATCAAACAATTTTTAATATTCACATGATAAACTGAATTGAATTCAATTGTAATTGGACCAAATAAAACACTCAGCCGACACTTTATCACATGCAAACAATATCAATGAATTTTTCTCGTTAAAGATAGTTCAAGCAGCCAATGTTTTCAAGCAGTTGTCCTTTCAAGTAAAATCAGTCACATCAATTCAAGCGAAATCTTGTGTTTCGCTTCAAACAACCTCTATTTTTCAAGCGAAATCCAACTAAGAAAAGTTTTCAAGCGAAATGATAGATTTCGCTTCAAGCAGCCATCCTTTTCAACTGCAAGTTAAATCAACTTTCCTTATTTTCCCAAACCATAAACGGTGGGGGCTACCCCATGTTGTAAACCACTAGACTAGATGTATATATATGTGTCCTTCCCAATCCGAGGACAGAGGTACATATTAAATATGTAGGTTTAGCGCTGGTGTCCTTCCCAATCCGAGGACAGTGGTACGTAGTGAGTACGTAGGTTTAGCGTTGGTGCCCTTCCCAATCCGAGGACAGCGGTACGTAGTGAGTACGTAGGTTTAGCGCTGGCGTCCTTCCCAATCCGAGGACGGAGGTAAGTAGTCTAGTAGTGGTGAAAGTACAAGTTCCGTCTTAGCTATTCAATCCCATTCCCAACCACCGGGAATCCCATGCCTTAGTAAGGGTGTGAACTCACCTTGGTTTGCTCGGTTAGATTAGTTACTCTAATAATCAGAAATCAAGCACGTCCTAATAAACTACATATAACAATCAATTTCTCATGCATGCTTATCACATATCCTACGCACGGTTTATTTACTCGTTACTTCTATCACATACCACACAATTCGAATGTCAAGTTATATTGTTGAGTTACATTATTTTACTCTAAAATAGTATAACATTTTCACAAAATGAACAAGTATCCACACAAGTGTCCTAGTATAAAATATATATTCTAAATATATATTTAACCATTTTATTTATAAAATCAACCTCCGGCACTTTGTATTTTTGTCACAAATGTTATGGCGAAGTTTATATTCGAAACACAAGTTATAAAATATACTTGTAACACTTGTTTAGAAAATAATTTTCTAAGTGTTTGAATTTTAGGAAATTTCGCTAGAGTTTCCTTTGTAAATGGAGGTGTCCATGCTTACTAGTATATCATTTTCTTTTGTAAAAATCATTCAACAATCACCAATCAACAATATACAACCTCTACTTACCAACTTGTCAAAAACAAGCATAAACTATAAGCTCATGAACTTGAAAATTTATGAAAATACGTAGTAACTTACTAGCATACTTAGTAAGTCTTGTTACCTTTTAAAATATGATTAGTTCCTTAAAAACTTTATTTTTAAAGAGTTTAATTGTTTACAACTTCCAACCGTATTTTCTAAAAATATTTCTTTGTGAACTTTTCTTATTACACAAGTGTTTCTACACTTGTTTATCCACCAAAAATGTGATTAGTTTATGTAAGATCCAAGATTTTATGAAACTCATATTCTTAACTTGGTTCTTTTGAAGATCCACTCATGGATCCTTAGATCTACATGTTTGTCATCCTACTTTGATCTTTATTTTTCAAGAAAACATTCATTCATTCAAGTTCATAGTTTATGTGTGGATGATTCCATCATCCTACAACATTCTAATTTTCTCATCTTGCTAGATCATGTTTTTAATCATGACCTAGCAAGACTACATGATGATTCACATCATTTCTACTAACAAACAATGATCAACATGCATATCAACTTGTATTTATCATGATATCTTCATCTAGCAAGTTTATGTTCATGTCTTCTTCATAAGGTTCATTAGAGTTCTTAACATTTTGATCATTATACATCATTAACCACTTAAACAACATGTAAAATGCAAGGATCTAAGTTCTTACCACTAGTTCAAGACTAGGGAAGTTCAAGTGAAGAAATGTGGTGGATAAAAGAAGATGAGAGTGGTCCTTCAACTTCCGAACACACCGACCTTCCTTATACAGCTTCTAGCACCCTTGAGTATGTGTAAAATGGTTGTAGAATGAAAGTTGATGGTGGGTGTGTGTTGGGTGAGTTACGGCCGAGAGTCAAAGGGGGAAGGAGGAAGTGAAGTTTGTGAAGTGTCATGTGTGATCTAGTGGTTTATATCTTTGAACTTCCAACACCTCTCAATCCAATGTGTAATATGTCTAATATGGGGAGACAAGATCTAATAAAATAAGCCAAGAAAATCAAAGGGGTGGGGGGGCCATATGAACCGTAAGTATGGGGGAGGGGGTGTTTAGTTGGCATGCAATGGTAAGTTAAGTTAGTTTGGTTGGAAACTAATATTTAGTTAGTGTATTATGTGTGTTACATCTTTATTGCATATGTTATGATGTTCGGGGACCATAACTAGCTTAGTAAAAGTGAAACAATGTGTTTAACAACATTTTGTGTTCCGGGTAATGTCCGGTTGTTCGGTTAGGTACCGTTCCGTTAAAGTGCTAAATTATTCCATATAGTGTTCTTTATATATCTTTTTGTAACATTTTTAATTCCCAGCACTTAGGAAAAGCATATAAGACTATTTAGTAAATTTTCTGCACAGGACTAGTATGTTAACAAGCACATGTAAGTATGACACAGAATCAGAAAGCAGTTAAGTAATTCAGCACAGTCTTCAAGCACTTTAATTATCATTAATAAATTGTACGGATTACATGAAATTTTGAGGGTTGTCACAATTGTTCTACAGTTGTTCCTACCAAATGCAAGAAACTCCCTGCTTCTGCTGCAAGAAACTCTCCGATTACAGATCTTTGTGCTTCACATAATTGTTCCAGCATCATTGTTCCAACATCATTGGAAGTATATATATATATATATATATATATATATATATATATATATATATATATTTGTAATTTTGAAATTTTGAATTTTGAACTCATCTACTCTAATTCTCACTTTATATTTCAGTCTAATCACAGTTTGAAATTCATACAATCATCTACGGATTATTTTAGGTTTGTGGATTTTTTTAAATTGTTAATAATGTTGATAATTTTTATTTTAAACTATTGATATATTTCAGCTCTGTTTTCTTCGAGCGACCAGTGGTAGAAGCATTTGTGGAGCCATAATGGTTTTAGAATATGTTAATATGGATATTGATAGTATTAAATTAAATAAAAAGAAAGATTAAACACTTAATATGAATTAAATACAAAGAAAGATTATTAAATGTCCAATGAAATTAATCTGGGTTATGACTAAATGATGATTATGAATGATTTGGGCAGATGATGATGATGTAGAATCTACAGTGGTTCCTACTAAACGCAAGAAAGTATCTGCTTCTGCTGTAAGATAAGATTTTATTTAATAAGATATATAAGTAGATTCAGTTTGTTTTTTCCTGCCTTTTTTGTATTAAAAGATGCATAAAGTTGGGAATTTTGATGTATAGAATGTATACATATAAGATGCATACACTTCTGCAGACTCTGATGATTTAAAGCAGCACTTTATCAAGCAAGTTGAGGATTAAGTATATGAGGATAGGGCTACTCTTCAAGAGCTGAAGAGGTGTTTTGATGGACTGCATCTTGGCCTGTTCATGAGAGACCATGTTTCCACAAACCTGATGGCGATGCCTTCAACTTCCGTGGAGTTCATGGCGATGCTCAAAGATATATATCGAGAGGTTCAGCACTCGATGGAGTTGAAGCTAATTTTTTTTAATTTTTGCTGTTAGATTCTTAAATTTCTTGGTGTTGTTGTTAGATTTTAAAGTTTCATTGTTCAGTACTCGATGTAATTGTTGATCTTTTAATCTCATAATTAAATTTTAATCCTATTAATCCTTGTGGAGCATTTTATTTTTACTAATTTTAGGGTGCATAAGTATTATTATGTAATTTTTAATATCATCTGAGTATTGTAGATTGATATTGATGTAGATATGAAATTGTCTCTGAGTTTGATTTAGATTATGTTGATGTTGAATTGTTCTTGAACAATTTTTTGAAGAATTACAAAGAATCAATTTCTGTTACTGTATAGATCTGTCAAAGTTAAAGTTTGCCAAAAGAGAACATCTGCTCGAAATCATCATCTGCTTTTTAAACCTCTGTTTTGCTAAAAAGTCATCCACTGCTGAAGGATGTTGTCTGTTCTCATAAGTTCTATTTAATCTAACGACTGTTGACTTGCCACTATTGCCAACATCTGTTGTTTCCTAACAGAGGTTCTCAACATTTGTGTCCGCTGAAGTGGTAGAAGTATGTGTTTACGATGTAGAGTGTTGTCGGTCTTTAAATGAAGAGTTTTTTTATTGTTTTTTATGCCAGAGCTTTGAAATTTTATTATTTTTTATTATTTGGTAAGTCAACAGTTTTTTGAATAATTTCCTCCTCTCAATTACAAATACTCAACATCTGTTACTTTAAATGTCTGTTGTTAGTGCAGTATGTCTATCGCCTCCGTCATCTCAAGACCGTAGCAGAAATAGTTTAAGTTTAGGCTTAAATTGTAATATCTAGTTACTAAAAGGCAAGGTGGCATTATTGTAAATAAGGAGAGTCTCCTTATACCCTTTGCCTATAAATAGGAACCTAAGGGTTAGTTTTAGAGACTTTTTGTGACTTTTGCCATTTGGAGCTTTGAAGAGCTAGGATCTAGAGAGAGAAACTCTAGAGAGAGAAAGTTCCGTGTATGTGATTCAGGTGCTGTACGTTATCAGATCTTTCAATAGAATCACAGTTATAATTACATCTCGTGTGTTTCGGTCTCGTTCGTGCACTGATTCCGCACGTCGCACGGTCGGGTCGCAATCGAAACAGAGTCAAAACCGGTCCTAACAAGTGGTATCAGAGCAGGAGCTCGATTGCACGGATCAAACACACAATTACGCACTTGAATTCAGCAGATTCAGATCGAAATTTCACTCAGATTTGTCAAAATTCTTCACCTTTTCATTTCTTCACGTTTTTATCTGAAAAACGCAAAATTAAACAGGATTTTACAGATAAAAATTGCTAAAATTTGGATATGTTGTGCGAAAACAATTGATCTATAAGCCTATAAATTTTCAGAACTTAATTCGAAGCCGTTTAAGAGACATTTAGAAATTTGTGGTTCGAAGTTTGTTGAAATATGTTGAACGTTGCTGCTGTTGTTCTTGATGTTCACCGGTCGAATAGCAATTCGACCGGATGACCATTCGACTCAAGTTCCATTTCATTTAAAACGTATTGACTTTTGTTGACTGTCATTCGTTCGAATCACTACCCGCACGAATAGCAATTCGTTTCATTACATCACTCATTTCATTAAAGTTGTTTGACTTTGTTGACTGCTGATCGATCGAACAGCAAATCGTTACATATCACATCACTTTTTCAGGTCACTTTAGTCAACATTTTTATCTTTGTCAGTCAACTTTGTCGACATTAATGTGAGTCATTAATTGAATTAGGTGAGCATGTGACCTTCATTGAAATCAACATAGTTGCATCTATTGAAGATACATTAATTGATTAACTGTCATTGATATAATTGCATGCGATATTGTCAGTACATGTGCTTTGATTGAAATTTATATCACGTTGCTGTGTCACTCGCTCGAACAGCAATTCGAACGAATTGCCACCCGTTTCAAAAATAAAGTGTTTTTGTTGTCACTCGCTCGAACAACAATTTGAACGAATTGCCACCCGTTTCAAAGATTAAGTGTTCTTGGTGTCACTCGTTCGAACAACTTTTCGATCGAATAGCAATTCGAGGCACTGCATCTTCACTTAAAAGTTTTTGACTTCCGTTGACATATCCGGTCGAATTACTATCCGGTCGGATAGCAATTCGTGTCAAAGCACATCACTTGTTCATACCACTTAGTCAACATGTTCTTGTAATCTGACTTGTCATATATTGTCTGCAATTACTAAATTGAGGACAAATAAAACAAATTGAATTTAGTTTGCACGTGATTTCCTTCAGTCTTGCATGTTCATTAATTGATTAACGGCAATTGATAATAATTCATGTGATGCACTAGAATTGATAAGAATTTTGCATGTGTAGTTGATAAGTTGTCGGCCATTACTATTGAATATTGTTGATAAGAGTGAGCACATGCATGACATTTAATTGAGAATTTAGATAACATCAAGATTGTCGGCCATTTAATTGATAAAATCAGAATTTCACGTGAATAAATGATGTTATCAGTTTGCATGTGAAAGTGTTGAATTTAGTCAAGTTTCATTGTTGAGGTCAAAAAGTCAATACGCTACTCGGTCGATTGTCACACGATTATTGTCACTGTTGACTTGTGTTGACTCACTCGTTCGAGTATTTGTACGATCAAGTTGTTTGATAGTAATTGAACTAATCTTGTTTGTTTATATTCAGGTGATTAAAAAAGTGCTTGTAAATCGAGAAGATCACATCATGGCTGAAGAATTTTTCAACACTTTCTACAACGCGTTTACCTTGGATACAGTGGAAGGTTCAAACGTTACACCCAAAGCGATAACGAAAACCATCAAAGACAACATTAACAATGACAACTTTTATGGAACCTATTCAAAACCTCCGAAGCTGAATAACATTGAGGATTATGTTTGGTGGAAGGAGAGGTTTGTCAATTGGACGAAGGCATATGCACATGAGAGTTGGTTTTGTCTGAAGTTTGGTTATGACTACCCAACAAATGACAAAGGAGAAGAAATTCTGATCAAAGATTATTCAGAGGAAGACAAAAGGAAATTTTCATATGAACAGAAGATGATTGCTTTGATTCAGCAAGCAGTTCGAGATGACATATTTTCTTTATCAAAGTCTGTGTGGAAAGCTTTGAAAACCAAAGCTAAGGGGGGTAAACAAATTCAGAAAAACAAAATCGCGTTATTAAAAAAGGAATTTGATTTATTTGATAGCTTAAAAGGAGAGTCAGTCAGGCAAATGATAGAGAGGTTTTGCCATTTAAAAATTGAATTAGAGAGATTTAGAATTCTGAAAACTAGAGAAGAAATTGTTGATAAAGTAATTGAAGCGTTACCACGAGCTGATCAGTGGCAAACGTTTGTTTTTATATTGAAAAATGATGCTTTATATGATACAATTCTCTTGATATGCTGCTAGAAAAGATTGAGAGTCATGATCTGGAGTTACAAAAGCAAAACAAGATGAGTGGTTCATCACATCATCAGAATGTTGGTCTATACTACAAAGGCAATGTACCTTCGGAGAAAGGTGTCAGTTCACCAAAGACAGCTTTTAGTGGTGAGAAGATGAAGGAACCACAAGCTACTTCATCAGGATATCATTCATCTTCAAAATTAAGTTCTGATGAAGCAGAGGAGATTTTGTGCAACATTGCTCTCAAACTGAAGAATTCTCCATCGATGAGCATCAATGCAGCTAAACAACAAATGAGTTTTCTAGCATCTGTTCTGGAATCTTATGAAGGTTTGGTAGCTGGCAAAATTGGAAACTCTGAATTGACCAAAGAAGACTACGACCAGATTGATCCGGAAGAGATGGAGCTTATAGACATTCGTTGGTGTTTAGCAAGTTGCATTCGAAGAGCGCAGAGGTATATGGAGATTACCGGGAAACAATCATTGGGTGGTCTGTCAACGAAGCTTGGATTCGACAAATCAAAAGTGACCTGCTTCAGATGCAAGCAAAAGGGTCATTTCAAAAGAGAATGTAAAAATTCTGAAGTTGCTGAATCTGAGAGACCTTTCAACGATGATTATTACCGAAAGGCAATTTATCATCGAAGCAAAGAAGAGTAAAAAATGATTGAAGATAAACCCAAATCAAGAGCTTGTGCAATAATTCACAACGATGAAGGTTTTGACTGGAGCACAATTTGTCCAGAAGAAGATCGCTTGGAAAATGTTCAAAAAACAGCTCATGGCAGATCTATAACAGAGAAAAGACAGTTTGTTTTGGTTGCCGAAATAAAAAATGAAAACAAAGAAGAAAATGTTACTGCTGAAATCAAAGAGAAAACCAGAGAAGAAATTCTGAAAGAGAAAACTCCAAGAGAAAGATTCATTGTTGGATGCAGAATGGAGAAAATGCGGGAAGAATATGAGAATGCTGTTGCAAACAAAAGATGGGATAAGAAACAAGAATGTTATGTCAACAAACAAGGTGAACCGGTTGTTCCCAGAAGTGACATAGTTCACGATGATGTTCTCCTTGTTATTCCTCGATCTGGTGAATACTACTCAAATGTTGCAAAAGACAAGACATATGTGAAACGGCTGGATAAAATCATCAGGGATGCTATGACGATAAAACCGAGGAAGAGGAATGAAGAAAGAATGAAGAAGAATATTGAGAAGATGGTTGATGATTTGAAGAAAGTTGCTGAGGAGGTCAAGGTTGAAGAAGAAGTGAAAGATGAAGCTGTAAAAATAGAGAATGTGAAGGTAGAAGAAAAGGTTGTTGAAAAGGTTGTGGTGAATGAAGAAGTTGTGAAAGACGTTGTTACTGAAGAACATCAGGTTGGAGAAGATGTGAAGAAAGCAGAAGAAGAAGTGAAGGTTGAAAGATCAACAGATGTTGGTGATGATGTTGTTGAAGGAAAGAAGAATGATGCTGATCAGACAGATGCAACAAACACCGAAGTGCCAATCACTGAGGTAAATTCTAATTCTAAAACTCAAAACAAAATCATTGAACAGTGCAAGAAATGCATGGAAACGTGTAGTGCTTGTACTGAAAAAGACAAACAATTCAATAAAATTGAAGAAGTTTTCAAAAATAAATGCAAAGAAATGTTAGAAAACGAAATAGTTTTGAAAGATAATGAAGAAAAACTTTTGGAAAAATGTAAAAATTTAGAAAAGGAAAATGAAGTTTTGAAAGAAAATGTTTTGAAAAAGACAGAAGAATGTGACCAAAAGGAAATTGTTTGTCAAGAAATGAAAAAGGAATATGATTCAATAAAATTGGCTTATCACATTACAAAAGAATCATATGAAAAAGTAAAAAGTGAAATGAAACTTGTTCAATCAAGATTGAAATATTGTTCTGAAACAACTAATGAGTATAAACGAATGTATGAAATAAAACAACAAGTTGTCAATTCTTACATTGAGGATGTTGCTAAGCTAAAGCGTCAAATTGCTGATTTAGAACAGGATAATAACAAGTTAAAAAGTTATCATGCGTCGTCATATGTGCTTGAAAGAATTTTCAATATAAAACCGGAGGATGATGAGTCTGAGCAAAATAAGAAAGGCATTGGCTCAGAGTTTCATCAAGTTCCACCACCGGAAAAGTTTGCATTTTATGATGAGGAAAAGGTCGAAACAGCTTTCAACATGGTAGATCAATTGCCAGACAACATCGATCTAACCTATTCCAAATCTGATGATTCTCATGATTCAGAGGTGGTAGGTAAAGTCGTTGAAAGTGTATTGAAAGAAGAGTCGGGTGATACAGGTAAGTCTGAATCACAGGATGAAAATGAAGGAAATTTTCATGATGAATATCTGAAAAACACAAAATCCGAAAAAAATTTGAATGATGATTCAAAAGGATTGGTTTATACCATGATTGGATCGGACAAATTATTCTTAGATGTTGTATTCCCGATTCAGAATGTGATTTCAGAAAAGGTTGATAAAGTTTTCAAAATGGTTGAAATTGAAAAGTCTGAGATTCCAAAGTTAGCTAGTAAAGGTCACAAATCTTTTTATAACAAACCTGGTTTCAAGAAGAAAAACATGAAGGCTGGGTTGGGTTATAAGAAGAAACAAAGTTGGAAAAGAAATGATAGTCCAAATTATCAGACAAAGATGAATTTTGTTCAAGGAAAAAGTTTTGAAGAAGAGGAAAAACTCAAATTTAGACAACATTCTAATGAAGAGTTTTGTGCTCAAAAGAAAAGACAACAACAACTGGTCAAGGATGTGTCCAAGAGAACATGTTTCAAATGTGATCAAACAGGACATCTTGCACGCAAGTGTCCAAATCTGAAACCTGTTGATGTTGAGACGAAAAAGAAGTCTGCTTATGTTGAAAAACTGAAATCTGAAGTTGTGACTCAGAAGTCAACCAAGTTTGATTCTAAGCAAACTTGGAAGCCAAAAATGTCAAAGGCTGACTCACAACAAACATGGAAACCAGTGACGTCCAGACTTAGAACAACACAAAGTTGGAAAACAACTGTTGATGCAACAAAACCAAACCAGTTTTGGAAACCAAAAGTTGTTGTTCAAAATCAAAAAGTTCAAAAAGAATCACATTTTTACAAAAGAGGTACTCCAAAAGGACAGACATGGAGTGTTAAGAAACAAGTGACTTCAGTAAAAGATAAGAAAGTTGAAGTCAAAGTTGAAAAAGTCTTTGATGACAAAGACTTTCCGAAATTGAATGATACTTATTGTGTTGAAATGCCTAAGGTCAAACAGACCTGAGCTAAATTGTTCAAGTAATTAAATACTTAGAATGTGCAGGTGCTCAAGACAACTAAAGATTATGAGTTTGAATCTCAGAGCAGCCTGGCACAACAAGAGGAGGAGGCTGCTGCTGGATCCTGTGTTGGTTGAAACAGGAAGTTTATTTTCATTCTGTAAATAAATAAACAATATTTCTAAATCCCTAAAAAATGAAAAATTTGAAAAATCAAAAATATGTTTTTATTTTTGTCAAAAATTTGAAAATTTCAAAAATATGTTGATTGAATACGCCGAAACCCTCACGGCTGAACAAACATGATTACTTTCACAAGATTGAAAAACGGTTTTCAAACTGTCGAAAATCAATGGGTTGTAAATCATGGGGGTACGTTATATTTTATGCAAATCAGTGCATGAAAAGCAGAAAATGGATGGCGAGACAAAGCTATCAGTATCGGTTTGTCAAATTTTTTTTATGGTTTTGAATTTTAGGGGGAGTAATATTGTCAGAAAATCCAAAAACATTAGAAAATTTGAAAAAGTCTAAAACATGATAAAATTCAAAAATGAGTTTTTGTGTAAAAAGAGGAAATGATAGTACATCAGTAGACTGTTACAGTATGCTAAAGAAATGTAATGTTTAAATAGCGTTAAACAGTCTCACTGATGATATGCCGATAGATTTTTATACATTTAGTAAATTTTTTTGGGATATAAACCTAAATTCAAACTTGCTTATTTTGTGGGGAACACTACTTGGATATATAGGTAACCCCTGAAATCTTGTTTGAAGGACCCCTCTTTCTGAGATACTAGGTCTTTATACTTAGTGATATCTGGGGTATTATCCCGGGACTTCTGATTTTGCGGAAGCAATGGCCTAGTCCCCGTATAATACTTTCTACTTGCTTGAAATATAGCGCCGCCCTCAGCAAATTGATGAAACAATAAAATTGATAGTCATTGCTGTTGTAATACAAAAGATCGTCTAAAGGGGACACACCAAAAGTTGAGCCGTTATCTCTCTGCTGAACGGAAGTTCTGACCTCAGCTCTCACGGTTTCGTACTATAATTTATTCCCCTTACAGATATCATCTAGGTATACTCACCTGTAAGACTGAATATTGGGATCTGGATACGGGAGTATATTCAAGAGGTGGGACACATGGATGAGTTTAAGTTCTTAAAACACCTAATTCGTATCCTGAATCAGTTGAACTTTGTATGAAAATTTAAGTGGACAAGTATATCGACAATCTAAGTGAATTGTTTAATTCTTAATGTGTAATTAAGCTCAACGGTACTTGTGACTTGTCAAGAACTGATATGATCCTCTGACGCAAACTCTATTATGTGTAAATATGTTTGTACATATTTTTTATTGCTTTATATTTTCAGAAAAATTCAAAAAGATTTTGATTTCTGCTTTATTTTCGACAACCGATGTCTGGATGCTGAGTTTCAAAATCTAAGTATGCTGATTGTGTTTCTGAAAATAAACAAGTTCATTAATTTGAAACTTGATGTTTTAAAATAAAAAAATCAAAAACAGTTTGTGATATCTCCAAGGTCATTAATTTGGACCTGGATGATTAACTGTGAGGGATTTGGATGCTTATATTGTTAAAATCTATTGAAAAGAGCCAGTTTCCGATTTTGTTCGCTAATACTGCCAAATCTTTATAGATTGTTGATAGGGGGAGTGAATCAAGTATTCCTGGATACATTCATATTATTATATCTTAAAGCCAGGATCTTGATTTAGAAAGTTTAAAAGAGCCAGGTCACAATTCCTGGATAATTGAATGTTTCAAAACGTTTGTTCTTATAAATGTTTGAGGATTGCAGATACCAGACTACGATCCCGATAGCCGAGACTAAGGGGGAGTCTGAAGACGAGTTCAACGCAAGGGGAAGCGTGCAAAAGAGCCAGGTAACGTTCCCAGAAGAGCTTGTAACCGGAAAGCCAGGTGTCGATCCCAAAGCACGGAAGCTTGACGACAGGGGGAGCCTGAAGAGTTTACCGAAAGGGGGAGCTGAAGCTGAAGACAGATCCACGGGGATTCTGTTCAAGCTAGAAAGAGAAAGACCAGACGCTACGAATCTGACAAAATGTTTGAGATTGACTGCGGCAATATCCAAGGGGGAGTCTGTTAGTGCAGCATGTCTATCGCCTCCGTCATCTCAAGACCGTAGCAGAAATAGTTTAAGTTTAGGCTTAAATTGTAATATCTAGTTACTAAAAGGCAAGGTGGCATAATTGTAAATAAGGATAGTCTCCTTATATCCTTTGCCTATAAATAGGAACCTAAGGGTTAGTTTTAGAGACTTTTTGTGACTTTTGCCATTTGGAGCTTTGAAGAGCTAGGATCTAGAGAGAGAAACTCTAGAGAGAGAAAGTTCTGTGTATGTGATTCAGGTGCTATACATTATCAGATCTTTGAATAGAATCACAGTTATAATTACATCTTGTGTGTTTCGGTCTCGTTCGTGCACGGATTCCGCACGTCGTACGGTTGGTTCGCAATCGAAACGGAGTCAAAACCGGTCCTAATATCTGTCAAAGGTAAAATCTGCCCAAAGAGAACATCTGTTTGAAGTGATCCTCTGCTAATCTAACGGCTGTTTGACTTGCTACTGTTGCCAACATTTGTTGTTGCCTAACAGAGGTTCCCAACATCTGTGTCTGCTGAAGTTGTGGAAGCATTTGTTTACTATTTAGAGTATTGTTGGTCTTTAAATGAAGAGATTTTTTATTTTTTTTTATGCCAGAGGTTTGAAATTTTATTATTTTTTTATTATTTGGTAAGTCAACAGTTTTTTGAAGAATTTCCTCTGTAGGGACCGGGTTCGCGACCTAAACGAGTCGGTTCAGAGGAATTCCATCAAATACAGGTGCGGAAAACAAGTATCTGACTATAAAACAGCTGAATCTTCACTTTAACACTGATTATATTGATATTTGAACACGAATACAATCAGTTCTCACACCGGCAGCACCTCGGTATGGAATACAACTTCTGACTACTTCTCTCTACCTCTAATTTCGCTTGACACTGATCTCCTATATATAGACAATGAGATTTCGCTTCAGCAAGACTCAAGCGAAATCTTAACATGTTGATTTCGCTTGAGCTGCTTCAAGCGAAATCCTTTACATACAAATTCCTTCAAGCGAAATCTTGCTAACTCTCTCTCATTCTCTCGTTCTACGTGCCCTGATCTATTCTAACTAGTCTAAGACTCGATACAAGACGAAGTCGACAGATGTAGTGCACCAACAGACTCCCCCTCAGATGTTGACGAGTCGACTATCGAGTCACACCAATGTTGTGTCTTCACATCTTCATTCTTGATCAGTCTCTGGGCTTTTCTCTTTCTATCTTCTTCTCTAGAATCACCTTTCTCTATCAGACTCCCCCTCACGATTTGCTGGTATTCATTTGTTCTTCAGCAACATCTGCTTTAGGATCGATGTCTGACTCAAATGTTGTTTACAAGATCATTGCCTGGCTTTTATCTAATTCTCTTGATCAGATCTCTTGATTCCTTAAGTTCATCAGCATCAGCAGCTAGCAAACTTTTAGATTCATGATCAGATTCTGACTTTTATAAGCTTTGAATGAATTAACCCTGGCTCACCTGTAACAATCTTAACCCAGAAATAAATTTTCTAAATTTAACAATTTAAATGCACCAACAATCTGATATAATCAGATAATTCTCTCTCATATCTCAAACCAATGATGAACCAAATGTAGGTTTTTTAAAATACCAATTGTAAGAATTTTAACAAACCTTTTTACATTTTAAGATTCACTCCCCCTCACAACCAAGTCATCATATTTAGCACTTGAAACTTTGACAATCAGTTTTCCAATATCAGTTGTCGAAAATCTTTTTGAATTTTTCAAACTTTATGCTAAAACACACTAAAATCTTTTTGTAATTTTTATTGTAAAGAAATGCAATAAAGAAATTTTTCAAATACTATTTTTTGTGAGTTTGTACAAGAGGATCATATCAGTTTCTGAGACAGATCACTAACACCGTTAAGCTTCATTTCATATTAAGTTCTAAACAATTTACCTAGATTGTCAGTATGTTTGTCCACTTAAATTTTCACACAAATTTCAATTGATCCGAGATACGATATTAATGTTTTAAGCTCTTGAACTTATTCATGTGTCCCACTACTTGAATATACTCCCGTATCCAGATCCCAATATTCAGTCTTACAGGTGAGTATACCACAGATGATATCTGTCAGGGGAATAAATTATGCAACTGTGATAGCTCAGGTCAGAACTTCCGTTCAGCAGAGAGCCTAGTTGACTATTAGGTGTGTCCCCTTTAGAGGATCTTTTGAATTACAACAGCCATGATTAGCATTTTTCAATGTTTCATCATTTTTTAGCTGAGGGTGGTGCTATATTTCAAGCAAGCAGAAAGTATTCTCCGGGGACTAGGCCATTGCTTCCGCAAAATCAGAAGTCCCGGGATAATACCCCAGATATCACTGAGTATAAAGACCTAGTATCTCAGAATAAGGGACCTTTCAAACAAGATTTCAGGGTTACCTATATATCCAAGTTTGTGTTAACCCACAAAACAAGCAAGTTTGAAATTTAGGTTTATATCTCGTCACAATCTACTAAATGTGCAAAAACCTACTGACATATCCACAGTAAGATTGTTTATCACATTTTTCTTTACATTTCTTTAGCATGTTGTGATAGTCCACTGATGTACTATCATTTCCTCTATATGCAACAAAACTCATTTTTGAATTTTATCATGTTTTTGTCTTTTTCAAATTTTCAAATGTTTTTGGATTTTCTAAAAATTTTACTCCCCCTAAAATGCAAACACATTTTAGGAAATTTGAAAATAAACTGTACAATAAAGTGACAAACTGTACAATAAACTTGACAACTGATATCGAATCGCATCAAATCGCCATTCACTCGGCATAAACAATCAGAACTCTCCCTATCACAAAACTATTTTCTCATTTAGATTTCAAAACACTTAAGTTTGTTTTAATCAAAATGATTTTTCCGGAAAATAAGTTTTTATGATATAATCATTTGTAGATTCGGGGTGTGGTTCATCACATTGTCTAATCTTAACCAATTGTAGCAGATCAAGTACAAATTAATGTCCTTGATTGACCACTTGCAAGTATGCACCATCTATATCAATTGTAAAAATTACCACATATAGAACATAATATCTCTTGTAGGAATGTTACATCTACATCATCATTTTACCAATCAGAATGCCGATTCCTGCTTCGCACTTACCAACCTGGAAGCTCCGGCGTAGTCATACAACCTGTAAACATCCAAACACTATCAAAATCTTTCACAAAATCTATCTTAACAAGAATGATGCCGATTCCTGATCCACGATTACAAACTTGGGATCTCCGGCATAGTCCTTAGACTATCATGGAAAACAAACTTCCACCCAAGTCTTATTTGACTTGGTGGCTTCCAATTCCTGAGCAGTAGGGTTGTAAGTTGCCTTTTTAGTTGCATAAAAATCTTTAACCCCCTTTACTTTTCCATCAAGCATTTTCTTAACATTTTCATTAAATGTTTTTTCAATATCAAACTCTGAGCTTTCTACTTTATCAACCATTTGTTTAATCTCTTCCACACTCAGTGATTTAATATCAACATCATTCATCAAATCTTTGATCTCATCTTGTGACTCCTCTGATTTTGTGGAATCAGAATCATCGCCAGATTGTACATCTGATTTTTTAACAATCCATTTTTGATTGTCTTTTGCATTTTTTTTGTACAATCTTTTAGAATTTTCACCAACTTCATTCTTTGAATTTTCAAAAGTTTTGAAGTTTGTAGTTGATGAATCATTCTTTTCAACCACTTTTTCTTTAAGTTTTTCAGAAACTCCCTGTTTTCTGTTGACTTTGTTTGGACAATTGTGAGCAATGTGTCCAACAACTTGGCATTGAAAACAAGTTCTTGTGTCTTTTGATTGAAAAACTCCAGTTCCTGTTCTTTTTCTTTCAGCAAGAAACTCTTGATTTGATAAGCTATTTGACTCCTCTTCATAGCTTTTTCCTGCAATATATGTCATTTTTGATTTAAAACCTCTAACATATTTTTCATTCTTACGATTTTCAGGTGGAGTAAAACCAAGACCTTTCTTTTTGTAACTACAATTTTGATTTGTTTTCTTTTGAAAACTAGAATCAGAATTGTAATTCTTTTTCCCTTTTTTCTTGTTTAACCTTTGTTGAACTCTAGAAGTATATTTTTTAGGTTTTTCAATAGATTTTAGATCCTTAATTTCAGAAAAATTAATTTCCTTCATTTTGAAAACCTTTTTAATCATGTCAAAACGAACACTTCTAATCGGAAACTCTTTGTCAGAGTATAATTTGTCCGAATCATTTAAAGTATACGCAACTTCAAATGTTTCATCATCCAAATTTGCCTTTGATAACAAAAATTCTTTACTGTAAAACCGTTTTTCCGATGATTTTGAACTGTTGACTGACGAACTTGAACCCCCAGACTCAAACTTTGACTCAGACACCTCCTCAGTATCCAACACCTGATCGACCACCTTTTTGATTAATTCAGACTCATGATCAGTATCAGACGAGGTAAACGTGATATCAATGTTATCTGGTAAAACGTCAGTTGTCTCGGATTTTAACTTTATATTGACTGCTTTTTCGACTTGCTCCTCATTTGGTTTTCTAGGAGAATACCCTTCCCAGATAGGAGGCGGACACTTGTTGTATTTAACAGTCGATTTCTTACCAGTCTCATTCTTTTGCTTCTCATCCTGAAATGCTTCAAAACCTGCAACAGTAGGATAAACTCGATCAATTACATAATCAGAACAAGAATAACTCAGTAATAACCTTCTGATCCTTTCATTCTCGATCTTTTCTTTTTCCAACTCTTGCTTTAGATTAGCATTTTCTTCTATGTAATGATTAATCGCCTTTTGCTTTGCCATCAACGTAGAATTCGTCATCGTTAAAGCTTTTTCTCTTTCAGAGTTTGTTGTTTGAAGACCTGTCACTGTTCTGTTCAACACACTATACGATTCTTTCACATAGCTGATGTCAGATAGTAGCTTTTCTATTAGTCTTTCTCTATCAAACAGTGTAACATCTTTTTCTTCACAACTCTTGCAAATTTCCAAACATTTCTTGCAAGGCTTTTCAACTTCAACAATCTTCTCAACCTCAATTGTTTTTACCACTTCAATTACTTTTTCTACTCCAGTTACTTTCTCAGTTTCAATCACCTTTTCTTCATTCACACTTTTAACTTCTTCAGTTTGAACAACATTTTCAACTTTCTCATCTTGTTGTTGTTCTTTTGCAGCTTGTTTCTCCTTCAGTTTCTCCATGCGATCTGCAAAACAAAAATGAAAACTTTCAGGAGAAAGATGTTTTTTAGCAATATTAATATGTTTCTCTTCTTCACCATCACTGCTACTCTCCATCGATGTTTGATCAAACTCTACAGATTTTTCAGACTCAGCATCTGAAACACCAGAATCAGATGGTGTTTGATCAAAAACAACTTCTTTTTCTGAAGTATCATCATTTTGCACACTCTCATCTGTACTTAATGATTCAGAATCAGCACTTTCTGAACTTTCTTCAGATGTACTCGATTGATCTTTCACTGTTTCACCAATTGATCTCATCCAAGTAACAAACAAATCTGGTTCTCTAACAATCTTTGCAATGAAAGCTTTGAAATCCCCTTTTTCATCAACAAACATATCCCAGCTGAATCCTTCAGGTAGTTGTTCATCAATTTGGTCCACTATACATGCTGTGCTGTTAGAAGAAATGTAGTTGCTCCAGTTGAAATCTACCAAACATCCTTTCTTTGAATCTTCAATCTTTCTACCATGAGCCGTCTGTAATTCTTGTGTCTGACCAACTTGCTGATAAATGGCTTTCCGGTAGTAGTCATCTTTTCCAAATGGATTCTGAGCACCACTAACTTCTCTGTTCTTGCATTCCCGCTTAAAATGACCTTTTTCCCTGCACCTGAAACAAGTAACTTTAGATTTATCAAAACCTAAAGTAGAAACACAAGCATCAAGAAAATCATTTCTCCCGGTAATTGTCTTGAACTTCTCAGCACGTCTAAGAACACTTGCAAGACACCATTTGATATCCATTAGTTCCATCTCTTCAGCATCTATTTGGTCGTAATCCTCTTTAGTAAGCATAGGATTTCCAATTCTACCAGCCACTAAACCTTCATATGAGATAAGCACAGAACCAAGTAATGCCATATGATCTTTCGCAATGTCTTCAGAAAAACTTTGACCTTCTGGAAGATTTAGAGCTATGTTGCATTGAATCACACAACCATTTCCCATCTTTGTGCTTTGAGATTGAAAACTTTCTGATGAGCTTTTCGGATTAACACTTGGATACAATGAGAAACCACTGTTGCTTTTGTTTGAGTTTTGATCATTCTTTTCTGTAGAATCTCCAACACTATAAGCAGTCTGAATTTTTGGACTTCTCTCAGCTTCTGAAGTCGGAACACTACCCTTGTAATACATCTTTACATCCTGTTGACCACTTGGATTATTCATCCTTGCGATCTTCTGCTGTTCCAAATCCTGACTTTCAATCTTTTCAATGAACTGAGAGATAGACAATCTATCATAAACTCCAGTATTCTTCAGTATCATCAAATAAGTTCCCCACTCTTTCTGAGGTAACGCATCAGCAAGTTTATCCACCCATTCATCATTTTCCTTTTTAATGCTCATCATTGACATTGTTCTCACTAAGTGACAATATCGTTCAATGAGTTTCTTCGTATCCTCTCCGGGCAAACTTGTGAACAAATCAAATTCCTTTTTAAGCAATGCCTTCTTGCTTTTAATCATACTCGTACTTCCTTCAACCTTAATTTTTAGAGCATCCCATATTGATTGTGATGTTTTGTCATGTTGAAGTAGTATGAAGATGTCTTCTTTGATGGCCTGTTGAAGTAAACTGATCATCATCTTTTCAGCTCGGTATATTTCTCGTTCTTCCTTACTAAAATCTGAAAGCTGTTTTTCAGTCTGCATTTCGGTTTGTGGTGGAGTATACTTTGTCAGAATACATTCCCATGATCTTAGATGATTTGCTTGCACCCAGTTTTCGAATCTATCTTTCCATCCGTAGTATTCCTCAATTCCCATAAGCTTCGGGGGTTTCTGAGTCGTCCCCGTTTCGTTTTCTGAATTCATGTTCTGAGCAATGGAAGATGAACTAGGCGATGTTGCAAAAGCGTTGTGGAAATCGTTGTCCATGTTTCAGTAACAGATTCTTTCAAGCGAAATAGTCAACTGAACTTTCTTCAAGCGAAATAAACTTTCAAGCGATACCCTTCAAGCGAAACAATTAAACTGAACAACTCTCAAGCGAAATTCTTGAAGCGAAATGCTTTGAAGCGATCCTGAATAAAAGAACCCTGAAGCGAACACCTTGAAGCGAAAACAAACTCTGTTTGAAGCGAAATGTTAAGTGTCGCTTGAAGTTTCAAGCGAAATCGTCCAAGAATACTGAACTGTTCAAGCGAACTCCATTTAAATGTCAATTTTGATCACTTTTAGGTCGAATTTTGCTGTGAAACTTTCAAGGGTTTGTTATCTAGTACTTTTAAACAATCCGTGAGAAATTGAATAGTTTTGACCGTGTAAAATTTCTGAACTGATGAAAGAAGATGTAGAAATAAGAAATTTTGATCGATTTCGGCTGAATTTTGCAGAACTCCTCCTCCTAAGCTCTGATACCAATTGTAGGGACCGGGTTCGCGACCTAAACGAGTCGGTTCAGAGGAATTCCATCAAATACAGGTGCGAAAAACAAGTATCTGACTATAAAACAGCTGAATCTTCACTTTAACACTGATTATATTGATATTTGAACACGAATACAATCAGTTCTCACACCGGCAGCACCTCGGTATGGAATACAACTTCTGACTACTTCTCTCTACCTCTAATTTCGCTTGACACTGATCTCCTATATATAGACAATGAGATTTCGCTTCAGCAAGACTCAAGCGAAATCTTAACATGTTGATTTCGCTTGAGCTGCTTCAAGCGAAATCCTTTACATACAAATTCCTTCAAGCGAAATCTTGCTAACTCTCTCTCATTCTCTCGTTCTACGTGCCCTGATCTATTCTAACTAGTCTAAGACTCGATACAAGACGAAGTCGACAGATGTAGTGCACCAACATCCTCTCAATTACAAATACACAACATCTGCTCCTCTAAATGTCTGTCAGAGGTAAACTCTGCCCAAAGAGAACATCTGTTTAAAGTGATTCTCTGCTGATGAAGACATAGTCTGAAGAAAGTTTAAAGAAGCAAAGGTCTGCTATGGGTCAATAGATCTTAAAGAGAAACAGATGATATTCAATAGATCCTACTCAACAGAGGTTTTCAATGTAATAGTGCTTAGGCTAATAGTAGATGTATGAAGTTTGTTAGGCTATTAGATGTTTTGCATTAAAAGATGTTGTTTTTAAATATAATTTTACATGTTTATGTTAAAATGTACACGTTTTTTCCTGCTAGATTGTTTAACCTACAGTGAATTGAAATCTGATCTTTGGGCTGTAAGATATTTCACTATATAATATCATTGATTTAGATTATGTTGATGTTGAATTATGTCTGAACAGATGTTTGGTAAGTCAACAGTCTTTTTGAAGAATTTCCTCATGTCAATTACAAATACTCAACATCTGCTACTCTAAATGTTTGTCAAAGGTAAATTTTACCCAAAGAGAACATCTGTTTGAAGTGATCATCTGTTGATGAAGACAAAGTCTGAAGAAAGTTTGAAGAAGCAAAGGTCTGCTATGGGTCAACAGATGTTAAAGAACAACAGATGATGTTCAGTAGATGCTGCTCAACAGAGGTTTTCAATGTAATAGTGCTTAGGCTAATAGTAGATGTAGGGAGTTTGTTAGGCTATTAGATGTAATTGCAATCTTTATAAAAGCATGATGATGAAAGCATTCTTCTCATTGTCTCTGAGTTTGATTTAGATTATGTGGATGTTGAATTGTGCCTGAACAAATGTTTCGTAAGTCAACAAATGTGAAAAATTTAAAAGACAATTGTTGAAGTTTTGAAATGCGGATAATGGTTAATCATTTATAGTGTTTAAAATGCGTCTTATGGTAAATGAAGAGGTTAATTGTAATTATGATAACCTGTTTTTTTGGAAGGTTTAAAATTTGTCCTTTGGATTTCTTGATATTTAATTTTATAGTTTTCCCCATGAAAACTTATTTTTGAAATGTTTTGCATTAAAAGCCTAACCATCGTCGCATCATATTCTTTAACAGTAAGTTACCCTCACCATCTATTTAATCATAACCGCCTTCGTTGGTTATATAAAATAAATTTATTTGCCTTACATTGGGAAACTGTTTTCATCATTACAACTTTCATCCATCTTCTCAATCCTCTTCAAAGTTTTTTATTTATCAATATCATTACAATCCCTTTGGCTTTCAAACACACATTTGAACACCGGAAAATCAAGACACAAAGTGAAGCATCGTCGCATCATATTTTTTAACAGTAAGTTAGTCTCACTTGACAATTGTAAAAATGTCTCTTTTTTATGATTCTCTTGAGATTTTACAATCAAATTATGAATCCTAAAGTTAATCAAGAATATTGATTAAAATTTTACTTCACAACAATGTATCTTATCTAATCCTAAAATTCTTTGTTTTAACTGTCATTGTAGTTACTCTGTTCATCAAAATTATGATCGGCTTTGTAGTTACAAATATGATGTTTGTTTTTAAAATTTTTGGTATATCTATATATAGTAACATCCTTATTTCTTATTTATAAACATTTACATATATAATTATATTTTATTTGTTGTATTTTTTATTGTAGAACATATAGATCATAAAATGGAAAACATTAGGTTTCAAATGATTGTTGACAACATTTTCACAAGGCTCCCTGTAGAGCTATTGGTCGTTTGAAATGTCTTTCCAAAAAATTTCATAGGGAACTGTCAAGTCATGCATTTGAGATGATGCATTCTCTCCGAAGTGGAGATTCACTACAAAAGAAACTACTCTTCTTTAAACACACGTCAATTGTCGTTGACAACATAGTAGCTGGTAATTTGGATGTCGTTACAAGCAAAACCATAAGTTTTACTAAAAATGTCCACCCTACCTTCTTACGTATTCTATCGTCATTTAATGGGTTGTTGTTGGTTTGCAATGAACGGATTTGTTATGAGCTGATCCTTTGGAATCCAACAACTAGACGCTATAAGTTTTTGCCTGACGACTACTTTAATAATAGTCATGATCGAAACTATGATACAGGTTGAATGTATTTTGATGAATCCAATGATCTGAAAGTGCTTCACATCAGATGTTATCGTAATGTGGTTACTGCTCGTATTTACTCACGACGTCTTGAGTCATGGAGAACAATAACTTTCTTGAGCGTAAATAATTATGGTTCAAGCAGTTATTCATGGTCTCTCGGAATTTATTCCGGTAAAACCATATATTTCATGGTTTCAATTTATTGGTATCCACCAGGTGAGAGGAACATAGTTGCTTTCGATGTTCTTTCTGAGACTTTCAGAATGCTTCATTTTCCCGAGAGTATCGGAGTCAATCCTTGCCAAGGGCATTTTTTGACCATCGCAAAGAGGCTGCATTTGATTGTTATTGGAAAGTCTGTTGAGCTAACTGCTGATTTGCTTAGATACAAAGAAGAATCCTGGGTCAAGGTGTTTGCTTTCAATAATCCTCGTGTAGTTGATTATGTAGATAGGCGCCGAAGGACTAATATAATTGAAAACAACAAGTGGCTGATAACAAGCATTTGGGGGGATATGGTTGAAGTTGATCTGAGCAATGAAGTTTTGAAATACCTTCAACATGTTGACAACTACAATGGTCCGAAAGGAGCTTTATTTATCAAGACTACTGTTTCGCCCATTGATTAGAACTTATGATGCTGTCTTTTACTGAATGGTAGGGCTGTAAACGAACCGAACGTTCAGCGAACCGTTCGTGAATCGTTCGGCGGGAAGTTCGTTTATGTTCGTTCGTTGAATAAATGAACGAACATGAACAAGAAATTTCGTTCGATTAGTTAAACGAACGAACATGAACAGATATCTTGTTCGTTCGATTGTGTTCGTGAACGTTCGGTAAGGTGTTCGTGAACATGTTTGTGAACATTCGTTTATTTTCGTGTGTTTGTGTTTTAATTGAAGATCTTTGTATTTTCTTATATTTTATTTGTACTTTTTATATTATTAAACTTTTATTTATTTTATTTCCCTAACAATTAAACTAGGAAACTCACTTTCACCTTTTTATGCATCATTTTCCTTTCATTTCTGATTATTTACCTCCAGAATACAATCGACCTCCGTTCCACAATAAGGGATTCAAGTTCGAGTGCTACTCTCTGAGCCATATATCTTTATCCTTTGTCGCGTTAGCCAAATTTATTTGTGTTCGTGAACCGTTCGCGAACACACTCATTTCCTTAATGAACGAACACGAACAAAAAATCTCGTTCGGTAAGTGTTCATGAACCATTCGTGAACACATTTATTTCCTTAACGAACGAACACGAACAAGGCCTTGTTCGTGTTCGTTCGGTTCGTTTACAGCCCTACTGAATGGTGTTTGGTTTTTCGAACTTTCTTTATTATATAGTGAGCTATGTTTGACACTTTCATATTTTATATAATTAGTTGTGTAAAAATTATTAACCATGTTTGTTATTTAAATTAATTAAATAAATATTTAGGGTTGAGAGTTTAAAAGCTTGTAATAGTGGCAAATGTCTATTTATCTTTTGAAAGCTCTGTTGTTGTGAACAGATGTTTGAAAATAAAATAGTGGTTGATACATCTGTTGACTTTTTTTTTTCAACAGATGGATGAAAATGAATGTTTGAAACCACTGTTGGGTTAAAACAGAGTTTTGTGGAGAAAACAGTGGTTGAAACTGCTGTTGGGTTAAAACAGTGTTTTGTGGAGGTTGAAGGTGATTGAAACGATTGAAAACAGTGTTTTTTGGAGAAAGAACATGCTTGAATGTAAATGTTATTTCGTTCACAAAGATTAATAAATCGTATATTTTCGTATTTTTTATACTCTAAACTTTAAGTATTTACCGACTCACTTATCTATTTATAAATATAACCATATTCATCATTTATATGTGTTATGCATGGTTTTCTAAAAGCCCCCCCTTGTTTGCACACAGATCTTACCGCTTGAAATAAATAACAACACGTAATGTAAAAGGATATAAAAGGAGTAAAATAATATATATTATTCCATATATAACTTAGTAAGTTTTTTGTGCATAAGAACTTGTAACTTGTGCTTTGGGCATTTCTAAAAAAAAAATACTTGATTTTTTACTTTTAATCCAAAGGATTTTACATTTTACAATTTTAACCCTATATAATTTGTTTTTTAACTTTAACCCAAAACTTTTCATTATTTTCAATTTAACTTCACAACTTTTGTCACTTATAGTTTTCATCTTTCGCAAATTTTTGTTTTACGTATAGTTCTAAATTTTTCGAGTTAATACGACGCAACGTACGAGTGTGCTTCAACTTTTTTATGTTTTGTTTCGAAATTTGAGAGTTAACACAGCGCAACGTGCATGTGTGGTTCAACATTTTTACCTCTATTTTTTTCATGTTTGACAGATTCGTCGCAACACGCAGATCCTAGGTCGAGTCAGTGTTGGTGGTTGATGACGGTTGTGTGACATTAGTACTATTTGACACCGTTTTACGCCCCGCCGCAACGCGGGGTGTGCTTTGAGGGTTTTTCAAAGAAAAAATGGTTATGCATATGGTTGTCGTAGCCTTGGCTTTGGGGGTTTTCCAAAAAAAAAAAATAGATTTTTTTTTACTTTTCACCCAAAAGTATTTCATAAATTACTTTTAACCCAAAACTATATTTTTTTTTTTACTTTTAGCCTAGAACTTTTTATCTTTTGCAATCTATCCACACAACTTTTTTTACTTTCAACTTTGGTCCTTTATAGTTTTCATTTTCCGTAAATTTTTCGCTTTATGCTTGGTTCTAAATTTTGTGACTTAACACATCGCAACGTGCGTCTTTGGTTTAACGTTTTTACGTTTCATTCTAAATTTTGCGAGTTAACACGACGCAACGTGCATGTGTGGGTGAACGTCTTTACATCGTCTATTTTTTCCCGTTTGACAGGTTTAACATAACGTGCGGGTCCTAGATCGACTTAGTTATAACTAAAGAATCCCCGCCGCATTGCGACGGGTCGCATTCCGACGTAAACTTTTTTTAGACGAGTCAAGTTAAATATAATACGTTTTCGTTTAAAGACACCATTTTTATGTGCATATTTTTATGTACGTTTTGGTATAAATTCAAGTTGTTCTACGTTCCGACGTAAAATTTTTTGGGAAATGATTCACGTCAAATATAATATGTTTTCGTGCTTATTTTATGTATGTTTCGTAAAGTTTGTTTAGAAACGAGTGGAGTCAAATTATGGTTTCTTTTTCTTCCTTTTTTTCGAAAGCTCTAATTACTCCATTTCGATTACATGTGCATATTTTTCTTCATACCGTTATGTTTTTTATGTATGAGTTGGGTCACATATAATACGTTGTGATTGTTCGATATGAATTTGTTTTACTTTACGTTTAATCCAATCAAAATGCTTATACATGTTACATTGAGTTCAAGTGGATACGTCGAAATGTGTGCTTTCATATGGTTAATGCATCATAGAACGTTTTGACTAATCCATTCAATGTTTACGATGTACCCGCGCCACAACGCGGGCGGGTCTTAACCCTAGTTAGTACAAAAAAGTAAATGTGAAAATTTAATACAATTAACATGTGACCTAAAAGGAATATTAAATAAGCTAACGTTTGGTTTACACAAAAGATTCGTACGTTCCTATGCAAAATGACCCGTAAAAATTCAAAAACTGGTCTAATTTAACTTATGGAGTATGGACCACACAAAACGTACGAGTGTTTCCATATAAATGTGTGATCATTATTCTCGACCTTATCCTTTTATCAATGTTCAAAGTATCTACATGTGAGATTAAATAAAGTATGAAACAAACTATTTTAAAAATTGTAAATAATATCGGGTATTTGACATTGACGTGTATAATAATACAACACGTTATAAATGATAATTTGAGCTCAATTATTCATCACAACATGACAATTGTGGAGTAGAAGATACAATGAATGAATCTTTTTCATAATGAACTGGGAGATCATTTTAAAAAATATATTATTGGGACACTTTGGTTTTTTATTTTTTTTTTGAACTTGAAACTTCATTCACAAACCAGCCGACCCAAACCGGGCCGACCAAAACAAAAAACTACAACCGAAAACTCCTTACATATTTACAAAAGCACTCCAATCTCCCCAACCTATCCCTTTAAACCTGGATCTATACGAAAACCAAAGAAATCCCAATGCCTTAACTTCACTAATAATATTCTAAATCCTAAGCTGTTTACCCGCAAAAATTTTCTCGTTCCTGGCTTTCCACAAGCTCCAACACACAATCTTTATAATACCTTGAACCGCCTCTTTTTTTTTTTCCGTTCCATTGACTGTCTTGTGAAACTCGAATAAGTCTCTAGTCGAAAAGGCGAAAATCAATTGGATCTTACACCATGAGTTGATGGCATTCCAAATGTTCGTCGCGACAAGACACCCGATAAAAAGGTGATCGACTGTTTCCTCTTCCGCACCACATAGACGGCACACCGGATCTTCAATGAACACATTTCTTTTTTTCAGCGCCTCCCCAGTAGCTATCTTATCTTGCTCGATTCTCCAAGCTAATATATTAACTTTAGCCGGTAACCAGTTGTTCCATTCCATTATATATTCATTGTTATTTTGCCTCTCCGAACTCAGCTTTCTCTTGACATCTTTCACCGAGAATTCCCCTGTTGCGTTGCCAGACCAGGCCCAACTATCCCTTCTGTCCGATAATCTAACATGCTCCAGCAGTGAGCGCAGCTCCTGCACTTTCTGCAATTGATCCTGGTCCTCCAAACTGTTTTTCCAGCTCCAAACAAACACTTGTTCAGCCCCTTGATGTTTAATTCTATCCGCCACACGACATTTCTTGACCGACTCTAAACTGAATAACTCCGGGAACATCTGTTTAAAAGGCTCCGAAGCAACCCAATTATCTAACCAGAATGAAATCTCATTGCCATTACCGACTTTTCCCACCAAATGACTTTTAAGTTTCGAATCTCCAACTTTTGTGTTAATAAAAACTTTAGCGATATTGTTCCACACACCGGAGCTCGTTTTCTTAAACGGAATACATTCCCATCCAACTCTACTATTATGAAAGGCATCCACAATTCTCTTCCACAGATTGTTATTTTCCGTTTTGTACCGCCATCCCCATTTCGATAACAAAGAAATATTCACATCCGCCAACTTATTAAGACCTAAACCTCCATCCTTTTTTCGACGGGAAACACGATCCCATTTCACCCAATGGATCTTCCTTTCTTCCGACGAGCCTCCCCATAGGAATCTTTTGATCATTGATTCCAAGTCCGAAATCACTTTTTTAGGAGCTTTGTATAACGAGAAATAGTAACAAGGAAGGCTTTCCAAAACGGATTTAATGATTGTCACCCTACCCCCAATCGACAACATATGCGATTTCCACTTAGCCAATCTAGACCTAAAGATGTCGAATACCGGCTGCCAATTAGTTATCCGATTCATGTTTGCTCCCACCATAAGACCAAGATACTTAAAAGGCGGAGCATCCGGTTTACACCCCACTTTATTGGCCATAAACCCAATTTCCTCACTATTCACTCCAACCCCATAAAGATTGAATTTGTCGATATTAATATAGAGCCCCGAACAAGCATAAAAACATCGTAATATCCTCACGATATTAACCACTTCATTTTCCGACCATTCCCCTAAAACTATGGCATCGTCCGCATAAAATAAATGAGAAATTACCGGACCGTCGTTAGGGGTGACAATACCTTTAATAGAACCCGCCTCTCTCGCCCGATTGAGCATACACGATAACGCCTCCATCGCCACTATAAAGAGAAAAGGAGATAAAGGATCCCCTTGTCTCATACCTTTCTCACATCTAAATTTGAAGGTGGGTGCTCCGTTGACAAGAACCGAAGAACTAGCCGAGGCAAGAATACCCATCACCCATTTACACCATCTAACCGGAAAACCCATTTGAGAAAGAACGTTGATCACAAAATCCCAACTTACATTGTCGTACGCCTTTTCAAAATCTATTTTTAGCATAAAAGCCTTCATCTTACTCTTCTTTATCCACGACAACATCTCGTTGACAATTAAAGGACCATCCAAAATGAATCTACCTTTCAGAAACGCAGACTGGGATTCCGAAATAACACCTTCCAGAACCATCCTCATCTGATTCGCGACCACCTTTGAGATAACTTTACTGATAACCCCCACCAAATTTATCGGCCTATAATTTTTAAGTGACACCGGATCGGGAACATTGGGAATAATAGTTATAAACGAAGAGCCGACTCCACTACTAATTTCTCCACTTTCATAAAAAGCTTCGAAAATTCTTGCAAAGTCGTCTTTAAAAAACTCCCAAAAGTGCTTAATGTATTTAAAAGTGAAACCGTCAGGCCCAGGCGAACGATCGTCTCCACACTCAAAAAAAGCGTTTCTAATCTCTGATTCCGAAAACGGCTCCACCAACAAAACCTTCTCCGAATCTGAAATCATTTTGATATTCTGGCAAATCAACTCGGGTCTACTTTGAACTGTTTCTTTGAACTTATCCCGAAAAAACGAAAAAACATGTTTCTTGATCTTGACCGGCTTAGTTATCCATTCCCCATTGATCGAAAGCTCGTGTATAGAGTTAGAAGCTTTCCTATTGTTAACCGCAGCGTGGAAAAATTTTGAATTTTCGTCTCCCTCAATGGCCCACTTGATACGCGCCCTTTGTTTAATGTCCAAATTTTTTCTGTCTTCAATATCCTTGATAATTTTCCTGTTTTCCGCTAAGATCCACTCTTCCTCTTCCGAAAGATCTCTCGCTTCCATGACTGTTTCCAGTTGTTCCAGTTCAGAATGCGCCAACTTCTCCGCTTCATTTTCTTTCTTCAGAAAATCGTCCCTCCAATCCTTCAACGAGGATTTAATTCTAGCAAATTTGGCCATTAGACTAGAATCTGGAGGATCAAAAGGCTCAAAATCTTCCACTGCCGACTTGACCGCCTCCTCAAAACCCGGTTTCCCTATCCACGAATTGTACACCCGAAACGGTCGTGGACCGAAATTCAAATCCACCACCTCTAAAATAATAGGGCTGTGATCGGAGAAACGAAACGGCAAAGCCCTCACACAAGCGGTAGGCCACTTGTTGAAGAAATTCGGACAAACGAGAAACCTGTCTAGCTTACTGAGTTTTCTCCCGTTGTCCCTTAGACACGTAAACTTCCTCCCCTGCATAGGGAATTCCTGCAGACCGTTATTGAAAATAAAAGTGTTGAAGTTGTTCGTGCAAACCGATTTGAACTTTGAGCGCTTCCTTTCCTCTGTGGATCGAACTGCGTTAAAATCTCCCACAATAACCCATTGACCAGCGGACTGATCGATGACACCTGAAATCTCGTTCCATAACTGCAGCTTATCCGGAATGTTCTGAGGAGCATAAACGTTGATCAAGTTAATCTGATCTCCATTACCCACCATCGACCCTTTTATACATAAATAGAACCTGTTCTGACTAACCGAGTCGACCTTGAGGACTTTCGGATCCCAGATCCACACCAACCCCCCAGAAAGGCCGACCGACGCGACCGAAGCAGACTCAAAAATTTTTTTTCCCCAGAATTTAGCAAGAACCAAATTTGACATCGACGAAACCTTCGTTTCCTGAAGAGCAATGATACTAATTTTGTTTACAACTTTTAATTCCTTCACCCAAGCCGCTTTAGCTTCCCCCAAAATTCCTCTGATGTTGAAAGACATAATATTCATTGATAAACCACATTAGTACCTTTACCTCGAATAGACTCGCTGATGATCTCACTGTGGTTGCGAAGATCCACTCCGACTAAGTTCCCCATTTCAATCGTATCTCACTTTGGTTTTTTATTGACACCTTATCTAGAACTTGTATAGACCTGTATGAGTTATATAGGGCATTTACAAATTCCAAAATACGACAAGGCCCGCCAAAGATGTCACATGCAAACACTGTACGAGTTGTATAGACCTAGACGACTCGTAGATGGTAGGTCGTACCTAGGGGCGGACTCATATAGAGCGGGTCGGGGTCCCAGACCCCAATGTTTTAAAAAAAAATTAGTAGATCCGATATACAAAATTTTATAAGGACCCCATAAATACAATTAGGTGGACACCATAGAAAGAAAAGCAAAGCTGGTGTAGTGGCAAACCTTTCTCTTTACTAACAAGAGGTCATGGATTCAATCCACGTATAGCCCATTTTTTCTATTTTTTTAAATCTAATTTAAACCTCGCTCTGAACCGACCCAAAAAATTTAACATTTTATCATGAAAATTTTGAACACCGAAAAAAATGAACCCCATTAGAAAAAAATCTTGGGTCCGCCACTTGTCTTACCAGGTGTATAGTGACACAAAGCTGATGGATCTGATGAGTACGACTTGTATAGAGCTATATGAGTCATATAAATGTAGGTGAATTATTGGTTTTGCCATTTTTCCGCTTTTTAAACAACGACGAATGATGGAAGCTTTCATTCGACAATAATTCAAACAAACAATTCATCTTCTATATTTTACTTTTACAATACGTGCATGTTAGTGATGGATTGGTTCGACAACAACTATGTTTTTTGACGAATCATTATGCAACACGAGCATATTTGTTTCCTGGTATAAATTTTATTCAATTGTTTTGTTTATGAATTACTTATAAAATGTTTTAAAATTTTGAAACGGGTCAGACCACCTAGTTTTGTACTTACCTGGACCAAGTCCGATGCATGGCATGTAGTGAGAAGAGTAGTCGTGTCTGAACTTCAATGGCTCCTTCTTCTCCATCTTGTACCAGCCCGCAACCAGATCCGGTTCACATGTGCACTTTTCTTCGCCTTTTCCCGTGGTTTTGATTCTTGAGTGGCATTCATTACAAGTACCATGGGCCAGCTGTGATGTTCTTCCTCTTTCAACACTTGCACGGGATGATCCCGACACTTAGTTCTTTCATCTGGTGTATGGTTGATCATCTTTGTCGGTTCACCTTCAAGTAGGGCATCGAGGTATGCCATATCCCCCTTGGGATCAAACTCTCCTACCTCTTCATAAACCGAAAAACCTTCTACCTCTAGAACTACAGTAAAACCTCTATAAATTAATAATGTTGGGAACATGATATTTTATTAATTTAGCGAGATATTATTATATCGACAAATCAATAAATTATTAATTTAAAGAGTTCGCTTATATTCGTGAGCAAGCGGCAACAACTCTTCACAACTTTTTGTTGCAATACGAGAATACAGTGCCTCAATTCTTAAGTGCAATGGGGAGATTTAAAGATGAACTCAATATAGATTTGAAGTTCACAAAAAAACAAGTGACTATATACTCATTTTTTTACTAGATAATCATAGAATTTTGGAATATTTTAGTAATTATTAATTTATAGTTTCGCTGGGACCAATATATTTACATAGGGATTTCAAAAAAATCATTATCTTATTATTTTATCGGTTGGGGTCCAATTTTGTACTGGTCCGAATTTGGGACCGAACAAATTATTAATTTTATCGAGGTTATTAATTTATAAAGTATTAAATTATAGAGGTTCTACTGTAAAAACTCATCCTCTTCAAACAACACCTTTTCACTCACCTCATTGTCTTCCTTTGCACCAAACATCATACCAAGAGAGTCTCCCAATTACTTCTTCCTCAATCAATTCTTTACTCACTAACGGCCCCTAGTATTCAACCCACTATTCTTCGTCTTCATCAAGTCTCCTAGCAATGTCTTTTATTGTATGTTAAAGATATAAGAAAACAGTTTGTCGATTTCTCTGGAGGATATCATGTTCAGCTAACATCTTCAAGGTACTGGCATCCTTAGCAACTAATCACGTCAACAACTCCTCTATCTTATCCAATTTACTATCACTACCTTCATCAGATTTGCTAACAGAATATTAATAATAAAACTGACCCTGGTTATGTTGTGGCTACCGACACGGATCATTATAATGATACGAAGGATACCCTTGTAAATAATATGGTTGCGGCTGCACAAGAGGGTTAGCGTAATAATGTGCTAAGGACCCCACATATTGTGGACATATAAGGGTAAAATAGGGTCCTCCACAAATCTCACACATATTTACAAGACTCAAAACAAATAAAAGACACGAAAAATTAGACTCCTACGACTCATAACAAAACACAAGTAGCACATATATGGCAGATAAGTTTAATTAAAGCTAATAAACACAATTGTCAAGACTCCCCGACAACGGCGCCAAAATTCGATGTGCTAAAAGTGGTGTAATTAAAACTAACTAAATCAACTCTATAGACACTCTAAGTTTTAAATTTATAACCTAAGACTCTCTAAAACTAAACCACACAACTGACAAGTGTACCGATCAATGTAGTACAGCCTAAGAAGTTCGAGTATCAAACCCATGAGACTCTATTGATTACGTTAACTAGACTCGATTACTTATCTAAACTGACTCGACTTCGTTGTTTTTATTGTTTTGAGGGGGGGGGGGGGGTTTTCTAATAAACTAATGAAATTAATTAAATTAACTAAAGCTGACTTAGGGGCTGTTTGGTTTTTTAAAGAAGAGCTTCCTGACCTCATATGTCTGCGCGCGCAGACCACGCACAGACCTTTGGGTCCGAAGACTGTTTGTTTTCTCGAAAACATTTCACTTAAAAAGGTCTGCGTGTCCTCTTCTTGGGGCAGATGTGAACTCATGTCTTCAAACCACTTCTCATTATTACTTTTTCCCTAGCGACAAACACAATCACCAAAAAAAAACCATAGCTCCTCCCCTGCCACGCCCTGCCGTCGCTGCCCTCTTTTCCACCACCTATACAACAGGTGCCATTTGTTCCTCCGCCCTCGTCGTCTACGGTGGCTCCGGCCACCGGGAATCAACCGGCTTTGTTTCAGAGAAAGATTCTTTGACTAAAACGATTAGTTTTCTCAAGCCAGCTCGTTTGCATTCTCGTTGATCGGTGATTCCGACAGTAAACCGCCGTTGTGTTCGGCGTCTTGTTTGAAACGGAAGTGTGGTTGTCGGAGAATTGTGGTTATGGGAAGTGTAGCGGTGGTGGTTCTTCAAGTTGTTGTCATCAATGTTCTAAACGAAGGAAGAAAGTCAACTTTTGTTTTGTTAACATATTGTTTCATGATGAGAATTCGTATCAAAGTTGAGTTGATTTAACTGAATATATGTTGTTTAATGTAAATGGTTTTAATAGTAGGTTGTAAGAAGTTGAATTGTTCTTGAGGTGATTTGTTGGAATGTTTTAAAATGAAGTGAAAATTTATTATAAACTCCATTTAAGTTTAATAAATCCGTTTATTTATATTTTAGTTTATTTCAGTAGCTTGCAGAAGTTAAAAAACAAACAGTCTTCTTCTTACAGACTGCAGAGGTTTGGTCCACCCCTTCTGCTACAGAATTGAGGATTTGATCAGATGCTGGGAAACACACTACCTAGGTCAAACTCATACACATATTTGACACTTTCTATCGCGCGTGGAAGTATTGTGGAAACCGGGATCTAACAATACCAAATTTAATGATAACCTAGATGACCCTCCACCCTTCTCGAGAAGCAACATATGGAAACCTAAAAGCCGTTAAACTACCGGTTTAGAGGACTCCCTCATGGGCTATCCTACTCTAAAAATAAAGTACCGTTTAGATAATATACCTCACAACGCAAAAGTCACAGGTAACCATGGATTCCTGATCTGACTCGATAAGCAAGTGGTGAAAGGGAAACTAGGTATATCTTCTCACAAAGCCTCTAATCCTAGCAATCTAACACTAAGGACATATCTACAACCTCTCAATTCACAACTATTGAGATTGGTAGAATACCTAACCTTATTAAAATTACAATTATATCCCTGTGGTTCACTACGTCTAGCAACACATCCAATAGTCAAAATACACAGTAAATGACCTAGCATGCAAGTATTATTTGAAAGACATTCAACTAGCAACATGAGGGATAATAATTATTTAAACCGAGTATCAAAACATGTTCATCGGTTCGAATAATATAAAGAAATAAAAATCAAAACTGACACGTTTGCGAACCCGACTTGAATCTTTATCGCTAACTCGAAACTCGAACCAACAAGCCTTCACCTTCTTGAATCCCCTAGAATCATCTTCGTATATTCTGTTCTAATCGTATGCCTCTTTTTTTTATATGAGTCGGTTCCCCCAAGGTTTTTGAATCAGAAAATATATACGAATTAATGTTGAAATATGTATTGTAACTAGAATTTATACCCGTGCTTCGCGGCGGGATAACGTTTTTTTAAAATTGCGTGTACGTCAAAACGTAACTTAAATTTATACCACTTGTAACTAAAGCTAAACACATAAAACTCGATTACAAAAGTATTTAGAAAGTTAAATGGTTGTCAGTGTCAATGCCGAAAGTTGAGAAAACAACAAAAAAATTATGTCGAAATGTAAATCAACTTAAGTTTATACCCGCACGTAAATAAAAATAAAGACGTAAATTTCGATTAAAAAGTATTTAGAAAGTTAAGGGTTGTAAGAGTCAATGCTGAAAATTAAAGGTTAAAAGTAAAAAAAAAAACAAAACAAAAAATTATGTCGAAACGTAAATCAACTTAAGTTTATATCGACACGTAAATAAAAATAAAGACGTAAAACTCGGTTAAAAAGTATTTAGAAAGTTAAGAGGTCGTAAGAGTCAATACTAAAAGTTAAAGGTTAAAAGTAAAATGAAAGAAAACCAAAAAAAGAAAAAAAAAAGAGGTACTGTAGCACTGTAGCTACAGTGAAACTAAGTTGTTCTTTAATATTATTTATAATTATAATTAAAGTTCAGTTTCTTCATGACGTAGGCCTCATTTAGAATATCATGATCCAGCAGGTCGCCCTCTTTTAGACTATCCATTATCACAATCCAACTCAACTCAACTCAATCTTTCATTAAAATACTAATTTCTCTCTCTTTCACCTACACAACCCAACCCAATTCAATTTTTTATCCACATTCACAACTCAACCTAAACTAATAAATAAAAATGATTTATAGTTATCGTTTATAAAGAAAAAGACAAAAAAAACTAAATATTAATATAAGTGGTTGCAAACTTTGGTTATGTACACAACCTAGTCGTGAAGCAGGGTGATTTTTTTTATTAAAAATACTTGCTTGCTTTTTTGTCTCATTGTCCACCTTCTAACCGGTTATGAAACTTTTTCACCATAGTGAGTAGTCTTAGTGGAACACACAATGGAACAGGTGTTCATGAATCTCTAATCGGCCCATTTACTACATCTACATTCTCAATATACGGTAATAGTGTTTTTCAATGATTGGGTCAAATGGGCGGCAAAGGGAATAATGCCAGGCAACTGCCTGGTACTCCCTTATTGGCCCAACAAATTTACGATTTTATCCAGCTTTAAAATTACGATTTTGCCATCACTTCAAAATAATGTTATTACCCCAACTTAAAAATAAATTCACGCTTTTGCTCCCAACTAAAAATTTCAATTTTGCCCTAGGTTCAAAATTACGATTTTCCCCGTTTAAATTTACACCTTTGCCATTAGTTCAAAATTATGTTTTTGTCACACCCTGGCTTTGCGGAAGCGTGGGTTTATTTGGTGTGACTTCTTAATACCATAGCAACAATCATAACCATACTATATGATAAAAAACATGAGATATTCATCCATTAATAAAATTAGAAAAATCCCATTTTTCAACAAACATAAAATAAGTTACAAACCTTAACTTGATTTAATTGAGTTTATAAAGACTTAGCAAAAGACTTTAAACAATACTAGGTTTAGAGATATGTAACCCGTCCAGGAAGAGGTTACACCTTCTAAACCCTGGATGACTTCTTTATTCAAACGCAACTTGGAAAAACGTGCATACCGTGCCAGATCCGTTAGTTTCCTGAAATACATGTAGTTTGAAAAGTCAACATAAAGTTGAGCGAGTTCATGTGTAAGTGAGTATGTACAAACATTTGAAAATGTTGTAAGTATGTATAAAAGTCCCTGGTATGTAGCAGTTAAGGAAAAAGAGATCACCATTGGGTTGCAAAGCCAATGATATGTGTGAAGTTCCGTAGGAAGACTCAAACCTAGCGGATTTTGCATCGGGCTCAAAGTCACCACCTGGTCCACTAAGCGGGCTCAGGGGTTGGGCTCGCTACACCCAGATAGATCTACCGCTTACGACCCTCGGTCCTACAATGAGGATTAATGGCCTCCAGTTGCGCCTACTCACTCACATGATTTAAGTAGTAAACCTCCTTACGCTAACCATACCATGTAAAAAGTACTCGTAATCATAGTAACATGTATTTCACCCCCGCAGTATAAAAACTGAAAACAGTTAAGAGAAAAGGGGGACATGAACTCACAGAAGTGCGTCTCGAAATAGCAATCTCCCAGTCAACCTTCTGCGTAACGACCTACACGTACGAACTTCTATTAGACGGACGGCCGTGCCTTGGCTTAAGGTTTAATGTTTTTGGGAAATAGTTAGACAACTATTTTGTGTGTACACTTCTTAATTATTTAGTAATTTTATTCCTTCCCAAGGATGGGGGTTGCGATACATGTGCGTTTTTATATCCTCGAAATATATTATTAAGTCTCACTTAAAATATATTTTAATTCATTTATCTAAAATATTATACCTCCAAAATATACATATTTTTCCCAAAAATATTATATTTTATTCCATAGAATTTCCAAAATAATATTTTGTCAAAATACACATTTAAGAGTATTTTCCGAAAAATACGTAAGTTACATCTTACAGTTCGCGTGGTAATAGTAATACCAGTGTAACTTAAATATTTATTTGTGATAGCATTGGTATTATTTTGGAGTCATGCTTTCACAATGTATTCCAGTTATATTATTTTTACCCTAAAAATAATATATAGTTCGCAAAATAATCATAAAATCACACATGTGTTTTACTATGAAATATATATTCTAAATATATATTTAGTAAGTTTTACTTATGAAAATCCACCTCCGAATACTTAGTTATTTTGTAATAAAAATCATGGCGAAATTTATTTGGAAAACAAGTCAAAAATATTATTCATAACACTTGTTGTAAAAATATTTTCCAAGTGTTATATTTCTGGAAAAAATTCGACAGAGTCTCCTCTGTAACTGGAGGTGGCCACGCTTTCAAGCGTATCATTTTCTTTTAAAAAAATTCAACCAATCAATTTTCAATCATCAACAACAATATTCAAACATTGAGCTAGTAAAAATAAACATAAATCGCAAACACATGAACTTGTAGGTTATGTAAAAGCGTGTAGTAACCTCCTAGTATTTTTAGTGGATCTTTCCATTTTTAACAATAAAATCATTTTCTTGAAAACTTTATTTTCAAGGAATATGAAGCTTTACAACTTCTAGTCGGTATTTACGAAAATATTTCTTTGTTAAATCCTTTCGTTACACAAGTGTCTACACACTTTTTGATTCACAAAAATGTCTTTATTTCAAGAAAGATCCGGCTTTTAAACATGATTTCATCATACACTTGGTTCTTTAAAAATACCACTTGTAGATCTACTAGTTTAGAACTCCATTTCATAAGGAAAATCGTTTTTACACAAGTTCATGTTTCCGTATGAAAGGGTTCGTCATCTTATAACTTTTCTATTTATCATAACACTAGTTCATGTTCCATTAACATGAACTAGCATGGTTAGATGACGATCCGTTCCACTACTAGCAATCAACAATATAAAATAATCATAACAAAACAAGTTCCATAAGTTTTACACTATTAGTTTCTTTTTATCCACCAAGTTCATCTTCTTTACAAGACTTTAAACTTTGATCTCTAGTGTTCATAATTTTTATCCGTTAAATCTCTTATTAACCACGTTAAACATGAACAAGAAGATGTTTAGAATCACTTACAACTAGCTCAAGGCTAGGGAAGAAACTAGACGAAAAATGGGTGGTTAATAGCGTCGTAGAGAGGTCCTTGTGGTTCCGTAAGCACCGGGTCTCCTCGTATGAGCTCTAACACACTTGTAAGTATGTAAAATGGCTTGATTGAAATTGGAAGGTGGTGGTGGGTGGCTTGTGGTTCTCGGCCGAGAGTATCAAAGAGGGAGAGAGAGATGCAAAATTTGCTAAGTGTTTGAATAAATGAAATGGTGAACTCTTGTATATTCTTATAAACCAATCACAATAATTAACCACAAGATAATATGCCCACTAGATATGAAGCAATTGGATTAAAATAGTCAAAAGAATGTGGTGTGTGTTCCCTAGGGGGAACCGAACGGTTAGAGGGGGGTGGGTAATTTGGTTTGTTTTCAACCATTTACTTAGTAACTAGTTAAATTAGTTAGGAGTCTAAATTAAGTTATTAGTGTGTTATAAAATATAACGGGTGTTAGGGTGTTCGGGGACCCTAACTGGCTCAGAAAAAGAAAAATAGTGTCATTGACAATATTTTTAGGTTCCAGGTAAAGTCCGGTCGTTCGGTTGGATATTAATCCGTTAAAGTGCTAAATAAGTATTTAAAGTGTCGTTAATATTATTTTTAGTGACACAATAAATTCCCGACACTTTGGAAAGTGTCTAGTATTATTTTCCTATGTTTTTGCACTTTACTAGTTAGCTTAAATGCTGAATTTTTGTATTAAAGTGCAGAATTTTGTACTTAAAGTACGTTTTAGGCACATCCGGTCACTATAAATATCACATAGTGACGCAGTTTAACAATCCTCACCTCCCTACACTCCCTACTAGTGTAGTAAACTATTCCCGACTCGTACTGGCCTTAGAGACAGTGCCTGTCTGATGCTGGCTATGTCAGCATGTTTACTGGGTTATCCGTTCATTGTGCTACTGTGCTTTTGTGCATCAAGGTTATCACTGATTTTGTGTGTAAATAATAGAGTGACAGTAGTAAAGTATGATGCATGAATATGTATGTACCAGAAATCAAGAAGTAGTTTAACCACAATTGTAAGCAAGCACAGTAATTAAGCAGTAATTAAATATTAATTATTTGTATGGACACCTGGTTTTGTGAGGGTTGTCACAGTTTTTACCCTCACTTAAAAAAAATCACGCTTTTCCTCCCAGCTAAAAATTTCAATTTCCACCTCGGTTCAAAATTGTGATTTTGCCCCGTTTAAATTTACAGTTTTGCCATTAGTTTTTTTTTTTCTCACAGTCAAGTTACGATTTTGCCCTCAACTTAAATTTACATTTTCTCTATCGTTTTTGTTTGTTTTCCTTAATTAAATTACAATTTTGCCCCCAATGTAAAAATACAGTTATGCCGGCAGCTGCCTGACACTCCCCCATTGGTCCATTTAATTTACGATTTTATCCCTGAATTAAACTTATGTTTCTATTACGTTTTTCCCATCGTTTTAGTTTTTTTAGTAAAACTATAAATGTTTTTCGTTTATATTGGCTAACTCCATTTAATTTTTTTCCGTATTAAGGAGTTGTATAACATTCGCTCATTAGTCATGAAAAATTGCAGTTTTGCCCTGGGCCGAAAATTACGGTCTTATCATCGGTTTAGTTTTTTCCTAGCAAAATTATAGTAATGTTTTTTTAATTGATTGAGAATTATTCGGCCATTACACCGCAACTAGTTTAAAATAAACTTGCAAACGGTGCCATGGCGTGTAAATATGGAATTTGTCAAGGGACATTTTGGTGTTTTGGCAGACATCTCCTTATTTTTACTTGTCACCGTCCAAATCTTACATTCCAAAGAGAATTCGTGACCTACTTTTTATATATTAATAGCAAAAAGCCCCCGCGCTCCACTGCGGGGTTTCGGTTGGTATTGGTTCGGTACCATCACTCGGTATAACAACTGAAACAAATATATCCAGTAGTATATCGGCACATTTTTTACATCGATCGAAAATTATAAAAGAATCATGAGTGTGAAATGTTCTATGTTTTTTAATTTTTTTTGTTGAATTGCAAAGTTATAAGCTAATTTTTGAAAAATAGGTTGGTTATCATTTATTCATTTTTCACGCGTCAAGTTATGTTTAAAGGGAAGTCAATTTTCCTCCAATATTTGATCTATGATACAATTTCCAATAAAGTTAAGTGTTAGTGTTTAAATGAAGGAGAAAATACAAATGAGAACCAATTATATTATTAATGAATAAAACTACAAAAGACATAAATATTCTATCTATACTCTATAGCAACCATATATACACCTTTATAATAACGAAAATAGTAAAGAAACTTTAAGACGTAGATTTTTTTATGGTTTATCATATTTATTTTCTAAATTTTTGTCCTACATTGTACCTTGGTGATGTTCTGGAAAGTACATTAAGAGGTTGATTAAATATATTGAAGAGAATTTTAGATTCTGGAGAAGTAAATTATAAATACTTTTTCATAAAAAAATAATTTTATGACACATATGTTTTGGTAAATCAGATTAGCTTAGACCATGCGTAGTGGGCAAGATCCACCCTTGGGTGTTTTATGTCATGGGGCAGCCCAGTCAGCAAGGGACATTATTGGACGTTTTTCTCTAAAATGGGTGCAGTGGGGATGTGACATTATGATAAAAGGGTGTAAAGAATTAAATAAAAATAAAAAAAACCTATTGGAATTGGACGTTTTTCTCTAAAATGGGTGTAGTGGGGATGTGACATTATGATAAAAGGGTGTAAAGAATTAAATAAAAATAAAAAAAACCTATTGGAAGATTAAATAAATGAAAAACGAAGATAAAATTTGATTGGCCAAAAAACTTGATCCAAGCGTGTTTCAAAACACGCCTCCGGGGGCTTTTTGCGGGATCACACCGGCAGGGGTGGGGAGGGCGGCGTTTTTAGGCGTGTTTGGGGATCACGCCGAATGATGGTTCCACGTGGTCTTAGTAGACTTTTTTCATTATATGCCTATATGATATATGTTACCAGTTATATCCTATAAAGTTAATTGTTTTCCTTAACCAAGGCAAATATGGACTTTAAAAAAAAAGGCAAATATGGATATACATTGGCTAGAGTGCACCTGTCGTCTACTGATTATTTCAGCCTTTTTTGTACTTTTCAAGGCAGAGAATCAAAACCATGGTCCACAGTACCTGGTATAGCGATATTTACTAGAATAAAATCAACTTTCCCCCAAATGAGACCTCCTCTCTCTATCTCTCCACCCGCCGCCGAGTCCCAACCAACTTTTTGCCACCTTCGCCGGCCTGAACAACTCCGGTGACTTGTTTTTACGATTTTACCCCCTCTCTTTCTATCCCTGCTTCACACAGACATCCACCACTCTATCTCCATACCCACCATCGCCACCTCTTCGTAACGATCCATCATCTCACTCTCTCTTTAGAAAATCGCCGGAAAACACCAACGCATCCATTATTGCTGTTACGTGGTGATCGCCGGAAAACTCCTCGTTTCAAATCACTGCTCGTCGTACTCTATATCTACATTGGACTCCACACGACGTCCTTGTATTTGATCGATGTCTCCTACAACACCATCGTTCATTTGCCGGAAAACGAACCTTACCAAAAACCCCGCCGTGTACCTTCTTATGAATCACCGGGTTTTAACAACCAGTCAAACGATAACTTTGCACCAAAAGAAACAAAAAATTTGAAAAAAAAAAGTGGACAAATAGCAAGCTGACACACAAGTGACAGGCACTATTCATCCAATTTCGAAAATGTTATAGAGTTAATTTTCCTACCCAAAAGTCCACCATTTTCCCTCGTCTTATGTTAGTTAATTGCCTTTCATGTTTATTAAGCTCAAAAGTGTAGCCCAAATCCATTTAATCTTTGTTTCATAAAAACCTGCAATGGATTTCGCTACGTCAAAAACCACCTACGGCCACACATATGGCCAAACCGTCCAGCCACACTTTTGATTAAATGTGTGGCTAAAGGTCATTTCTAACATTTGAAAAACTTTAAGCCCACTTATCGCCACATATTTTACGTATTCATGTGGCCAATTTATAACAACTCAAAACCTTTAGCCACACTTTAAGAAAAAACTGTGACATTTATTAGTCACACTAAAAAAAAGTGTGGCCTATTGTGATCTACGACCATGGTAATTGTTTTATGTGACCAAAAACCCATGTTTTTGAAACCTTTAGCCACTGTTTAAGAAAAAAATTGTGACATTTATTAGTCACACGGGAAATGTGTTGCGAAATGTGATCTACGGCCATGGTATTTTTTAACGATGTAGCTAAAACATATCTTTGGTAAAAAAACTAAGACATTTAGTAGCCACACTAAAAAAAGTGTGACCAAATATGATACACGATCACAGTATTTATGTGATGATGTGGCTAAAAGGTAATACATATGGCCACATATATTATTGTGTAACAAAATGTTAGGCAATAGTCACATTCAAAGTTACAAAATTTCATGTGGCTATACATAAAGATTCGTAACACCATCGTTACTTAGTTTATTTTTGTGTGACAGAATGATAGCAAATGTCATGAAAAATATTTATGACTAAAGAATAGACAATAGTTACACATAAAATTTATTTTCGTATTATGTTTTATTTTTGTTTTGTGTGAAGAATAATAGCAGATGCCATGCCACAGAGAAAAAAATTCTGTGACCAAATAATATACATTAGCCACATATATTTAAACTTTAAAGCCACATATAAAAAATTGTGTGACCAAATAATATACATTAGCCACATGTATCTAAACTTTAAATCATCTCACAACTGTTCCCACCTCATACCATATCTGTTCCTGGTTCCAATTCGAGAAGATCGACTATGTGAATCCTTTTATCTATGTGATTAGCGTTAGTTTCTCAAACGTGTCATATATTTGTTCCCTCCATATGGAGACGAGCAAGGTTTCCGAATTGTTCGATTATAAGAGTTTTAGATATGAAAAGTTGAGTTCGAGTGATGCAGATCTGAGGGTTGGTTCTAATTGCAGACTACATGGATTGGAATTTCCATTGATTTCGCCTCATATTACGACCGGAAAAGGTGAACCCTAGTTTCTTATTCATCGTTCAGTTCATATCATATGCTTTGTTTTAACTTCGATCTAGGGTTACGAATTGGGGGAATTCAAACATATCAATTATCATCTGGTTGAATAGGGGTTCTTTTAGTGAAAGCAACTAAATTCTTAGTTTTCAGAACTAATTTTCTTAGATGTTATTTAACATTGGTTTTAAAACTGGAGTTGATTTTGGTTTGTTCAGTGATTCAGTGTTCTTTTAGGGCTGTATAAAATTATGTTATAGAATTGGAAGGTTTTGACTTCTGATTTGTTTAGTAAACATTAATTTGATTAATGGAAAACAGTGACCATATGAATATCTGCTTGTGCGGAGTTGATTTAATGCAGTTGGACAAGAAAGGTGTATATGGTCATTACCCTTTATGATAGCATATTGATTAATGTCCTCCTTTGTGATATTAGTACTACAAAGAGAATGTGTGCCTCCTGTTTTGAGGCTTGTATGCTTTGAGCACAAGTAATAACAAACAGTGCAGGTAACTTGAAAATGTGGTCCTTCAAAAGAGTCTGAAAAATAAGTTGGCGGAGTGTGTTATACAGATGGTCCTGGTCCCTATCATGTTCATAATTTGGATTTGGTCCTAACTTATGAGAAATAATAACCTTGTACAATCTTGTAACACTTTTGGTCCTCAAGGCTGACAGATGTAGGATACGGTTGTTAAGTTGATGTGAAATGACCATTTGTGTAATTTAGTGTACGTTAGCGTTATACTTGAACTTAAGCTTGTAGGCGCGTCGAGGCTTGAGTATGGTTCGTATACTAAATCATAGTAAAACATGTAAATAGCCTAAGTTACATGTTTTTGGGATTCCCATGCCTCAATAGTGAACCAACTGATGGTGAACTAGAATCTTAAATAATCCAAATGTGGATGTACACATGTTATTAGTGTCAGCATATGATAGTCATGAGTATGAATTACGGTTCTGTTTGAGGTATTTGCAAAAGCTTTTACGCTCACATGGCTTAGTGCCAAAACTGTTGATAGTTAGGCATGGCATTTAGGTGGTTTGATAGGCATAGTGAAGCTTAACATTTTTTATACATGGAACCTTTGAAATCTTAGCCAAATCAAGGTATATGGTTTTTGGATCCTTTAAGTGGCTGAATTGTTTCAGAAGACTCTTCTTTTTGTTATTTTATCCAAAAATAATGATTCATGAACTTGCTTAGTTTCATGAATGCCCCTTGATGTGAACTATACTGATTGAACCCTAATTATAATAACCTGGGTTATGGCTTACAAAAGATTCTATTAGGATGCACTTAGGGTTTCTATCTATTGGTTGAGCGATTATGGTAATTTGTTTAATACTTTATTAGTTATTACACTTGTTTTACTCTATGTTTGGTTTTTTCTTGACCAACTGTTCGTAATGTCCTTGTACCCTGTAAACATACATATTTTAGTGTTTCGGAGATGTCTATTTATACATGTATTTCAAGTATTAAATTTTGTTTCGTCAGTCTGTAGTGTTTGAACGTGATTTTATTCTATTTTCTATTAGACATTAATCTTGTTTCCTGCTGTGGTAAGCACACACCGAGGACAGCGATGTTGACTCTTTTCGGGACTCAAGTAGTGATTACGACCTCCCAAAGAGTGAAATTTTTCAGCGGTTTGATCAGTCGTCGTTAAATTACCAACACGCCCTTCAAGAAGGCTTCTCTAGTGATGAGGGTGAATCAGCAAGACCTCAAATATGTCTTTCATTTGAGTATTTGGAGCGCATTCAACCTTGAGGTCGGGAACTAGGGGACAGTCCTGACCCTAATGCATCAATATGGGTCAATATGGGTCTTTTATAAACTGTTATGGGAGGTTTTGGGTAATGTTTTTATAGTCAAAGGGTTAGACCAGGTTAATTAATACATGCAAAAACTAATCTACGGGTCAAATTGGGTCGGCAAAGTTAAATCCACGGGCATTTAGGGTTGCGAAACAAACCACGGGTGAACAAAATCCCACATTGATCAGATGATTCAAATATCGAGCAATAAGATTCCGGGTGGATTTCACCAGTCAACGGTTACTCAGCAGGTATGAGGAACTCCTTTAATGTTTACTCTTAATCTGCAATTTTCAATTCGTAATCTGTAATTTTCTACTGGTAATCTGCGATTTTCTGTGTATAATTTGCAATTGGTAACAAACTTAGTGTATAATTCACTAAAGAACTGGTGATAAATTTGTTTTGTGACTAATTACAGGGCGTTGTGTTCAGATTTGTTGAAGATAACCTCATTTTTTCATAATAATGTATGTTTTTTTAACGGCATACGGTTAGGATGTCACTAACCGGGTTGGTAGTTAGTATGTTAGTATTAAATGTATGCTTATTGTTGAATCTAGTGTTTAGTTGCTTCAGATAGAGAGATATCTTGTATTTTTTTAAGGAAACGACACAAAGAATTAAACTTGGGGACTCCAATTCATAGGATTAAAATTTTGAAATTTCATATTTACCCAGTTTTAAGTTCATAATTTATCAAAAATATACCCATTAACAATCTTTTCCTGAGGAACGGGTTGAGGCTGGTGATTAAACGGGTCAGAATGATTAAACGCAACTGACATTTGAGTTCATTATTCTGAGGAAATCGGATAAGATTATCTGTGAGATCCGCCGCGAAGCGCGGGGTGTATTACTAGTTATTATCAATGAGGAAACGGAAAAGATTAGGGCTTGTAATTACCGCTTTAAGCAATGGCAGCAAGGCAGATTAGTTGCCTCTGCGGTTGCGGATCATGGCGTTCAGGATTCCAATCAGGCTCTTAGTACGTCACCGTCAGCTGCTAAGTCTTGTCAGCACTAAATCTAGTTGTACTGCTGACAGTAGCAGCATTACGTTTGCTTCTGTCCCGCAATCGATCTGTTTGTATAATCAGGCTGCGGTAATGGAAGCGAATTTTGATGAATAGAACGAACTTGCATCGATGAGCAATGAATTACTGTTCGATGTAGCCGCTCAATCTCCAACCCACTATGGATGTTATGTGATGCTGGTGTTCATGACAACTACATCAAGTACGTCCTTTTGCCAAGCTTACCTTCTTATTTCATTTTTGGAGCTATGTTAATTTTGTTGTGTTTGCAGATTGTTTGACCAGCTTTAGCATGTGTTATTCAGCTCAACTCTAGCATCACATTGACCAGCTTTAGCATGTGTTATTCAGCTCAACTCTATGGTCTGCTATGTATCTTGATATTATTTGGAGCTATGTTAATTTTGTTGTGTTTGCAGATTGTTTGATTTGTACATGTATTACGCAATAAAACTTAATTCGCTATATTTATCCCTTACAAATATTAATTCATTACATTTTGGCGTGTTTGACCCGTTTCAATTTAAAATGCTATATTATTACCTGTTTAATATTAGTTCACTGCATTTTGGCATGTTTGACCCGTTTCATAATAAATTGCTATAGTTTGATCCGTTTAATATTATATCATTACATTTGGCGCGTTTGACTCGTTTCATTTTTAAATTGTTGTATTTTGACGTGCTAAGTTTGTTTTATTTTGACCCGTTATAGCAGTTCGGGTGGGAACGGTACGGGTTGAATTACAAAAGCGACAACAAGACCAAATATGAGAATTGAATTTTCATATTAAGTATGCTTTTTAAAACGACTATTATTCATAGATGGCACACTATTTCTATATAAAAGTTTTAAAAAAAATCGGTACTACATGTGACTTGTTACAACCTATACAGACAACTGTAGGTAGAGGTTCTAATATTATCATAACAATCCAACCATTCGGAGAACTGTAGGCAGATGTTCTAATATTATCATTCAAAACATTACAATTCAGCACTTTTACATATTATTCACTAAATAAGAAACAAAGAAAATGACTAATGTAATGATAACCATGACATAGTTCAATCGGCATTACGTAAAACTATACCGCTACAGTCGGTTCTGTAATAATCACCGCGGGATTCATTACCCATGTCAAGTGGATCTACACGTGGCAATATATTATCATTCTGAGGAAAAATTACAGTACTAAATTCCTCATCAACGTCGTCATACGAATCTCTATAGTTTTTGGGAGGTGTCATAAAGACAATAGACATTTTTTTATCCAGCTGGTCTTTAACATAAAACACCTGTCGTGCTTGTGAGGCCAATATGAACGGATCATCCTTGTGGCCTAATCTGTTAAGTTCGACCAACGTGTAACCAAGACTATCTTGTTTGACCCCATTTCTATTTTCAACCCAGTCGCACATGAAAAGAGGAATTCTTTTAATATGATAATCTAGTACCCAGATCTCTCGTAATACCCCATAATAGAAGTTTTTTCTGTAGGTTACTACTTCTTTAGAAATGTGCATGTCAGTTGCCTCTACACCAACCCCACTGTTTTGGTAAACTCCACCGTCACGAGCTTTTGTACGAAATGTATAGCCATTGATTTCATATACATCGTATTTTAATACGTTGCTGTGTGCTCCATTTGAAATCCACTTTACGGTTTCTGATATACTTTCTGTGGAAACCGCTAACTCTTTTTCAACCTAAATTTCATTACTAGGATGAGATTCACCTTGCACAAACTACAATAAAGGAAAAACTAATATTATGCTAAAATTTAAATTACCTTGTTACGTAACCAGTGACCAAACGTTGTGTTATGCTCTTTCTCCAGCCACGCTTGTGGTTTACCACCATGTCGGTTTTTCAAAAAGGTCATGTGTTGTCTACAAGTACATAAATTAGTATCATATTTGATAGATTCTAATGTAAAAAAAAACATGTTTGTTATACTTACTCAATATAAGGCACAATTTCGGGCGTATTTTGCAATACATAGAAATGTGCTTTCAAGGAGAGTTCCGGAGAAACCAGAACTGGTTTACCGGCTGACAAAGGATTTCCTTCCCCGTTATCATTTTCAGATGTCTTATACTTATATGGTGGAATGCCAATTGTCTTCATGTTTTTTTGGTATTCGCTGAAAAACTCAATTGTTTCTTCTGCAATATTCTCCTCAGCAATGCATCCTTCTGGATAAGTTTTGTTTCGCACATGCCCTTTAATAACCTTCATGCACCTTTCAAAGGGATACATCCACCGAAAGCATATTGGCCCGCATAATTTTACCTCCCTAGTAAGGTGCACAGTTAAATGAATCATAATATCGAAAAAGGATGGGGGAAAATATTTCTCGAGCAAACACAGTGTCACACAAAGCTCTTCTTGCAACTGATCTAGTTCTTCTACCTTGATTTCTTTGCTACATATTGATTTGAAAAAAAAAGCAAAACCTGATAATAGCATATCTTGTGGGTTCCGGCATGATAGACCGTATTGCAATGGGCAAAAACTATTGCATAAGCATATGATAGTCATGTGATTTAAGTCCCACAAGTTTCCTATCCTTTCGATTCACCAAACTTGAAAAATTAGAACAATACCCTTGTGGAACCCTTAAGTTGTATAATGTTTCACAAAACTTGTCTTTTTCATCTTTCGTTAATGTGTAACATGCTGCAGGAAGTATTGTTTTGTTGCCTTGTGTTTTAGCCTGCAACTCTTGTTTTAACCCAAAATGCGCCAGATCCAATCGAGCATTCAATCCATCTTTCGTCTTTCCTGGAACGTTTAGCAATGTTCCGACAATACTCTCAGCCACATTCTTTTCAATGTGCATGAAATCAATACAATGTTGGACACAATTATACCGCCAATACCTAAGTCGTCGATACCATATGTTGAATTTCTTCCAATAGGTCGGTTCTTTATGTCCGGAATTTGAACCATCACCCTCTTTTGATGTGTTCCTTTTTCTCTTAATTGTCTTCCCCCCTCATCCAGTAGAAGTTTCTAGGATTCCTGATACTTTATCCTTAAATCCTTTCCCCCATATATTCTTAACGTATTTAACCTCGTTGAATATTTCTTCCCCGGTCATAGGATTTGCAGTAGTTCCCCATTCTTGTTTTCCATTGAACGCCTTCGTTTGCTTTCTGAAAGGATGGTTATATGGTAGATATCTTCTGTGACCAGCATAACTCTGCTTGGATGAGAAAGGAAGTCTACAACATTGAGTTTCTTTTCGACACACTACACAACCATTGAATCCACTATAAGGGCAGCCACATAGTGTACCAAGAGCAGGGTAATCATTAATCGTCCATAAAACAACTGCACGTAGGATAAATTTTTCTTGTGCATAGGCGTCATATGTTTCAACTCCTTCTTCAAATAAGAGTTGTAGATCATCAATCAAAGGATCCAAAAACACATCAATATCGTTTCCAGGCGTTCCCGATATTAGTACCGAAAGCATGATAAACCTTCTTTTCATACACAACCAAGGCGGAAGGTTGTAAATGACAGCTAAAACCGGCCAAACACTATGATTTCTATTACCTCTATTTACGTCAACCCCATCTGTGGAAATGCCAAGCCGAAGATTTCTTGGATCGTCAGCAATTTCGGGAAATTGGTTATCTATGGCTTGCCATGCAGGTGAATCTGATGGGTGGCGTAAAACACCGGGTTTTTTGGAACTGGTGGCGTGCCATAATAAATCTTTTGCTATACTCTTAGCTTGAAAGAGGCGTTTCAATCGTGGTATTATGGGAAAGTACCACATTACCTTTGCAGGAATATTTTCATACATTATTTTAGTGTTCTCATCCACCTTCCACCTTGACTTCCCACAAGTTGGACATACAACCAAGTCTTTGTACTCCTTCCTGTAAAGAATGCAGTCGTTGATGCATACATGTATCCTTGTATATCCTGAACCCATTGCCTTCATTGTCTTTTTTGCCTCATATGTATTGTTAACCATTTCGTTACCTTCAGGTAGCATCTTTTTCAACAAAGCTAGAAGTTCAGTAAAGCACTTATCTGAGACTCCATGCTTACTCTTCAAGTTGACTAGTTGAACTAGTGCGGACAACTTTGTGAAGTTAGGACATCCTTTATAAAGGGGCTTCTCAGCATCAACAAGTAGTTCCTGAAGCTTCTCATAGTCCTCTGTGAAATTATCTTCTGTGGCATTTACCATTTCTATTGTTTCCGTGGCATCTGTTGGAATTTCGGTGTCAAAATACTCTGTATGAAGCACATTTTTAACTGGCTCATCTTTTTCTCCATGTTTTATCCACCTTGTATAATTTGGATCAATTCCCTTATTGAACAAGTGATGATCCACTTCATCCAAAGGAAGAGAGTAGTGGTTTAAACAATTTATACATGGACATGGAATTTTTGTTTTTTGTTTAGTTTTTTTTGGGTCGATGTTCGTCGACATCTTCAAATTGCGAACTGCATAATCTAGAAATGCTGCAACTCCATCCATATATGGTTTTTTGGTTCTATCGGTTAACATCCAAGACTTATCCATCCTTTAATCACGACCTGGTACATAAGCATAGTAGAGTAAAAACACATTAGAATAAAAATACGACAAGGTATGTAGAGAAACATCATATAATATAAGCATGCTTATGATTGTCAAATTTTATTGCCTGATCACCGAGCAAGCAATAAATACAGGGCTGTATTTAAAGAACATGCATAAATTAGTTGAACACCTTTCAAAATTGTCGAACAACAGCCTTGTAGTTTCGGACAAGTTTCGGTGTGATTTGGTGTAATTCGGACGAGTTTCGGTGTGATTCGGACAAGTTTCGGTGTGATTTGGTGTGATTCGGACGAGTTTCGGTGTGATTCGGTGTGTTGTTTGAACTTTTCAGACAATTATTCATCAATTTCGTTTAAGGATCAGTTGAGTTTCATTGAGTTTCGGTTGAAATTTTGATAAATTTTGACAAAGTTTCGATATAATTCGTTGATATTCGGTGATTTTTGGTTCGAGTTCTATATATTTTGAAGATTTCAATCAGTTTGTCATTGATTTCATGTTGAGTTTCAGTACGAAATTATCAGTTTTGAACAGTTTACAATCGATTTTAAACTTGCAGTTTTAAACTTGCAGGAGGAAAAGAAATTTCATAAAGTAGAAAACAATAGATACAACAATTCTTATTGTTGAAGTACCTCACTGAAAAACAGGGATGCAATCGTAGAAATCACAGAGTTTCTTCTCGAACTTAGGACCCTAACCAACAAATTCTTCAAGATGATGCAGCCTAATTTTCGTAACAGTAGGGTTCGGATGATATATATGGCAGCGAATGATCAATAATATGGCTAAGTGTATGTTTTTTTTTTTAATTCAGCAAAGGATTCTGGTTTAAATCGAAAGTGTGTATAAAATTTATTAGTTCCTATATCTGGTTGGATGTGGCATTCCCGGCCGAGTGGTTAGTGTGCGTGTTTGTGAGGCGGAGGTCGCGGGTTCGAGTCTTCATAAGGGCCGGTTCCTAAAAGAGGACCCCCTTTTTACTTCCTTTTTTTGACACTAACTGAACTAACTGAGTTCTTTAACTCAGTTAGTGATTCCTTTATAAAACTAACAAGGTTAATCCTTAACTAGGTTATCTTTAAAGAATTAACTAACTTAGTTAGTTTAATCTAATAAAATTTCCTTTTTAATTCCCAAAATTTGATAAATAAATACAATAATTTATTTATTTAATTAATTAAATTATTTATTAATTATTAAATATTAATAAATATTGTTTCCACCACTTCATCCGTTCGTAAATTAATTGGTTTTTAATTTATAAAAACACCAACTTTAATCGTCCTTTTTTTTTAAAATAACCAAAACAGAGTAAATCTACTGTGATTGTTTTGTATCATCGCAAATCCCAATTAGTATATCCAAGCCTTCTTCACATATATACAATCATAATTCAAGTGATTTAGGACTTCTACATAGGGGTGCAAACGAGCCGAGCTACTCGCGAGCTACTCGAGCTCGACTCGAAAAAAAGCTCGAACGTGCCGAGCTTAAACGAGCTCGAGCTCGAGCCCGAGCCTAAAAACAAGCTCGTTTAGTAAACGAGCCCGAACCCGAGCTTCGCTAAGTGTATGTTTTTTTTTGTTAATTCAGCAAAGGATGATATATATGGCAGCGAATGATCAATAATATGGCAGCGAATGATCAATAATATGGCTAAGTGTATGTTTTTTTTTTTTTAATTCAGCAAAGGATTCTGGTTTAAATCGAAAGTGTGTATAAAATTTATTAGTTCCTATATCTGGTTGGATGTGGCATTCCCGGCCGAGTGGTTAGTGTGCGTGTTTGTGAGGCGGAGGTCGCGGGTTCGAGTCTTCATAAGGGCCGGTTCCTAAAAGATGACCCCCTTTTTACTTCCTTTTTTTGACACTAACTGAACTAACTGAGTTCTTTAACTCAGTTAGTGATTCCTTTATAAAACTAACAAGGTTAATCCTTAACTAGGTTATCTTTAAAGAATTAACTAACTTAGTTAGTTTAATCTAATAAAATTTCCTTTTTAATTCCCAAAATTTGATAAATAAATACAATAATTTATTTATTTAATTAATTAAATTATTTATTAATTATTAAATATTAATAAATATTGTTTCCACCACTTCATCCGTTCGTAAATTAATTGGTTTTTAATTTATAAAAACACCAACTTTAATCGTCCTTTTTTTTTTAAATAACCAAAACAGAGTAAATCTACTGTGATTGTTTTGTATCATCGCAAATCCCAATTAGTATATCCAAGTCTTCTTCACATATATACAATCATAATTCAAGTGATTTAGGACTTCTACATAGGGGTCGGCTCGGCTCGTTTGCACCCCTACTTCTACATATTCAAAAAGTTCACCATTTTTTCTCATTCACTATAAAAGGAATTAAAATACAATATTCCATCGGGTTAGACACTTGACCCAGTGGAAGGGACGGGTGCACACTTGTCGTGAGCTTTGTATCAACAAATTATGCCCCGATCACCTTGTCCGCTGCGGATCGGGGTGTGAAAGATTTCCTACCTTAACTTTCCTATTGGTGGGATTTACTGAGTATGATGATGATGCTACAAAAATCTTACAACAAAAAGTCATATATGGCTTAATGGACGATATTGGGCCTTATTGGATTGCAATAGACACTAGTATGTCATACAGTTGCATAAATCGGTTAATTTCAATAATCGGTTCGGTTAATTCGTATAACCAGTCAATTAGACCAGTCATTTGGGCCCATGATGGTTATTTGGGTTCTTAAAGGTCAATTAGGGCCAATGAAGGTCAGTTAGGGTTGTTGAGCTCAATGATTGTCAACTAGGCCCAATGACGGTCAATTAGACCCAACGATGGTAAACTAGGTTCAATGAAGGCCAGTTAGAGTTGTTAAAGCTCAGTGATGGCCAACTAAGCCCAGTGGTGATCAAATAGACCCAATTATGGTCAATTAGGCCCAATGAAAGTTAGTTAGGGTTGTTAAAGTCAATGATGGTCAATTAGGCCCAATCATGGTCAATTAGAGGCAATTAAGGTGAATTACTTGTTACACTGCTCTAGTGAGTATGGGTACGAATTTCGGACACGACCCGAAAAACAACATGAACCATAGGAAAATTGACCAATAGGGACTAAATTAGTATGATCATGACCCAAACTTTTGTGGGTTGACCCGAACACTAGAGGGGGTAATTTTGACCTAAAGCCTTTCAAATGGGTCAATTTGGGTTGATTTTAAAATTATATGGGTTGGTTTGGGTTATATATTTTAAATAAATGGGACACAATGGGTCACTTGAAATTCCATCTTTTTATTTTCGGGTCAAAGCGGGTTGACAACATTAAAGAAATGGGTCGATACGGGTTAGTGTCTTAAAGAAACGAGGACGGTTTCCGATCGGAATGGGTTTCGAGCCTACACAAGTATCCGCACGAGACGGGTTACGGCACGAAACGGGTTCAGTTCAAATTGAGTTTCGGGCCGAGACAGGTTTCGGCACGACGCAGGTTTTGGATCGGAACGGGGTCGGTTCGGGTTGGGTTTCGGGCCGACACGGGTTTTTGCACGGGACGGGTTTCAGATCGCAACGGGTTTTGGAACGACACGAGTTTCCGCACGAGACGAATTTCGGGTCGGGGCGGGTTTCGTACCATTTCGACCCGTACTGTTTCGAATCGAACCGTTTTGACGCGAACCATTTCGACGCGCACCGTTTCGACGCGTACCGTTTCGACGCGAACCGTTTCGACCTGTACCGTTTCGAACCGACGCGAACCGCTTCGACCCTTACCGTTTACCGTTTCGACAAGTACCATTTCGAACCGAACATAAGGCGTAAAACGACACCGGTTAAAGCCAATTTGGATGACTCGTGATCTGACATTCAAATTTTATACTACTCGTCACAATTTCAAAACATATCCCACTGTCACAATTTTAAAATTTACTTAAAAAACACAAATGTATATAATAATATCATATTTATTGTTAATTTGTGTAATATATGAAAAATATATTACACATTCCTAAAAAATTTTAATTTCCCACCACTTCCCCTAAAAAAATTTAATTTCCCTCCTCTTTGTCACCTTCCAAAAACATTAAAACATGTTAATTTTTATTTTCCCCCTATTTTCCTTTAACCCTAAATAGATTCCCTCCCAAAATTCATACCCAGATCTCATCTCGTACTGATACCCCTCTTCTCTTTTTGGCTAATCTCTCCTCTGATTGAAGGCCAACCGAAGGAAGAGGAACATAAATCGGAAGACATCCGATTCTAGACCTTATTCGGAGCTCTGAAAACCAATTAAGGATTGACGTGGTTAAGGTAAGTGCAAGAACTGTGGTTAAGTAGTGTATTTATTGTGAATTTGATCTGAATATATCACTAGTTGGAACTGTTGTTTGACATGAGTTATAATTGAAACTGTTGTTTATGATCTTTCGAATTTTGAATTTGATGTGAATATATCAGTACTGTATTTACTGATCTTCAAGACTCCTAAAGATAAATTCACCATCTAACTTTGTTTCAATCTTTTGGTTGTGTGATTTGTCTCTGAGAATCATATGAAATTGTGATAAGTCTTGTGAACTGATGAGAGGTTTGCGAATTAAAGGTGTAGATCTGTTATATAATTGGACAGTATGCGTGCTTGTGTTGGTTGGTTTTTTTACTTTGAAGGAGTTGCTGTTGGCGAATTGAAATGGGAATAAGGGAGGTAGTCTATGTGGTTTTACAGGACAAATAGAGGATGTGAGTTATTAGTAGGGGTGTGCAAAACCGACCCATATGCATAACCCATTGGCGAATTGAAATGGGAATAACCGAACCGACCCGCTAGTTAAATAAAGTCATGGTTAAACCGACCCATATGCATAACCGATCCAAATCCAACGTAGGGGCGCGCAGGAATACCAAAGGACCATTTATGCATTTGAATGTTTAGCCACTCGTAGGTAAACTGTATATTTATTAGGTTATTGCTCTACTAAATTTTATGTGATGGTTAACCTATGGATATAAGTGCCACGATACCTACATCTTGCTATTTTAATAATTTAGTATATGATCTTTCATGGGGAGCTTGTAATTTGTTTTTACATGTGCATTACTGTATTATATGTTTATAGTATACAAACTTTAATATCTTAACTCTTATGAGTTGAGTAACTAGTTCAACATTTATTCTGTTAATACTTCTGTAATCCAGTTTACAAAATATGAAGTCTGTTAGAAATATGAAGTCTATTAGAAAGAATATCCAGTAGCGAAACAAAATATCAAGTCTGTTAGAAATATGAATTTTACAAAATATGAAGTCTGTTACAAAATATGAAGTCTGTTAGATTTATTCCCTTAACTTTTTTTTTTATCAAAATCAAACCTTGCAAACATTAAAAGATTTATCTATTCTACCAACACGGACAACTCGTATTGCTCAATGTACAAACCATTGTAGCGTTATGTGCTCCAGCACGGCCCGTGGGAAACAATAAACAAAACTAAAAACCTATCTTATAATGGTATAAAGACAACATTGTATATTTGTACATAGATATATGTTGATGTTGATTATATTCCTTGTTTCACATAGATATAAAGACACCATTTAAGCCTAAGTTACAACATCCCAAGCCTTACAATGTTTAAAAATAATAGTATATAAATTGCTTGCATTAGTTTTGACATCAAACCATAGCTTCTATGCACAATCCCATTTGCAGGCTATTAAGTTTTATTTTCTGGTAATGGTTGCACTTATTTCTAGCAACATCTTAGTTTTGTGACCAAGTTATTTCATGGCTCAAAGGAGTTCTACTGTTTTGTTCTAGTGTGCCATTTTCTTTGCTTTTTCCGCATGGTAGCTAGTCTAATCAAAGGGGTGTAAATTAGTTAATTTGAGATTTAGTTGACAACCCGTTCTAACAAGAACCATTTAACCCGGTTCCAAACCAGTTTTAAACGGTCCGGTTCCAGTTCTCATTTCTGGAAAATTTATTCATTCTCTTTATTGTATATAATAACAACTTTTGTCAAACTCATTTCTAGCATCATGGAAGTTGAAGAAGAAATCATGGAAGTTGAAGAAGAAAGCGATTTCTCGGATAGGGATTCGACAGGTGAATCTGAAAGCGATTTCTCGGATATGGATTTGACAGCACACAAAACAAAAACACCGAAGAGGGGGTTGACCAGGTTACCAAAAATGCGAACAGCATTTACAAACTCGGGTGGAAAAAAACACAAAGTTACATTTGATGAATTGAAGAAGTTTTCTGGGGAATATAGATCAGAATTTTCAAGTTTTTTGGGAGACCTAGTAAGAGAATATGTCGGATTTAGGTTTTTAGCGTGGAAAACAGTGCCAACAGAAGTAAAGGATAAATTGTGGGAGGAAATAACGGTTAATTCTTTTCTCTTAATTATAAATGTATTTTTACATTTTCATGTGACTAACATACAACTTGTATTATATATTGCAGCGTTTTTATGACATTGATGCATGTCGTAGGCGTTTTGTAATGACTCGGCTTGGTGAACTGCTTCGAAATTTTAGAAGAAAAGTGTATGCGGGATACATAGTACCTAACTTAGGTAAACCAAAGAAACTTGCACGAATTCCTAAGAGGTATCGTTCAATGGTGGAGCAAACAGACTGGGACAAGTTTGTAACATATACACAATCAGACGAGTTTAAGGTTTTAATCTTTTATTCTAATGTTCATCATTATTTTATTTTAAATATAATTTTAAACTCTAATGAAATAATTACAAATTTTGTTGTAAGGATGTGTCAAATAAGAGAAAAACAGCACGATCAAAAAACGTTTATGATCATCACTTGGGACGAGGAGGGTATGCTTATCTAAGAGACAAACTGGTAACTTCATTTCTTCAATTAAAGTTTGTTTTTTTTTGTGCTTATAATGATTTTTTGTTTGTATGTCTGATGTGTGTGTCCGTTATTTTTGTTGTATATATTACAAGGTACAAAATAACGAACTTTCAGTTGATGAGATCCCCTCTCGTGCTTTAATGTGGAGGAAAGCAAGGGAAAACAAAAACGGAGAATACAAGAATGTTGATGTAAAAGACATAGCTAATAAAATAGTAAGTTCAACTTTAAACTTTTTTGGTTTATTTTTAATTACTATAATACATGTTTATTTGTTAACAATTTCTACAGATTGACACTGAAACGCAAATTAAAGATGGATCCGTGAACCTTGATCCGGGCACGGATGCACTCACATTAGTATTTGGCAAAGAAAAAGGTGGGTATTTAAAAGGTGTTGGTTATGGAGTGACTTCTAGTGGATATTGGCAGAGTCCTCGAACAAAAGGATCATCAAAAGAACGAATTGCACAACTGGAGTTTCAACTACATAACGAGAGACTTGAGCGTGGGAAAAAAGATGAACAAATTAAGACCCTTTCGATGCAGATGGCAGAAACAAATAACACACTTAATCAAGTTGTAGCTTATCTGGCTGCACAAGGACAAACATTACAAATATGTTCATTATCTGCAGACAAAATGTCACAAACACAAGTAAGTGACTTATTTTATTAGCAAATTAATACCTTAATAGTTTTCAAATGTGAACCATTGTTAGCTACCATAAATAGCAATCTATTTATATAAATTTCCATGTGCATTACAATTTTAGAAATTTTCCCTGTTTTATCGAATCGTATTATCTGTATTGCTTCCTTGTTACATTTTGTAGGTAAATTCTTTGGATAAACATGACGGATCAAAGCATAAGGCCAATGCTACCGCATCTAAAATAGTGCAAAAAGAAATGGCACCAACGGTAAGTATGATAATTTCATTATTTTTTTTTTTATAATTTCCCATGTAATTATTGATATTTCATAACACACTTATTTGAATTGTAGGTAAAATCTATGAACAATAGTACTGGATCAAAGGACAATACTAATGTTACCACATCTAACATATCAAGTAAAGTAGTGCAAACAGAAGTCACTTCTCATGCTAACACTTCTAAAATGGTGCAAAAAGAAATGATAACGGTAAGTGTTTGACAATTTCGTATTTTTTATAGTTTTTATGTGTGATTGTTGATTTTCTATAACTTAATTAATTCAATGTTTTTAGGAAAATGTGAAAACTAGAAAAAAAGATCTTTTGTCTACGCAAGAGACTTCACTTCTTGGGACATCATCGCAGTTGGAATCACAAGAAAATATACATAATACACATTCAACAAATGTCCTAGAGGTATGTGTTACGAAATACATATTTATATTGATTTTAACCTTAAGATGTTAATATAAAATATTTTTTTTGTAGATCAAGTGTACTCTATATACTATAAATATGAACAACTGTGTGGCTTATGGTACAATTCATTTGTCAACGGGAAAACAAAGCATTCATGGAGTTCCACTACAAGATAATTGCTATAGAGTTTCTATTGATAAAGTTGTAAAAGAAGCAGCATTTTTACCGGTAGAATCATGTGAGGTCAAAACAGTTGGGGATGCACTAAATACTTTTGTTGCTTGGCCAAAATACCTTGTCAAAACTAGCGAAAAGGTTTGTTCTTTATTAATATATGATTAATTACTCTAGCTATTGATATTTGTTTTCATGCTTTTTGCTTCAGATACCAAATCTATCAAGCATTCAAACACAAAACTCTACAACTCAAGTCGCTAAAAAGCAAAAGAGATGTTTTACAACGCTAGATGGCATCAAAAAACAGGGAGCAAGAAGAACAAGAAAAACACTTTAAACTAGTACTTATTTTATGTTTACAATCATTTCCTTTTGCAACATTTGTAGATAGTTTTTGATTAGAAGTTTAGTTTTTGGTATTATCGTGCACAGATTTTGGTTTATTAATTTTAATATTATTTGGTTTTAGGTTTTCTCATGTTTATTATTGTTTTTTATTATTTGGATATACATGTGTGGCTAAAGGTTAGCCATAAGCCACACTTAAAAGCACAAAAGTTCATGTGGCTTTACATAAACATTAGCCACACCATTGTTATTTTATTTTTTTGTGTCACAAAATCATAGTAAACGTTATGTAAAAACAAATTATGTGTGACCAAAGATTAAACAATAGTCACATAGTAAAATTACAATTTTTCATGTGGCTTTACATAATTACTAGTCACATCATCGTCACTTTGTTTATTTTGCCGTGACGAAATGTTAGCAATTGTCATGGGTAAAAAAGATTATGTGTGACCAAAGGTTAGACAATAGTCACATTTAAAATTACAAAATTTCATGTGGCTTTACTTGATCATTAGTCACACCATCGCCATTGTGTTTATTTTGGTGTGACGATATATTAGCAAACGCCATTGGTAAAAAATATTATGTGTGACTAAAGATTACACAATAGGCACACATAGAAAGAAAAAAAAATTCATGTGGCTTTACATAACTTTTAGCCACACCATCCTTATTTTGATTTTTTATGTGACAGCATGATAGCATCTGTAATGCACAAAATGAATTTGTGTGGCCAAAGGTTAGATGATAGCCACACATAAAATCATAAAGTTTTATGTGGCTTTACATAATCATTAGCCACATTATCCTTACTTTATGTGACGAAATGATAGCAAATGTCATGAGAAAGTAAATTATAAGTGACCAAATGTTAGCCATTGCCACACTTAAAACCACAAAACTTCATGTAGCTTTACATAAACATTAGCCACACTATCATCACTTTATTACTTTTGTGTGACGGAATAATAACATATGTCATGTGAAAAAAAAAATGTGTGACCAAAGGTTAAACAATAGTCACACTTAAAATTACAAAATTTTATGTGTGACTAAAGGTTAGACAATAGTCACATATAAAATTACAAAGTTGTTTTTAGTGTCTAGAAATATTTTTTAGCCACAGTTATAGTAAACAGATGTGACTAAATAATAAAACGGTCACACTTACAGTGAGTTCATGTGGCCATTCCAAACATTTAGTCTTACTTAATAAATGTAATGCTTAATTACAACAACTCTTTTTGCCACATTTTTTTTTAATTGATGTGGCTAAAACAAACTTTTAAGTGACTATATAATAGAAACAACTACATTTACAATAAATTCATGTGGCTGTTGTTACCCCTTAGCCACACTTATTGTACATAATGTCTGATTTCCAGCAAGAGATAGTGGTACCCTTTAGCCACACTTTAAAGTTGCTACGGCCACTAAACGTGAATGTGGCCGTATGATACCTATGATGACTGGACCTTTGGTCACACTTGAGTTGAAAAAAAAAAGTGTGACAAAAGGCGTATGGTCACTCTTTTTTTCTGTGGCCGTAAGCCTTTTTTGGCGTAGTGAATTCACAAATACACAGCAATAAATTAAATTTGAACATTTAAAATATAAGTTTCAAGATTTAATGACTTTCAATTCTTACTACCCTTTTCACTCATTTCAGCTCCATTTGCATCAAGACTTACCAAAACACAAACTAATAAAATACAAACCTATAAAGACTAAAAAACATTACAAAAATCTATCTAAAAATATACAAAATAAATAGGTAAATGATGGTGTTTTGCAACATATCAAATATCCCCACATATAAACCTTTTCTTCCCCTAAAAAACTTTGCAATGGAATCATAACTAGGATAGATTGGCTTCCAGAACTTTAGATTACTTACTTAAAACACATAAACACGTATAGTTATGATTACCAGTATTGCTATCCACTTAAACCCAACAACTGACTCATCAAGCCACTTTCATGCTACCATTAGGTTCAAGTTAACATTTCATCTACGGATCTCACACTCAAGGTCCACAAATCCACCTAATTTCATATTAAGCTTATAAGGAAAAGATTAAAAGTCTACCATCCTATATAAATATCCCTTATGCATTTTAAAATCAACTTTTTATGGAATGGATGGATGATAATAATGAGCTTTAACAATTTTTTCATGATCAACTCGGAGGGCATTATTACCAAGTCGCGATCTCGGTGGAAAACACCATGAGCTTCACACTTTAGTTTAACTTCCACCTAGTGAATATTCCCCACCCGAGTCACAATCCCAGTGGTTAGTATCATAGGCTTCCGTTTATTTTCAAAGTAGTTCAAATGAATAAATGATGAGATTTTTTAGACGCCACAAGAATCCAGATTTATACTCATAAAAAGGATAAGGTGTGCCAATTTAATTTAAAATAATTATAGGTTATTTACTTATGATGGCTCTCTTTATACCCTCAACGATTTCAGTTTTTCTATATCTCCTAAGATGAGAACCCACAATACTCCATGATTTAAATTAAAATATTTGGAAAACCATCTAGGGAACCCTATAAGTCGGTTGGGCCTACCGGTACATCCTAGAAAATACGTCTTTTATTAATTTTTCTATCTCACATCTATACATATAATAAAAGAAACCACTTTGAGGACACTTGTCATCATATTAGGCCATGTCTTACGGATAATTATAATTTTAATTTAATCTCTTCTAATTAATTATAGATAATCCTCCTACTAAATATTATTTAGTTTAATTATTACTTAGTTCAAAAAAAAGTTTAATTATTACTTTTATATTTATCTATTTACTTCAAATTCAAACTTAATTATCTAATTTGATATTAGAGTAAATTACGATTTTGACCCATGTGGTTATATCACTTTTACCCTTTTAGCCAAAAAAAGAATTTTTTAACATATGAGTCCTCAACGTCTTTTTTTCTAACCCTTTTGGCCCCTAACGTCTTTTTTTTTTCTAACCCTTTTGGTAGGTGCCAAAAGGGTTAGAAAAAAAGACGTTGTAAGCTCAGATGTTAAAATATTTGTTTTTTGGCTAAAAGGACAAAAGTGATATTACCACATAGGCCAAAATCGTAATTTACTCTTGATGTTAACTATATATTTGAACGTTATACATATAATAAAAGAAACCACTTTGAGGACACTTGTCATCATATTAGGCCATGTCTTACGGATAATTATAATTTAATCTCTTCTAATTAATTATAGATAATCCTCCTACTAAATATTATTTAGTTTAATTATTACTTAGTTCAAAAACAAGTTTAATTATTACTTTTATATTTATCTATTTACTTCAAATTCGAACTTAGTTATCTAATTTGATATTAGAGTAAATTACGATTTTGACCCATGTGGTTATATCACTTTTACCCTTTTAGCCAAAAAAGGAATTTTTTAACCCTTTTGGCCCCCAACGTCTTTTTTTTTTCTAACCCTTTTGGTAGGGGCCAAAAGGGTTAGAAAAAAAGACGTTGTAAGCTCAGATGTTAAAATATTTGTTTTTTTGGCTAAAAGGACTAAAGTGATATTACCACATAGGCCAAAATCGTAATTTACTCTTGATGTTAACTATATATTTGAACGTTTTGTTTAGTTTGTTATCAAATAGATTTTACTTTTTTATTATTTGGTATATAAAATTACATTTATTCAACCCATGTAATAAATGAGGTTTCTTAAAGATGTATTATTTTATTATTTGGTAAACAATATTACATTTATTCAACTCGTGTAAAACAAGCGGTTTTAAAGATATAACTTTTTTATTTGTTATATAAAATTATATTTATTCAACCCGTACAATATGGTTCTTATAGATATAACTTTTTATTATTTAATATATAAAATTATATTTATTCAACCCGTGCAATAAAAGAGGTTTTTAAAGATATATTATTTTATTATTTAGTATATAAAATTCATTTATTCGACCCGTGTAGTACACGGGGTTATAACCTAGTATATAATATTTTGAAAACCAAATAATCCCAATTTGTCTATTATTTCCATTTATTTGCAAGAATACATTTTTCAGACGTTTTCTATTTTTTCAACTTTTTACTTGTCACCGTCCAAATCTTACATCCGAAAGAAAATTCGTGACCTCTTTTTTTTATGTATTTATTTTCCTACCAAAAAGTCCTCCATTTTCCCTCATCTATAAATTTCTTTTTTATCTTCTACTAGGTTTTTACCCGGGATTGCTTCCCGGGCTCGAGAAAGTGTTGATGCACTACATCTGTTGACTTCGTCTTGTATCGAATCTTAGATTTCATTGTATAGATCAGGGCACTTTGTACGAGAATATGTAAAATTTTATAGGTAGATAGAGATGATTTCGCTCATGTGTACAAGAGGGTATCGCTTATGTGTACATGACACATAAGCGAAATCACTAACATGGGGTATCGCTTATGTGGTCTGTCACATAAGCGAAACCATCACCCTATATATAGGTGACCTCTTGAGCGAAATCATGAGGAGACTCTTGACAACTACGCCGAAGTGCTGCCGGTGTGAGATTTGAGCTGTAATTGTCATCCAATCAATCAAACAGTGTTTTAAAGCTATTTCTACCTTTGTTTCTTGTAATTCCGCACCTGAAACATAGGAGAACGCCTCTGATCGACTCGTTCGGATCCGAAACCGGTCCTACAAGTGGTATCAGAGCTCAGGAGGAGGAGTTCTGCTGGAATTAGCTTGTTTTTTACTGGATTTTATTGGTTTTTCTCACTTCTACACATACTTTTCTCAATTCAGAGGGTTTTCACGGTCAAATTTGGATAAAATTTGAACAGTACATAGATAATCTTGCATAGACAAAGCCTGGAAAGTTTGGGATCGAATTACACAGTAAAATGGCCTGAAAAGTGTTCGAAAGGGGTTTCGCTTTTGTGACAGTGGTATCGCTCTTATGTCACAGTGATTTCGCTCTTAGGGTAAATTGAGACTTCGTTCTTGTGGTAATTTGAGGTTTCGCTTTAGTGGTAACTTGGGGTTTCGCTCAAACGTCAATTTAGGGTTTCGCTTTTGTAGCAACTTACAAACTGATTTCGCTTTTACGACACAGTGTTGAAAAATTTGATACGTCATCATGAGTACTGAATTCTACAACGCATTTGCAACACCGACGGGTCAATCTTCAATTGCTAAAGCCGTGAACTTAGAGAATGAGACGGGAACTACACAGAAACCGCCAAAACTTATGGGTATTGAAGAATATTATGGTTGGAAAGATAGGTTTGAAAACTGGGTTCAAGCTAATCATTTGAGATCATGGGAGTGCATTTTGAAGAAGTACGTATTACCAAGAACTGAGCTACAAACAATTAAACAGATTTCAGATTTCAGCAATGAAGAACGAGAGATGTATCGGGCTGAAAAAATGATGATTAGTTTATTACAACAGGCGATCAAAGAAGACATATTCATACTTCTTCAACATGATAAAACATCGAAGTCGATTTGGGATGCTTTGAAAGTAAAGGTTGAAGGAAGTGCAAATATGATTAAGAACAAGAAGTCGTTACTTAAAAAAGAATTTGATCTGTTTACAAGTCTGCCTGGGGAAGACACGAAGAAGTTAATTGAAAGGTACTGTCATCTGGTGAGAACGATGTCGATGATGGACATAACAAAGGAAAATGAGGAATGGGTTGATAAGCTAGCTGATGCTTTACCACAGAAAGAGTGGGGAACGTATTTGATGATACTGAAAAATACGGGTGTTTATGATGGTTTATCGATATCTCAATTCATTGAAAAGATTGAAAGTCAGGATTTGGAACAGCAAAAGATCGCTAGGATGAATAATCCAAGTGGTCAACAGGATGTGAAGATGTATTATAAAGGCAGTGTTCCTACATCAGAATCTGATAGAAGTCCTAAGATTCAGACTGCATATAGTGTTGAGAATGCTACAGAACAAACTGATCAAAGCACAAACAAAAGCAGTAGCAGTTTCTCATCATATCCAAGTTTTAATCCAAAGACTTCATCAGAAAACACAAAGATGGGAAATGGTTGTGTGATTCAGTGCAATATAGCTCTCAATCTGCCAGAAGGTAAAAGTTTTTCAGAAGACATAGCAAAGGATCACATGGCTCTACTTGGTTCAGTGTTGGTATCCTATGAGGGATTGGTAGCTGGTCGAATTGGAAATCCTATGTTGACAAAGGAGGATTATGATCAGATAGATGCCGAAGAAATGGAACTCATGGATATTAAGTGGTGTCTTGCTAGTGTTCTTCGAAGGGCTGAAAAGTTCAAAACAATCACTGGAAGAAATGATTTTCTTGATGCTTGTGTTTCTAATTTAGGATTTGACAAATCTAAAGTTACTTGTTTCAGATGCAGGCAAAAAGGTCATTTCAAACGAGAGTGCAAAAACAGAGAAGTGAGTGGTGCTCAGAATCCGTTCGAAAAAGAAGACTACTACCGGAAAGCCATCTATCAGCAAGTTGGTCAATTACAAGATTCACAAACGGCTCATGGTAGAAAGATTGAAGATTCGAAGAAAGGATGCTTGGTAGATTTTAACTGGAGCAAATATATATCTTCTGAAAACTCAGCATGTTTGGTAGATCAGAATGATGAAGAATTACCTGAAGGGTTTAGCTGGGATATGTTTGTGGATGAGAAAGGTGGTTTTAAAGCTTTCATTGCTAAGATAGTTAAAGAACCAGATCTGTTTGCTACCTGGATGAAATCTATTGGAGAGACTGTGAGGAGTGATGAAGAAAGTCTGAAAAGTTCTGATGAGAGTGTTCAAAATGATGATAGTTCAGAAAAAGAAGTTGTTTTTGATCAAACACCAGTTGATTCTGGTTGTTCAGATACTGAGTCTGAAAAATCTACACAGTTTGATCAGACACCAGTTGATAGTAGCAGTGATAATGATGAAGAAAAACATATTAATGTCGCTAAAAGTCACTTATCTCCTGAAAGTTTTCATTTCTATTTTGCAGAACGATTGGAGAAGCTGAAGGAGACAAGAGCTGAAAAAGAACAACAACAAGATTTGAAGAATGAAAATGTTATTGAAGAAGAAGAGGTGACTGAGGTTGAAAAAGAAATTGTTGAAGAAAAGGTTATTGAAGTGGTGAAGACTGTAGAAGTTGAGAAGATTGTTGAGATTGAGAAGCCTTGCATGAAGTGTTCAGAAATTTGCAAGAAGTGTGAAGATAAAGATGTGTTATTGTTTGATCGTGAAAGATTGATAGAGAAGTTGATATCCGATATCAACTATGTGAAAGAATCATATAGTGTGCTGAACAGAACGGTGACAAGTCTTCAAACAACAAATTCTGAAAGAGAGAAGGCGTTAACCATGACTAATTCGACTTTGATGCAAAAGCAAAAGGCAATTAATCATTACATTGAAGAGAATGCAAAACTGAAGCAGGATTTGGAAAATGAAAAGATTGAGAACGAAAGAATCAGAAGGTTACTTCTTAGTTATTCATGTTCTGACTATGTGATTGATAGGGTTTATCCTACTGTTGCAGGTTTTGAAGCATTTGAAGATGAAAAGAAAAAGAAAGAGACTGGTAAGAAATCGACTGTTAAGTATAACAAGTGTCCGCCTCCTATCTGGGAAGGTTATTCTCCTAGGAAACCAAATGAGGAGCAAGTCGAAAAAGCAGTCAATATAAAGTTAAAATCCGAGACAACTGACGTTTTACCAGATAACATTGATATCATTTTTACCTCGTCTGATACTGATCATGAGTCCGAGTTAATCAAAAAGGTGGTTGATCAGGTGTTGGATACTGAGGAGGTGTCTGAGTCAAAGTTTGAGTCTGGGGGTTCAAGTTCGTCAGTCAACAGTTCAAAATCATCAGAAAAACGGTCTTATAGTAAAGAATTTTTGTTATCAAAAGCAAATTTGGATGATGAAACATTTAAAGTTGCATATACTTTAAATGGTTCTGACAAATTATATTCTGATGAAGAGTTTCCGATGGATAGTGTTAGATTTGACAAGATCAAAAAGGTTTTTAAAATCACAGAAATTAATATTTCTGATACTAAAAATTTAAATTTTAATGAAAAACCTAAAAAATATACTTCAAGAGTTCAACAAAGGTTAAACAAGAAAAAAGGGAAAAAGGATTACAATTTTAGTTCTGGTTTTCAAAAGAAAACAAACCAAAATTGTAATTACAAAAGAAAAGGTTTAGGTTTTATTCAGCAAGAAAGTTACAGAAAGGTAAACAATTCTAAATCAAAAACAAAATTTGTTTCAGGAGGAAGTGTTGAAGATGAACAGAAGAAACCTTTCTGGAAAGAAACAAATCAGGAGTTTCTTGTTGAAAGAAAAAGAACAGGAACTGGAGTTTTTCATTCAAGAGACATTCCAAGAGATACAAGGATCTGTTTTCAATGCCAAGTTGCTGGACATATTGCTCACAACTGTCCAAACAAAGACAACAGAAAACAGGGAGTATCCGATAAACTCAAAGAAAAACTGGTTGAAAGTTCTAAAAGATTTTACAAAAAGAAGGCTCATCTTGACAATCAAAAATGGGTTGTTAAAGAATCTGATGTAAAATCTGGCAATGAATCTGATTCCACAAAATCAGAGGAGTCACAAAATGAGATTGATGATTTGTTGAATGATGCTGATATTAAATCAATGAGTGTGAAAGAAATTCAACAAATGGTTGGTAAAATTGAAATCTCAGATTTTGATATTGAAAAAACATTCAATGGTAATGTTAAGAAAATTTTCAAGAAAATGCTTGATGGGAAAGTAAAGGGGGTTAAAGATTTTTATGCAACGAAAAAGGCAACTTACAACCCTACTACCCAGGAATTGGAAGCCACCAAGTCAAATAAGACTTGGGTGGAAGTTTGTTTTCCTTAAAGTCTTAGGACTTGCCGGAGATCCCAAGTTTATATCGTGGATCAGGAATCGGCATCATTCATGTTTTATGAGTTTGTATGAAAGTTGTTAAGATTGTTTAAATGATTACAGGATAAGTGTGAATTGCCGGAGCTTCCAGGTTGGTAAATGTGAAGCAGGAATCGGCATCTTGATTGGTAAAATGGTTTGTGTAGATGGTTTATTCCTACATATGTTTTAAATGTTGGATATTCTTACAAGTGGTAAGAGGTTGCTTAATTGCAAACAGTGAATCAAGGACATTAAATTGTACTTGATTTACTACAGTTGATAAAACTGACAAGATGATGAACCATATCCCCATACTTAACAAGTGGTAAACCTACAAGTGGTAAATACAAATTCATTTTCCGGAAAAATCATTTTGATTAAAACAAACTTAAGTGTTTTGAAATCTAAATGAGAAAATGGTTTGTAATAAGGGGAGTTCTGAGTGTTTATGCATAGTGAATGGCGATTTGATGCGATTCGATGTCAGTTGTCAAGTTTTTGTATAGTTTATTTTTTTAAATTTCCTAAAATGTGTTTGCATTTTAGGGGGAGTAGAAAATTTCAGAAAATCCAAAAACATTTGAAAATTTGAAAAAAACAAAAACATGATAAAATGAAAAACGAGTTTTGTTGTGAAAAGAGGAAATGATAGTACATCAGTAGACGGTCACAGTATGCTAAAGAATTGTAATGTTTAAATAGTGTTAAACGGTCTCACTGATGATATGCCGATAGGTTTTTACACATTTAGTAAGCTTTTTCGGGATATAAACTAAAATTTAAACTTGCTTATTTCGTGGGGAACACTACTTGGATATATAGGTAACCCCTGAAATCTCGTTTGAAAGGTCCCTTATTCTGAGATACTAGGTCTTTATGCTCAGTGATATCTGGGGTATTATCCCGGGACTTCTGCTGAAAGGAATTTCTGACCTAGTCCCTGGAGAATACTTTCCGCATGCTTGAAATATAGCGCAGCCCTCAGCAAATTGATGAAACAATAAAATTGATAGTCATTGCTGTTGTAATCAAAAGATCCTCTAAAGGGGACACACCAAAAGTCGAAGCCGTCATCTCTCTGCGTATCGAAAGATCGACCTGAGCTCTCACGGCCCTCGTACTATAATTTATTCCCCTGACAGATATCATCTGTGGTATACTCACCTGTAAGACTGAATATTGGGATCTGGATACGGGAGTATATTCAAGAGGTGGGACACATGAATGAGTTTAAGTTCTTAAAACACCTAACTCATATCCTGAATCGGTTGAAATTTGTGTGAAAATTTAAGTGGATCAGTATATTGGCAATCTAAGTGAATTGTTTAATTCTTAATGTGTAACTAAGCTCAACGGTACTTGTGACTTGTCATAAACTGATATGATTCTCTTACACGAACTCACAAAAATATTGTCTGTAAATATTTCATTTCTGCATTTCTTTTCAGTCAAAAATTACAAAAAGATTTTAGTGTGTTTTAGCATAAGTTTTGAAAAATCCAAAAAGATTTTCGACAACTGATATTGAAAAGCTGATTTTCAAAATTTGAAGTGCTAAACATGATGACATTTTTGTAAAGAGGGAGTAAATCTTAAATGAAAAATTTATTTTTGAAATTGTACAATTGGTTCATCAAATGAAAGTGAGATGTGAATTTGAGAGAGAGTTAGTATTGGTGCATATAATTTGTTAAATTTAGAAATTTATTTTTGGGTTAAGATTTTTCCAGATATTGACCTGATGCTGATGAACTTAAGGAATCAAGAGATCTGATCAAGAGAATTAGACTTGATTTTGAAAAGCCAGGTTTTGATATCTGAAGTCTTAGAGAGACAGACAGAGATCCTGAAGATTGTGCTGAAGAACAAAGGAATACCAGCAAATCGAGAGGGGGAGTCTGAAGAGAACATCTGAGGGGAAAAGTTCAGAAAAGCCCATAGATAGATCAAGACTGAAGATCTGAATATACAGTTGGTGCTGAATGCGACTCGTCAACATCTGAGGGGGAGTTTGTTGATGCACTACATCTGTTGACTTCGTCTTGTATCGAATCTTAGATTTCATTGTATAGATCAGGGCACTTTGTACGAGAATATGTAAAATTTTATAGGTAGATAGAGATGATTTCGCTCATGTGTACAAGAGGGTATCGCTTATGTGTACATGACACATAAGCGAAATCACTAACATGGGGTATCGCTTATGTGGTCTGTCACATAAGCGAAACCATCACCCTATATATAGGTGACCTCTTGAGCGAAATCATGAGGAGACTCTTGACAACTACGCCGAAGTGCTGCCGGTGTGAGATTTGAGCTGTAATTGTCATCCAATCAATCAAACAGTGTTTTAAAGCTATTTCTACCTTTGTTTCTTGTAATTCCGCACCTGAAACATAGGAGAACGCCTCTGATCGACTCGTTCGGATCCGAAACCGGTCCTACAGAAAGTTATGTAGATTAATTAATTACAATTTGTTATAAATACGACCACATTACATCAACCATCTTATTCTATTCAACAACATTGTCTTAAAATCACGGAATTAGATCTATTCAACAACAGGACCACATGAATAACATTATTTCCAATTTACTTCAATGCACTTAAATGATCGGGTGATTTGGGATTTTGTAAAAATGTTTGTTCTTGTACTTGTTAACAAAATAAGATGTTGACCAAAATTCAAACAAATGTTGACCAAAAGTAAATCAGATCAGATGTTCAACATAAACACTGAATCTATAACAACAGACACTGATTATATTCAAACTACTGATACATAAACATTTATTCTTCATTCCACTGTTGTAATCTAAGCACTAATGTTGATGATCAGTGCTATTTTCAAAGGGTGATCAGAGCTTGAATGACAATGCTTTGATCTTCAACAATGCTTGGATCCCATCAGTAGTTTGAGGTTCAATTTTTATGCTTCATCAGTGGTTGGATTCCAATGTATGTAGAAGCTTTGCTGAGCTGTCATCTTCAAGTGCCATTGTCTTGATAGCCTGTTTAAAATATACAGCTTCTTGCTCTTTCTCTTCTGCATCAGTCAACTTTTGCCTCTTTCTTTTGTTTAACATAATGACAGAGGTATCTGATGATGTGAACAGTGGTTCAGAATTGTGGAGCTGCTTCTTTGACATGTTAATAGTTTTGTAATCAGGCTTCTTTGGAAGGCTAGGATCTGTTTCTCTCTTTTTTCTAAGCCTTTCATAAGCTTCATCAGTGTACTGCCTTGTCCATTTTGCTATGGCCTTGGCAGTTGCAACCTTTGCATCAACCAACTCTTGTTTCTTTCTTTTATACTCCAAGGTAAGATCATCAATAGCCTTTTTGTATTTACGCCAATTTGGTGCTGACCTTTTCATGCTTGGATCTCTTTTTACTCTTTCAATTCTATTGAGTTCTGCTTTGAGACCAACAAGTGGCCAATCTTGGAATTGCTCTTCCTTGGCAGGGTAGAACTTCTCACTCATGATCAATGCCAGAATGTCTTTTCTCACATCTTTTTGCAGGCCAGGTTCTGGTGGTAAATTTGACATTTCTTTACTCAAATCTCTAGCATAGTCTTCCATGAGCTTGACTTTGGTGAGTAAAAACTGATAATGACTTGAATACACATTGTCATTTTCTCCTTCGCATTCAACCCTAGCTATTATTTGAGCTTGTCTAGCTTTTAGTTTTAGATATTCATCCATGTTTTTTGGATTTCTAAAACCAACCAGAGAAGGGAATTTCCTTTTTGAAGGATCATCAACTGTGTAGAACTGCCTCATTTCATTCTTTACTGCATGGAGTTCCAGTGGATAACTGGCAGCTGCTGGGGTACCATCTGCAGACTCATATCCTTGAAGAGCTATTGGATCTTTGATTGGATTGACCAATTTTGGAGGAATGAAAGATTCAGGTTTGGTGATTTTGTAAGGTACAGATGAAACAGGATCAGGTGCTGGTATATCATCATCATGCACTTGAATATTTTTTCTTCTAGTATACACATTTTCAGGAGGAGGTGTTTCTATTTGAGGTTTTGGAGCAAACAGAATTATGGCTTGGGAAGGATTGTTAAAAGTGGTAGGTAATTGACTAACAGTTGTCGAAACAACCGGTGTCTCAACCACTGTTGATGTATCAACAGTTATCTTTTGCTTTAAGGCAGGTGGTGAGTTTTGTGATGATGGTTTTGTTTGGGGTGTTTGAGTAGTGATGGTGTGTGTTTGACTAACAGCTGTTGAAACAACTGGGGTTTCAACCACTGTTGCCATTACCACGGATGATGTGTCAACTGTTGTCTTCTGCCTTTTAGCAGGTGGTATTGGTGGTGGTGAAGGGATTTTTCGTAATGGAGATAAGACAGTGGATGTAGTGTGTGTTGAAGTGGTAGTGGTGAAAGTTTGGATAACAGATGTTGAAATTACTGAAGAAGCAACAACTGTTGATACAACAGGTGTTTTAACATCTGTTGGTTTCGAAGATTGATGTGTGGAACTTTTGGAAGGTTTGGGAGTTTGTTTTGTGGATTTGGGAGGTGTGGTTTTGGGTTGTATGACTTTTCTAGTAGACTTTCTTATGGGCTGAGAATTTCTTGATCCTTTGGCTCAGAAGTACCCTGTTCATTCATCTCCATAAAAACTCTCTTCTCCTGTTCAAACCTTCCTTTATCCTTTGCCTCCATATCCTTTTTCACCCTTGCTTTTGCATCAGCAATGGCATTTAAGGTTACATCAAGCTTTTTGGAACCATCTGGCAAAGGGATGTGTGCAAGCATTGTTGAATTATCTGGTGCAATGTACAGACCATCTTCATATCCCTTTTTCTTCAACTGCCTCATTTTCTCCGCCTTTTGGCATTATTTGGTGGTGGGCTGTCCACAAAGATGATAGAGGGAGGAGCAGTGCCAGTGGTGTTCATAAATTGAGCCTTCAGGGTTTTTATATCTGCCTGAGTGTCTTTGAACCTGGCTTCCATTATATTTATGATATTTTGAAGCTGAATTTCATGTTTCTGATCAGCATTTGCTCTTTGTTGGTGAAGCAGAGGTTGAAATAATGCCCAAAGGTCAGTGGGAGCAGGTGGTGCCTGCTGTTTTTGTAACAACTGTTACAGTATGGTTTTGATTTCTGCAATAGATGTATCCAGTTTGTTAAGCCTCTCCCTCAATTCTCGGTACATTAAACCATCATCCAATTTAAGGGGATCATCTGATTTCCCACCAGAGGTGGTTGTAACTGTGGTTGACTGAGGGAGACTTTCCCAAAAGTCATCCCCTGTTGCCCCTTTTTCTTGGAACTGGGGACTTCTTTCCTCAGCAGAGGTTACCAATCTAAGCTCACCAGTGTATACAGGATACACACCAGTATTTAGAAAGGTTCCCATAGAAGAAATTGCCTTCAAGGAAGTCTGATTAATGAAACTACTGTCCAAGTGTAAACCAGTGGGTTCAACACTTGTAGTAGCTGCTTCACTTGAACTACTGACATGAAGTACTTGTACATCCTGCAGTGTAACCTCCTCAGGTGTTGTTGGTGGGTTAGCAATGATAGGGAGCTCAGACACAGTCACTTTCTGTGGCATGCTCTCAGTGATAGGGGGTTGAGAGGAACTGATTGCTATCTGATTTATATCAACTGCATCCAACAAAAGTTTTGTTTGTGGTGGAATTGTAACAGTGAGTACGGGAGTGGAATGAGGATTTGCCCCGGGTAGTGGGCTGGGGATGATGGATTCAAGTGAGTCCAAAGCAACATAATTTGATGTCCCTATTCTTACAACCTGTTCTTTTTGAAAAGAAGCAGGAGGAGTTTGAGGCTCAAGTTGAGATATTTCTAACATCTGCTGTGAGGAAGTAGCAGCCGTGGTTTCTGGTGACTTTTGTGTTTTCACCGGCAGTGGCTCTGGGATCTCATCTTCCAGAGTTGCCTTTGTTTTAGGTTTGAGGGGCTTTTGTGTTTTCTTTTGTCTTAGTCTTTTGGTGGATTTAGGTGTCGGTCTCACAGCAGTTGTTTTGCTGCTGTGATCACCTTGAGCAGTGGGCTCAGCAGCAGGTGCCTGAGGAGCAGTGGTAGCTGCTAAAGTCTGCTCAGGAGCCTGTGCTTGTGTTTTGGACACTTTTGATAGCCTTGTAAACGTTAACGGTGTAAGGCCATTTATTTGAAAAGGTTCACCCTGGATGAGTACATGAGCATCATCCTTTCCAAATTTCTTTTGAAAATAAAAGCTTAGGAACCTTGGAAATAGTAAAAATGATTTGCTATCAACATTTTTTACCAAGTCATTAAAGATCTCCTGTGAATAGTTAAAGTTTTCCCCATGCAAGATAGCATATGCCATGTATTGGATCTTTAATGGAATTTCATTGAAAGCAGTGGTCTTATTAGAAACACACATTAAGAGGGTATGAAACAAAAACCTTTGGGTAGGGGGAAAACTGCCTTTTTGCAAAGTGTTTTTTTTTTCATTTGCTTTGCATACCCTCTTTCTAAAAAATCTGTTTGATACTCTATTTTAGGGAAAAAAGTCTTACCTTCAAGATCATTGAGTTCAAACACCTCAGAAATGGTTTGTGGTGTGATTTTAACATCAACACCCTTTATCGAGGAATTGATAGCTATGGGTGTTTTATCTTGATATTCAAGTTTTGCATTTTTCCAAAATTCCCTCTGGGTTGCCAAGTAAATCGGAGCATCAGAAGTCAACAAAGTTTTGTATTTTGAAGACGAAAGGGCATCTATGACGGAATTGAACGTTTCAGTGTTACTTGGTTTTGTCAAGAGACCCAAGTAGTTATGGGGAGCTTTGTATCGAATTTGTATGACCTTTTGACTGGATTTCCTTTTAACTGATGAAGACCGTGATTTTGCCATTTGAGGAAGAAGGACGATGAGGAATTTTGAGAGAAATGGAGGATAACTGCTTTGAAAAAGGAAAAATGAATTCGATTCGACAGTTAAAACCCTGATTGGGGGTTTTGATCAGGGTTTTATAGCAGGAAAAGTGAATGCTGACGTGACAGTGGTTACAAAAGATCTGACGGCTATGAACTGTCCATGAGCCAACCCCTGATGAGTAATGGAACAAAGTTGTTTTATGAAGACACTGATGGAATAATAACAGTGGTTGCAATGATTACACTGAAAAACAGTGGGAGACTTTAAGTTATCAGTGGATAGCCTTAAAACATTTTAATGCTTATAATTCATAAAAAAAATTCATTTTAACTATTTTTAAGTTGAATTTTGAGATTTTTTAAATAAAGTATTACATATAATCAGTTAGCATGGTGGGGTGATGTGATAAATACCGTTACATATAAACAACCCTATGATATGAAATTTAACAATCTAACAGAGTATAAAATACTGATGTTGAATCCACTATAGATGCTGAAGCACTGCTGCTACTGAGCAATGTTTTTCCTTTCGTTGATCAGGCTTTAGGAACATAAGTGCTTGTCTTTAACATGTCTTTGTCTTCAACAGTGGATAGGCCTCATCAATCTTTAAGAACATCAGTATTTATAAGGAGCAATGGTTAATTATAACAGTCCTTAGCATGATCAGCTGTTATAACGACTCAAAAACCTCTTTGAGAGGACGCATTGAAAGTATTAAACCTCCGTTGTCTTATCAAACAGATGTTCAGACACAATTCAACATCAACATAATTTAAATCGTACTCAAACACTAAATAATAAATAAAAATAGAATACAACATAGAAACACTGGTACATAAATACTAAAGTTGAATCCACTATAGATGCTGAAGCACTGCTGTTACTGAGCAGTGGTTTTCCTTTCGTTGATCAGGCTTTAGGTACATAAGTGCTTGTCTTTAACATGGCTTTGTCTTCAACAGTGGATAGGCCTCATCAGCCTTTAAGAACATCAGTATTTATAAGGGGCAGTGGTTAATTATAACAGTCCTTAGCATGATCAGCTGTTATAACCACAACATAACCCTTTGAGAGGAAGCATTGAAACTATTAAATCTCTGTTGTCTTATGAAACAGATGTTCAGACACAATTCAACATCAACATAATTTAAATCGTACTCAAACACTAAATAATAAATAAAAATATAACACAACATAGAAACACTGGTACATCAATACTAAAGTTGAATCCACTATAGATGCTGAACCACTGCTGCTACTGAGCAGTGGTTTTCCTTTGGTTGATCAGGCTTTAGCTACATAAGTGCTTGTCTTTAACATGGCTTTGTCTTCAACAGTGGATAGGCCTCATCAACCATTAAGAACATCAGTCTTTATAAAGAGCAGTTGTTAACTATAACAGTCCTTAGCATGATAAGCTGTTATAACCGCAACATAACCCTTTGAGAAGAAGCATTGACACTATTAAACCTCTGTTGTCTTACCAAACAGATGTTCAGACACAATTCAACATCAACATAATTTAAATCTTACTAAAACAGTAAATAATAATAAAAAAAATACAACATAGATTCATAAAATAAAATTTATTAATTTATTCATGACCTTAAAACTAAAAGTCCAATAATTACATGACATACTAAACAGTATTAAAGTTCAAATCTAAGAATAACCGCAAGAATTAAGAAACTTTAGTTTCAACTCCATCCATTGCTGAACCTCTAGATGTATGTACTTCAGCATCGCCAAGAACTGCAAGTCTCTATCACCGCACTCTATATTACTGACAACACAAACAAGAAACAAACCTAAAATGCAAAGGTCTCTTCTCAACTGTTGTAGCACATCTAAGTTTTCAAGATATTGCAAGAATCTAGCAATACTTTCTATAAAAGAAGAAATCCCAATGACAAACCTGACACAAGAAAACCTGACTTTCGATTTAACGAAAATCGAACAACGCAACTTTTCACGATGTTGCAACAATGATACTGCAACATCCATATTGAAAGGTTGACTTGTGATGGGAATCTTCATTGAAACGACGATGTTGGAACAATGATATTGGAACGATAACCTGTTCAACAAACATTCGAACAAAGAAGTGTAATCGGAGATTAGCGCCTAAATCACGAGAAAGATGCATTTGAGAGAGAGATATACGCACACATATATGAGCGAGCGAGATTTGAATCTGATAGTAGATAATTATATCTTATTTATAGGATTAGAATATACGGTTTGAATGAGCCTTTGAATTTTTAATTTTGAATGTGGGAACTGATAATTATTAAATTATCTTATTTATTGGGAACTGATGTTTATTGGGAACTGATGTTTATACGTAATCCACAGTAGTATATATCATTATCCTCTCTTTATTAAAATATTAAATATTTGAATTGTTATGCAAAGTAGGAAAAAAAAGAGAGAGAAGGTCAATTTTCATGATGACTTTTCTGTAGTTACTGATGATGATTTGAAAGCAACTGTCATTGTCATGATGACTTTTATAATTTTTAAAAACATAATAACCGTGAGTTTGAAATTCACATTTTGCATGTTTTAAATGTCCAAAGCTCAAGAAATTAACATTAATTACTGATTTGATTTGCAACAAATAGTTATAAAGAAATTTTTTTATTTTTTAATTTAATTTTAAATTTTATGATCAAAACAATGTTGTTTGAAATCTTACCTCATTGGTATGTAAAGATGAGGTAAAATGGTAATTTTATTGTAATTCTACTTTTTATTTGATAATTTCAATCTATCACTAAACTAAAACAATCAATAACAAAAAAAGTGAGCAATGGCCGTTTTTTAGGAAAACCACTGATGGTCAATATCAATAGATCTCAACAATAAAAAAAGTGAGTAGTGGCTATTTTTCCTATCAGTGGATACCCCACAGTTTTTTAAACACTGATGTTTGGTCAGTCAATGGTCAACAGAAAGATGCATTCGAACAAAGAAGTGTAATCGGAGATAACCGTCAGTTTGAAATTCTAGTTTTGCAACAAATAGTCAAAAAGTATTTTTTTTATTTTTTAATTTAACATTAAGGATAAAAATATATATGGTTTGAATTTTGAATTTCAAAATTACTGATATTATTAGTAATTACTGATTTGATTTGACCGCAATTGTGATGATGTTTATTGGGAACTGATGTTTATTGGGAACTGATGTTTATTGGGAACTGAAAGGTAAGTAGTGTATATCTTTATATCCCTCCTTATTAAAGTAAATAAATATTAGTAATGATATGCAAAGTAGGGAAAAAAAAGAGAGAACGTCAATTCTAAATTACCATCTTGCATAAATTTAATTTCAAAATTTCAAAATTACTGATATTATCAGTGATCTGATTTGAAAGCAATTGTGATGTTGACTTTTCTAATTTTTATTTAACTTTAATTAAGAGATAATAACCGTCAGTTTGAAATTCATATTTTAAAAGTCCAAAGCTGAAGAAATTACCATTAATTAGTGATTTGATTTGCAACAAATACCCATCAAGTATTTTTTTATATTTTTTAATTTAACATTAAATTTCATCAGGAAAACAATATTGGAGGAACTCTTATCTCATTGCAATGTAACGATTAGGTAAAATGGTAATTTCATTTTAATTGTAGTTTTTATTTGATAATTTCAATATATCACTAATTAACACCATGGATGGTAAATATCAATGGATGTCAAGAATAAAAAAGTGACCAGTGGCTATTTTTTTCTATCAGTAGATATCGAACGTCAATTGTCATTATGACTTTTCTGTAATTACTGATATTATCAGTAATTACTGATGATGATTTGAAAGCAACTGTCATTGTCATGATGACTTTTCTAATTTTTAAACCGTGAGTTTGAAATTCACATTTTGCATGTTTTAAATGTCCAAAGCTCAAGAAATTAGCATTAATTACTGATTTGATTTCCAACAAATAGTTATAAAGAATTTTTTAAATTGTATGATTAAAACAATGTTGGAGGAAATCTTACCTCATTGGTATGTAAAGACGAGGTAAAATGGTAATTTCATTGTAATTTTAGTTTTTATTTGATAATTTCAATCTATCACTAATTAACACCATCAATAACAAAAAAGTGAGCAGTGACTGTTTTTTAGGAAAACAACTGATGGTCAATATCAATAGATGCCAACAATAAAAAAAGTGAGCAGTGGCTATTTTTCCTATCAGTGGATACCCAACAGTTTTTTAAACACTGATGTTTGGTCAGTCAATGGTCAACAGATTTTGAAGAAACATATGTTTCGCCTTAAACAGAAGTTTGCCCATAAACAGAAGTTTGACCATAAACAGGTGTTTGCACATAAAGAGATGTTTATCTGGTGGTTTAAAACCACTGTTTGGTCAAACAAATTTCACAGCAGGACCAATACTCAAATAGATGTTGACCTTAAACATATGTTTGGTTTAGAGCCGAACATCTGTTAAACCCCAAACATCTGTTTAACCCTGAACAGATGTTTAAGTTAATAACATCTACTGTTCAACCTAACAGGGGTTTCCATTAACTATTGACCAAATTGCAAACAGATGTTAAAACCACTGTTTGTTATTGTACTTCTTTACAAAATTACATAGAATTCAAGAAAACGAAACAAACACTTAAAGAACTATAATTTAACACATAATCTAATCGGGCAAAGCAATCTATTATCTAAGAATTCACTGATTCTTACAACATGAAACAAACTCATAATGAAATACTAAAGTTACATAAGAACCACTGATAATTAAACCCCAAACATCTGTTTAACCCTGAACAGATGTTTAAGTTAATAACATCTACTGTTCAACCTAACAGGGGTTTCCATTAACTATTGACCAAATTGCAAACAGATGTTAAAACCACTGTTTGTTATTGTACTTCTTTACAAAATTACATAGAATTCAAGAAAACGAACTCATAATGAAATACTAAAGTTACATAAGAACCACTGATAATTAAATACTAAATTTGAATCCGTTGTAGATGCTGAACCACTGCTGATACTAAACAGTCGTTTTCCTTTGATTAATCAAACTCTAGGTACATAAAGTGCAAACAGTCGTTTTCCTGAACAGATGTTTAAGTTAATAACATCTACTGTTCAACCTAATAGGGGTTTCCATTAACTATTGACCAAATTGCAAACAGATGTTAAAACCACTGTTTGTTATTGTACTTCTTTACAAAATTACATAGAATTCAAGAAAACGAAACAATCACTTAAAGAACTATAATTTAACACATAATCTAATCCGGCAAAGCAATCTATTATCTGAGAATTCACTGATTCTTACAACATGAAACAAACTCATAATGAAATACTAAAGTTACATAAGAACCACTGATAATTATATACTAAATTTGAATCCGTTGTAGATGCTGAACCACTGCTGATACTAAACAGTCGTTTTCCTTTGATTAATCAAACTCAAGGTACATAAAGTGCTTGTCTTTAACAGGACCTGGTCTTCAACAGTGGATAGGCCTCATCAGTCTTTGTTCATAAAGAGCTCCTTTAAAACAAACTTTATGCTTCTTTTAATACAAAAAAGGTGGGAAACACCATTACTCTAGACTCTCTAGTAACATAAAATCTTATCTTACAACAATAGCAGATCCTTTCTTGCGTTTAGTAGGAACTACTGTGGGTTCTACATCATCATCTTCTGCACAAGTCAATTATAATCATCATCATCATTTAGACATAAGCAAAAATTATTTTAACTATAAATTTAATAATCTTTCTTTGTGTTTAATTAAACTTTATGCTTCTTTGAATACAAACCTATAATAACCCTCAGCAGATTGTATGAATTTCAAACAACTGTGATTAGACTGAAATTTAAACCGAGAATTAGAGTATATCACTTCAAAATAAAAAACTCAAAATTGAAAATCAGAGTAGCAAAAAACACATACTTTAAACGATGTTGGAACAATAATACTGGAAACAACCGTGGAACAATCATCATCATTATATGAGAATACCCTTAATTTATGGAACCTGTAGAATGAAATGCTCCACTGTTGGGTTATTAACTTTCAACCTCACTTTCCCTAAATTTATCAATTCTAATTTTCAACAGGATGTAATACAATTATTACCTTAATTAAGATATCTTCAACTGCAAACAACAATAGCAAACAACATCAAACAACAATAGCAAACAACATCAGTCAATAATAGCAAACAACATCAAACAATAATAGCAAACACCTGATGTTGAATCCACTGTAGATGCTGAACCACTGCTGTTACAAACATAAAAATACCAATGAAACTCTAATTTCAGAAAGAATAATGGCTGAACATACTCAAACATCAATAATCAACAGATGTTATACTCATATCATCACCATCTAGAAAAAAACGCTAATTTCAAAACATATTCAAACATACCAGCTTATGGCAAAAATCTATCCGCAGCTAAGCGGATTTCAACTTTGATGACAACAACCCTGGAACCATATGATTAGATTACGAGTAGAAATTAGGATTAGTGTAAATAAGAGGAAATCATGAAAGTATTTCAACTAAAAAAAAGAACAAACCTTTTGATGAAGTAATCGATGAACAAAAGAAGATTTTATGGTGGCGTCTGAAGAAGATTAAGGTTTGGATGGAAAGAATTATCTCAATAATTTGCAGGGTTTGTGAAATTTGAATTTGAATCGCCTGAATATAGAGAGAGAAAGAACCCAAGGTTTTTAAACAAAGATTAGAAGTGAGAAGAGAGATTATATAAGGAAAAGGGCATGGCACTGTTGGGCGGGAAAAGAGAACTGAGGATGCCCTAATCAAGTGACACGTGGCCCAAATAACTTTCATTTATTATATATAATAGATTAAGATTCCCCAAGTCTTATGTTAGAGTAAACTTTCATTTTGCTCCCTTTGGTTTGGTCGTTTTAACGGTTTTGCCTCAATTCTTTAAAAATAGTCATTTTACTCCATGATGTTTCGGTTTTGTGTCCAGTTTGCTCCACGGTCTTAACTCCATCCATTTTGTATGTTAACTGAAAGAGTATTTTGGTAATTACAAATATAAAATAAGGATACTACGGTAATTTGTATTTAAATTTAAAGTATACACACAACAAATACACAGTCTCTACTCACTCTCTCTTCTACACTCACCACCCACCACCTGACATCACCAGCATGGCCCGCCACCCACCACCCTGGCGCCATCATGTCACACCCCGATATTTCAACCACAAACCCGGTGGGCCCGGTGGAGAGTATCGTGACGTAAGTCGATATCATCATAGTCAATATACACAGAAAAGCACAGCGGAAGTCTTAGAGTATAAATTATTATTACAAACCAAATGTCCAAAGTTCAAAATAAATATACAGACGGTTCGTAATAAAAGATCCACAGGCGGATCATAAAAATGTACTAAAGATGTTCAATAGGCTTTTAGGCATATGTAAAGGATTTGCAAGATCCCCTTCTAACAATACTAAACAGCTTCCAGGGTTATTACGTATTGTACCTGTAACTTAGTCTTTTGAAAATACGTCAGTTTTTACTGGTAAATCCAATCAACCGACACATTTTGAAAATATTTAAAAATTGATTTAAGTGCACAAGGCACATGAAAATCTTTTACAACTTGGGACAATTAAATATAATCTTGTATACAGTTTTACATGTTTGTCAATACATTTGGGGCCCAGTATGGAAACCGAGACATGATTAACCGACACACCACTTATAAACCCACAAAGGAGTTATCCCCAACTTGTGGGTAAGAAAACATTTTTAATATATCATTAAGCATCTGCTGGGTGTATGCCTACTCCCGTGCTTGGTCGTGGCCATTAGTAACTTAAATGAGCCGAGGATATCCAGGACACGGTCGCGTTAACCCCGAATGTTTAAGTTATCAAAGAAAACAGATTAATCCATAGATATCTTCACCCATTTAATCATCCTTACTAGTTGGCTTTGGGAGAATATGATATCGGACATATGAAGCCGTCGAATAACTTTTTAACTTTTTATCAACTCTCACAGTTTCAATTTTAACCTTTAGTAATTCTTGTTTTAATTCAGCAATCTATATATGATAAAATCAAAACTAAATGAATAGTATTTTGATTTTATCATATAATACTTTATATTCATTTATTAGACTACGGGGTACGGGGCGAGGGTTGGGGCATGGGTTGGGTACAAATGCCCAGTGTTTTGATTTTATCATATAATACTTTATATTCATTTATTAGACTATGGGGTATGGGGCGAGGGTTGGGGCATGGGTTGGGTACAAATGCCCAAGTCACCACCTTGGGTGGGCTTAGGTTTCGGCGTGGCCCCTTGGACGGGAGTTTCAGCCCGGGTGTTGGGCATGCCTAGCGGTACTCCGTGGTCGGCTCTCATTGGCTGGGTTGCCTAGGCCATAGCGGCTAGGTTTAAATTTTAAAAAATAACCGTTTGGCTGGGCGAGGGTTGGGGCATGGGTTGGGTACAAATGCCCAAGTCACCACCTTGGGTGTGCTTGGGTTTCGGCGTGGCCCCTTGGACGGGAGTTTCAGCCCGGGTGTTGGGCATGCCTAGCGGTCCTCCGTGGCCGGCTCTCAGTGGCTGGGTTGGCTAGGCCATAGCGGCTAGGTTTAAATTTCAAAAAATAACCGTTTGGCCAAGCCAAACGGTTCACCCAAGTCACTATAAAACCCCCCAACCCCATTGTCTGTCCACATCGCTACCCCAACCCTTCAGTCCACCTACCCGAACCCGCTACCCACACTTGATACCGGTACAACGCGATGAAGGGCCGCCAACCCGGTGAGACCCGTTACTGGCCGGAAGCTTTCGCTAGCTACCGGCACAACATGGGGAACGACCGGAAACTGAATGAACAGTTTTTTTTAATTCTTTATTATGTGGTTTTTTTTTATATTGAGCAATACCTTATATTCATTTATTAGACTATGGGGTATGGGGCTAGGGTTGGGGCGTGGGTTGGGTATAAATGCCCAAGTCACCACCTCGGGTGGGCTTGGGTTTCGGCGTGGCCCCTTGGGCGGGAGTTTCAGCCCGGGCGTTGGGCATGCCTAGCGGTCCTCCGTGGCCGGCTCTCATTGGCTAGGTTGGCTAGGCCATAGCGGCTAGGTTTAAATTTTAAAAAATAACCGTTTGGCCAAGCCAAACGGTTCACCCAAGTCACTATAAAACCCCCCAACCCCACTGTCTGTCCACATCGCTACCCCAACCCTTCACTCCACCTACCCGAACCCACTACCCACACTTGATACCGGCACAACGCGATGAAGGGCCGCCAACCCGGTGAGACCCGTTACTGGCCGGAAGCTTTCGTTAGCTACCGACACAACATGGGGAACGACCGGAAACTGAATGAACAGTGTTTTTTTTTTAATTCTTTATTATGTGATTTTTTTTATATTGAGCAATGCCATATATTCATTTATTAAACTATGGGGTATGGGGCGAGGGTTGGGGCGTGGGTTGGGTACAAATGCCCAAGTCACCACCTCGGGTGGGCTTGGGTTTCGGCGTGGCCCCTTGGGCGGGAGTTTCAGCCCGGGCGTTGGGCATGCCTAGCGGTCCTCCGTGGCCGGCTCACATTGGTTGGGTTGGCTAGCCCATAGGGGCTAGGTTTAAATTTTAAAAAATAGTCGGTTTGCCAAGCCAAACGGTTCACCCAAGTCACTATAAAACCCCCCAACCCCACTGTCTGTCCACATCGCTACCCCAACCCTTCACTCCACCTACCCGAACCCGTTACCCACACTTGATACCGGCACAACGCGATGAAGGGCCGCCAACCCGGTGAGACCCGTTACTGGCCGGAAGCTTTCGCTAGCTACCGGCACAACGTGGGGAACGACCAGCACAATTTAAACTCGTGCGAACACAAGTGGCGCGAGCTACGACCGAAGCTCGACCGTTTTAAAGCCTACTACGATAGCGTCCCAGACGGTGATATAAGTCACGAAGACCGGGTGGCGGTGGCCAACATCGAGTTCCTGGGCAAGGAGCGGAAGCCGTTTAACAAGCTCGCCATGTTCGAAATCTACCTAACGCTTTAGGTTTTTTTTTTAATTTTGTAATCTTTTTTTTTTAGAATTTTGTAATTTTTAGGAACTTTTAATAATAATTTTAGGATTTTTTTTTAATTCTGTGTGTATTTTTTTAATTCTGTGTATATTTTTTAAATTTTTGTTTTTTTTATTTTTTATAAAACTGGCCAACCCAAGCAGGCTAGCCACGCCCCGCCATACCGACCCAACACATCACTCATCAGCGGGTGGGCTCGAAGTCCACGTGTCAACCTATGCCCCAAACCCCCGCCCCACCATACCCCACGATCGAAAACACCAATGCCTTTCGTGCAACGCGCGTCATTGAAAAACAGTAGTTGTATCCAAATGATTATTAATTGCTCCTTATTTATCAAGCACTATCATTTTGAGCATGAGAATCGTAGCATCATTGTCTTTATTAGCTTGTTTAAACTCTTTGATGGTTTTTTTAATTTGTCATATGCTTCTTTAACTGTTTTACAATCTTCTGACAAATTATCTGTGTGCTTTTTAGAGTTTTATAAGCTTCATCCTTTTCAGTGCAATCTTTGCATGATTCTGCACACTTTGTGCACTGAAAGGATATTTTTTACCCATCTTTTGACACATTTTCTTCAGATTTACCGACATCATTTACCGACTCAACTTTTCTATCCTCAGTGGAATCATTTGCAGAAGATTTGGATACCTCTTTTAGCTGCACCATCATGGCTTTCTGCGCTATTTATTTCAATGTCTCTGCATTCATTTCCTTTGAAACATCAACGATCTCCACAAATGGTTCTTGTTCGTCATCACTAAAATAAAGATCTTCATAGTTTGCTTCCTATCCAAAAAATCCTGCAAAACTACGAAACACATCAGGAGGTAAAATTGAACGAAATGAATTATTCATAACCTCTTTTGTCGGAATCTCCTCCGGTGCTTCATCAAACTTTATCTCCTCTAGCACTTCCTCAACAACTTTAACTTCTTTAGCATCCTCTGCTTCAGCTTTATCTATTTTCAACACATCATCACGTCCTTCAACAATCTCCGTGTCATCTAGCTCTTGAATCTCGGCCATTAGCGCTAGGCTTCCTACTTTGGTAATCATATCGTTCCAATTGAAACCTTTACCATTCTGGGTAACAACAAGCGCTTTGTCTTTGGACTTTGAGCTTGATACGTCTTCTATTGGAATAACTCTTGATGGAGATGGAGATGGAGGATGTTGAGAATGCTTGTGTTAAATGGCCCGTTGATAGTTGTCTCTACCAAAAGGATTATAGTTATCATCTTTTTGCTTCACGATTAGTACACTCTCTTTTGAAGTGACCTCTTTTTTGCATCTAAAACACGTAACCTTGGATTTTTCGAAACCCAATATGGTGTCAGGACCACCAATACTATTCCTCCCAGTCAGCTCCATAAAACAGTGCGTCCATCGAACCACACTAGCCATGCACTAGTGGATGTCGATTAACTCCATCTCTACAAGGTCGATTTGGTCATAGTCTTCTTTGGTCATATTACAATTACCAATCTTTCCAGCGACCAACCCTTCATACAATACCAGAATAGAAGCTAAAAACGACATATGTTCTTTTGTTATAGCTTCAGTAAAACCCTGCGCGTTCTGTAGATTAACTGCAATGTTACACTTTAGCACGTTTGGGTTGTGACTATTTTGGCTTGAATGATTATTCGACTACTATGAGGACTGTGAAGTTGGACTATCATTGCTGAACGATGCTTGGAACTGTTGGGGATAACTGTAACCTCCACTACTTGATGAACTTCCACTGCTAGTTTCAGCACTAAATGCAGATTGGAATTTTAGGGCTCGCTTGGCTATTTAAATCATTTCCTCGATATACAAACAACATCTTGTTGTAAAGAGGCAACCTTTATCTTTGCCTTTTTCCTAAGATCCAAATCATGGGCTTTGAGTTTCTCGATAAATTTTTCAAGTGTAAGACTACTGAATTCACTTGGATTTCCTTTCAAAATTAACAAATAGGTTGACCAGTCACCCTCTGGCAAAGCCTCAACCAATTAATCAACCAATTCCTCATCTTCTATTTCAATGCTCACTCTTCTCATCTTAGCAACCAAAAAGCAATATCTTTCCACAATCTGCTACATAGATTCACCTTTCATGCTTGTGAATGTGGCAAACGCCTTTTTTAGCAAAGCTTTTTTGCTTTTGTGCATTTCTTTGTTCCCGTTATGTTTATTTTTTAAAGAACACCAAACATACTATGATCATCCTTTATGCTGAAGAAGCTCGAAGATGTCTTCTTTTATGGCTTGTTGTAGAAGATTCATCATTTTCTTTTCATGAATGAACTTCTTGTTGGTGCATCCGTCTGTCGACTTCGTCTTGTATCGAGTCTTGTATTGTTATAGATAGATCAGGGCACGGAAAACGAGAATTGTGTGTTTATAGGTATTTCGCTTGAAATGACACATTTCATGCGAAATCAAGTGAGTAATTTCGCTTGAAATCAAGTGTTGATTTCGTTTGAGTTAATATCGTGCGAAATTAGATTCCGCTTGAACCATTTCAAGCGAAATCACCTCACCTATAAATATCTGATGTGCCTTGTCATTTGTAACGATTCTGATTCCAGTAGCGAAGCTCTGCCGAAGTGTCTACAGCATTGTAATCGATCTGATATCAATCAAAAGACAGTTTAAAGTGATTTCTTGTGCAATTCAGCTGAAATAATACTGATACATCTGTTTCCGCCTTTTGTATTGGTGAAGATCTCATCTGATCGACTCGTTTGGGTCACAAAACGATCCTACAAGTGGGATCAGAGCTCGAGAAGAAGAGTTCTTACCATTTCAGCTGCAAAATCTGATTTATACATCTTCTTTTCAAAATTAAACAACTTTTCACGGTCAAAATGGATTGATTTTCTCACACATATGCGAAACAGTGTTTTAATATACCCTAGAAAGAATCAGACTCTTATTCGAAGTATAACATGATCAATTTTTGAAAAAACTGCCCGATAGTGTAATTTCGCTTGAAAGATTGATATAATTTCACTTGAACATTGCAATATTTCACACGAAATCAGATCGTAATTCCGCTTCAAAAGTTATTTCGCACCAGATAGGTATTCCGTTTGAAAGGGTGTTATTTCACACGAAATTACTTATTCCGCTTGAAAGGGTGTTTCGCTCCAAAAGGTTATTTCATGGGAAAGCTGATTCTGTTTGAAAGAGGATTGATTTCGTTTGAAACGTGATTCCGTGTGAAAAGTTGATTTCGTGTGAGAAGGGTATTTTGTTTGAAATTGACAGTTTGTGAACGTTTGAAAATCGAAACACGGAGAACGAGTTTTATAATGCCTTTGCTAGTCCAATAGCTATTGCTCAAAGTACATTGCTTGAAAATGAGACGGGAACAACACAAAAACCACCGAAGCTTATGGACATTGATGATTTTAGTGGATGGTCCGAACGTTTTGCTAACTGGGTTGAGGCATACCATTATGCATGGGAATATACTGAATTTCAATATACTAGACCAGTCGGGAACAATGATGTGAAAATACCAATTAGAGAATTGAGTGCGGAGGAGAAAAAGAAATACAAAGATGAGAAATTGATGATTAGTTTGTTGCAGCAAGCGATTAAAGAAGACATTTTGATCTTACTTCAACATAATGGAAGTGCATTTTCAATATGGACAGAGTTAGAAGCAAAGTTTCTTGGTAGTGATGATATGCTCAAGAACAAAAAATCGTTTTTGAAAAAAGAGTTTGATCTATTTCGAGGTTTAAAAACGGAGAACACCAAGCAGATTATCGAAAGATATTCCAATTTGGTGAAAAACATGAACATATTGGGTATCGACAAAGATAAAGATGAGTTGATTGAGAAGCTGGCTGATGCGTTGCCACATGATGAGTGGGGCACGTATCTGATGATGTTGAAGAATAAAATAGATTTTAACAAGATCACGCTGAGCGAGTTTATTAAACATCTTGAAGCTCAAGAGATGGAACAAAGAAAAATTGCTAGGATGAAGAACTATGATGGAGAACAAGACATTGGTTTGTATTACAAAAGTGGTGTTAGTGAAAAGACCAACTTTTCACCAAAGGTTGAAACTGCTTTCAATGCGAAAAGTTCTTCTGAAAGTTCATCTAAAGGATCAAGCAGCAAAACAGGATTTACTTCATTTCCAACATTTGATCCACACTTTTCTGCAACAAAGAATGGAAAAGTACTTCAATGCAACATTGCATTAAATCTGGAAAATGATCAGAACTACTCAGAGGAAGTTGCAAAAAGTCATATGTCTTTGTTGGTAACAGTGCTTGAATCTTATGGTAGTTTAGTTGCAGGGAGGATCGGGAATCCAATGCTGACAAAAGAGGATTACGATCAAGTTGATGCAGAGGAGATGGAATTGATGGATATAAAGTGGTGTTTGGCGAGTGTATTGAGAAGAGCCGAAAAATTTAAACAAATTACGGGAAGAGATGATTTCCGTGATGCGAACGTTTCTACTTTAGGCTTTGATAAATCTAAAGTTACTTGTTTTCGTTGCAGGGAAAAGGGGCATTTCAAGAGAGAGTGCACAAATCGCGAAGCAAGCGGAGCTCAAAATCCTTTCAGAAACAACGACTACTATCGAAAGGCGATTTATCATCAAGTTGCTCAACAGTCGTATCAACAAGAACAACCACAAACTGCACATGCTAGGAAGGTGATTGAAGATTCAAATAAAGCATGTCTGGTCAATCAAAATGATGGAAGTTCATCAAAAGATTTCAGTTGGGATAAATATATTCCAGTTGATAATAAAGCATGTCTGATAAATCAAGATGATGAGAGATTACCAGAAGGATTTAGCTGGGAAAACTTTAGCTGGGATAATTATTGTCCAGACAAAGACATCTTAAAAGCTAAAGGTTTTGTTGCTCAGATTATTAATGATTTTACTGATGAATATTGGGCAGAAAAAATCAGAAAACATTTAAATGCTCAAGCTGAGAAAAAGAAGAAATATGAAGAAGAAAGGCAAATGGAACAAGCTGAAGCTGAGAAAAAGAAAAGAAGGTTGTAGAAGAAATTCAAGTAAGAAAGATCAAAGAAGTTCCAACATTTGAAATTAAAACAGATGCTGAAGCAGTCAAGGTTTATGAGAAGTGTATGAACTGTGAGTCTCTGATAAAGCAAAACAACGAATTGCTACACAACATAAAAAGGCTGAAAGAATCATATGATGTCTTGAACAAAGCCATGAATCAGTACAACGAGACAAGCAGTGAACAAGCCATAGCAATGAATACACTCAAAGGAGCATATATGAGACAGCTTGACAATGTTAACTATTACACTGAGAAGTGTGCTGAACTTGAATTAAAGCTAGAAACACAGAGAATTGAAACCGAGAGAGTAAATAGATTGTTAAAAAGTTACTCATGTTCTACTTTTGTTGTTGACAGGATTTACCCCATAGTGGAAGAAATGAAGACATTTGAAGAAGAGAAGACTTCGGAAGAGAAGAAGTCTGAGACAAAAGAAGATGGTGAAGTGAAGATTTCTGGTAAGAAACCAAGTGTTGTCTATAACAAATGTCCACCCCCGGTCGAAAATGGATATTCTCTGTAGGTCCCCTATTCGTGTGGATCTTTCACAGAATTGTCAATCTAATCAAGAGTGCAGAATCCTCTTGATCAGAATATAGCAGAAAACATGTAGGAACAGAAATCAGCAATTCACTTTCAAACTGGGTTTCTATTGATTATCAATCAAACCCTAACCAACTCTCAATTCGTCCAAGCACAAGCTCTCACGAATTACTCTCTCACAAATTCTGTTTTGCTGATTAACCTAAACCCTAAAGCCTAACCTTGTTTATATAACACAAGGTTGCTACTTAGGCTAAGGTTTCCTACATGGGCAAGGCCCATTTCGTCCACCCTTGTCCAAACTGGGTTTTGTTTAGCCCAAACTCTATTATCTCACTAATACAAAGCTAAACCCGCTAACTGTTTATCGTTTAACTAATTACAAGATATCCAAAGACCAAATCTAAGCTGTTGTCACAAACATGCACCAACAAATTTCAACTCCCCCTTGACAATAGCTTCATAAAATAACTTTGTCTTCAGTCATCTTGCAATCCTCATGTAGTCTTGCACTGTCTTTGGTCTCTGGATAGCTTCAGCTTCAACAGCTTCTGTCAGCAACAGACTCCCCCTAAGCTGATGCATCCAATCACCAAATCTTCAAAAACTTTAGCGTTTGAGTAAACTCCAGTTCATCATTTGCACAACAATCTTCAGACTCTTCATCTTTGTCTGCAATATAGAAAGGAGGTTCTACCATGCATCCAATCAAACTCTCATCTCTTCACAGCAACTCATCACTTTAACTTCTCAGCAACATACTGCTTCAATCTGTATACTATAAACAAACATCTCGAGAAACCATAAGAATTTTTCAACACAGTTAAATAAATTATTATTATTCAAGAGATAGTTAAACTGTATCACAGATTAAGCATTTTCAATTTATCACCACACACAAAACTTTTTAATCACACACCCTATAACCCGCACGATTGAAAATTTTGAACTCACTTTCTAACACTGTCTCCCCCTATCAGTAACAATTCCTCCAAGAATAACAGTTTTCCGTACGTTAAGAATTTTAAACAGAAAAAGACACTATTTTTTGGATTTTTATATTTTTATGAAAGCAAGTAAATAACAAAAAGCAATAAACACTCTATTTTTGTGAGAATCACTGGTAAGAAGATCATATCAGCACAATCAAACTATTTCACACAATTAGATAATTCTTTATTTAATTTTTCATGAAAAGTAGTCCAAGACGATTACCAGTATGTTCGTCCTCTTAAACAAAATGCATGAACATTTCAAGTACCATTACCGTATGATACATTAAGGTAATATTATTACTGATATATTAACGTGTCCCACTTCAGGATATACCCCCGCGATCAAGGTATGCACAAAGATTCATCGTAGTAGGTGAGTATACTGAATTCATCCGTTTTGTATTTCAACGTTTAGATAATTGGTGAACAGGTCAGTACTTTCGTACAACAGAGAGACCAAAATATCTAACGAGGGCTAAGACAAATACCATTTTTGGTACGAATTATGTTTTTTGCACATTTGAATAACTCTCTTTGAGAGCTTCTTCATTTAAGGGTTTTGGCATTTTTTGCTCTTTTAAGATATCCTGGGTGTGTCTAGGTCAGCATATATCTGGATGCAGCAGAAGGACACCCCTGATATCCCCAGATGAAATAACAGTATAAAGACCCAAAACTTCAGATTTTGGCAGTCTATCAACGCAAGATTTAAGGTCATTAAACCATACACCTCTGATGTGTTCCCCACTCATATTCAGTTCATTTAGGTTTATATCACATTGGTAAGTTGATTATTTCATGCTTTTTGCCAACTGGTACATCATATGATGAAGCTGCTATCACACTTAAGCAATTTAATTTCATTTTCATTTTCATTTTCATTTTCATTTTCAGTGTGACAGTCTAACTTGCCGATGTACTATCATTTCTTCTTTTTCACACAGTGATAACTCATTTTTGATTTTCTATTTTTTTATATTTTTCATTTTTCAATGTTTTTGGATTTTGTGGTTTTCTATTTTTTTTATTTTTGATTTTTAAGAAAAACAGTAAACTATTTACAAAATTCTTATGAAAAACCAGTTATTCAGGATTCCTCATCCCGTTGAGTTCGACTAAATGTTCAAAGCGAGCCCTGTCAAAAGCTTTAGTATAAAGATCTGCCAGGTTATCTAGCACGTCGACTCAGCACTTTGAACTTCAATTTAAATCAATCAATATATATATATATATATATATCAACAATCTCACATCCCCCGTCATGTGCCTAGAGCAACCACTATCAACATAAGTTGATAAGCCTCCTTAGCAGCTCCTGCACACACCAACTAAGAAATTAGTTAGATTGGGGGACCCAAGCCTTAATGGTCTTGGGTCGTCCAAATTCACCAACTATTTGAACATCCATCCAATATCTATTACTCCTAACTGGAGTCTTGGATCTCAGACCTGTTGATGGAATTTGATTTTGATTTCCATAAGGTCTCTGGTCCTGAGGGTTCCTATATGTGTTTGGACTATTTGACCTTTGAAAATTTTGATTTTGATACCTTGAATTTTGATTCCAAGAAGCATTATTGTTGTAATTTCTAAAGCCATTGTTATAAAAAGTTCAATTACCATTATTTTGGTATCGATTTTGATATTGACTTTGACTTCTGAAATTATTTGAATTTCCATTAAAATTGTTCATTCTAGGTGAACTGCTTCTAGGTCTCTCATATCTGCCTGGTGGAGATCTAGGCTGAAATCTTGGTTGATTTCTTTGAAAACGTGGAACTTGTGGAGTTCCTGTTCCAGCCTTATCTACACCAACAACAACATTTTCTGGTTGCTTAGGAGCAGATTTCTTTGGAGAGTTAGACTCCTTCTCCTGTTTATCACCACTATTCTCTGGTGTCTTCTCTCTCTTCCTCTCACTAACTTGTGCTTCACTCTTTTTGTTAGGACAGCAGCTAGCTACATCTCCTTTGATGTGACACTTGAAGCACGATCTCCTTTTCAAAACTTCTTAGCTAGAGTCTCTGAGGTAGATCCCTTATCAGATGGTGATGATCCCTTGGATGAACCTTGTTTAGTTTGCTTGGATTCAGATTTTTCTTTGTTTTTATTTTTAGCAAACTCTACATTTGATTCATTTTCAATAACAGTTGTTTCATTTTTCATATCACTACCTTGAACAAAATTAATCTTTTTAACAAAAGCTTGATTTTTATTCTTAGGCGGTGAATTTTTCCTTTTCAAAGGTTCCTTGTTATTGTTCTTCTTAGCATCATCACTCTCAGATCCATCACCTTGACTTGATGTGGATGCGAAACTACTTGGTGCAGATGCCATAAAGTCTGCTAGCTCATCTTCACTAGGCAGGAATGAATAGTCATGACTAAGAGGAGGTAGAACTTCATTAAAGCCCTGGAAGCCCACACTGGTCTTGTCATTACTCTTCTTTAACCCACCCATCATGTGTTTCATTACAAAAGACGTTCTCTGAATTGACTCAATTTCTTTTCAAGCTCAACAATTTTGAGTTGTGCATCTGACAACTCTTTGCATTTTTCAGAAATCTCTTTTGTTTTCTCAGCCATCATGTCATGAGCTAAGTCTATGACTTGAAGTTTTTCATTTAGTTTGCAAGTTAAAACTTCAATTTCAGCTTCATAACCTTTTATCTTCTTCAAGTATGACGATTCATTTCTTTTAGCAAAAAAGTTTGCTTCTTTTATGTTAGACATTTCGCTTACCAGACTTTGGTTTTGTGTTGACAACCTTTCAACCTCACCCTGTAGTTCACGACATCTCAAACATACAGAATTAGAGTGTACCTCTTTCTCATGAACTTCTGAGGTTTCATCAGCAACAACCTGTTCAGCTTCACTCTCTTTCTCTACTTCAGCATCCACTTTTGCTTCAGCATTTTTCACTTCAGATTCAGCATCACTCACAGTAGTTTCAGCCTCATCAACTGGCACTATCTCTGCCATGAATGCCTGAGTGGCACTCTCATTTCCCTGATATCGCTTTTGTAATGCATCCCACATATCCTTTGAATTAGTGTACTTTTTGAAGGTATGCTTGATGCTATCAGGTAAGGACATCTTTATCTCAGCCAAGGCTCTTTTTTCAACCTCATACATCTTTTTATCATCCTCTTGCATGTTCACATAGTCTATTCTACGTGGTCTGCCCTCATAATCATGTGTTGGGTTTGTGTACCCATCTTCAATATAGATCCACATGCGTGCATCCTGAGATTCAATGAAGGACTTGAAGTTTTCCTTCCATGTAAGATAATTCTCCACCTTCATCATCTTAGGTGCATTCAAATTCGTCATGTTCGACATTTTAACGCAACAAACTGGTAAAACCGTACAAAATATCTCCGAAAACAGTGGTTACCAAATTAGACCGTTAGAATCGTCTCGAAAAGACGAATCCAATGATATATATATATATATATATATATATATATATATATATATATATATAGGGGAAGGTTCTATGCAGAACACTAAATATTGCGAGAACACGCAGAACAAAGTGAATCAGTTATTTTTTCAATCCTAAAAACCTAAAAATTAAATGAAAATGTTATAAATGTAAGATTTATTGTTTCTCACACTAGATTTTAAAACAAAATATGAAAAATCTTCAGTTTCTAAATAACCTACACACACGTAGGTTATGTGTAGGCTAAATTACCTACATATATGTAGACTATGTGTAGGGAAAAATATATGATTTTTTTATGTATATATAATACACATATGACTGTAAGAAACATAAAATTTAAGAAATATGAAACTTAAATCCCAAAATTTAGTGATTTAGAGTTGTTCTTTTTGTTCTTGCAATAATTAGTGTTCTGTAATGATCCTTATCCTATATATATATATATATATTTGCCCTAAAAATCCAAGGAATTCGACGGTGCAGACGGTTTAGTCAAACGAGCTACGGATCACTTTCTATTCACGAAAACGTTAATTTTTCCTTACGCTTGCCAAAAAATCTTCCACCTTTTAAATAAGTTATTAATTTCGCTGGTTATTTCGCTGATCTGGTTAAATTCGCTGGTTATTTCGCTGAACTGGATAAATTCGCTGGTTTATATTGCTGAACTGGTTAATTTAGCTGTCTAATTTCGCCGAAAACCGTAATAATTTCGTTGAGGAAAATTATACGGTTACCAAAGTCACCTTTGGATTTAATTTCGCCGGTCACCGAGTAATTAAGTCAAAATTCGCTGGTTTGTTAATTTCGCTGGTCCAGACAGCGAAATTAATCAAATTCGCCAGTTAAATTTGGAAACTTGATCTGTTCAAAATTCTGAAGATTCTATCTCCTCTCCAACACAATCCTGCAAAATCAGACAACCTAATCAGCAAAAAATTTCGAAAATTATGAAGAACACGAAGAAACAGTCTTCGAATCTTTAAGTCTTTCAGCCAAAAATTCCTCAAACAATCAACCAAAAAGTGTCCTGAAAACCTGTAAAACAACAATCAAATAAAGCAGAAGATCATAACAGCCAAGGAATTCGAAAATTTAATCAAACCAGTCAAAAATTTCGAAACCCTAATTGTCAAATTTTAACAGATTTCGAAAATCTCCATGTTTCTGCCAATCACAATTCTGAACCGAGCCTTCAAGAGCCTAATGCTCTGATACCAATTGTAGGTCCCCTTGATGTATGAATCTTTCACAGAATTGTCAATCTAATCAAGAGTGCGGAATCCTCTTGATTAGAATATAGCAGAATGAGTAGAAACAGAAACAACAAATTCACTTTCAAACTGGGTTTCTATTGATTATCGATTACAAGAATTACAATCAATCAAACCCTAACCAACACAAATTTCGTCCAAGCCTAAAGTCTCTCACGAAATTGCTCTCACACACTGTTTTGGCTGATTAATGAAAACCCTAAAGCCTAACCTTGTTTATATAACACAAGGTTTGCTACTTGGGCTAGAGTTTCATACATGGGCAAGGCCCATTTCGTCCACCCTTGTCCCAACTGGGTTTTGTTTAGCCCAAACTCTATTATCTCACTAATACAAAGCTAAACCCGCTAACTGTTTATCGTTTAACTAATTACAAGATATCCAAAGACCATATCTAAGCTGTTGTCACAAATATGCACCAACATTCTCCTCGAAATCCAAATTCAGAAAGAGTCGAAAAGGTAACAAACTTACAGTGGGAGTCTGGGTCTTCAGATAATTTGCCATAAAATATTGATGTCACGTTCACATCGTCTGACACTGATCATGAGTACGAGTTAATAAATAAAGTGGTCTATCAGGTGTTGGATAAGGATGAAACGGAGGAGTCCAAATAAAAGTCAAAGTCTGAGTTCAAACCGTCAAAGTCAACAGTCAAAAAGGACAAACGGGTTTATGATAAAGAATTTTTGTTATCAAAATTTAATTTGAATGACGAGCAGATCAAAGTAGCATATACTTTGAAATATTCTGACAAATTATATTCTGATGAGGTTTTTCCAATAAGAGGTGTTAAAACTGAAATGATTAAAAAGGTTTTCAAACTAACAGAAATCAACATTTCTGAAATAAAAGATGAAAATCTTTCTGAAAAACCTAGACCTTACACCTCAAGAGTTCAACAAAGAATAAACAAGAAAAAGGGTTACAGTTCTGGTTCAGGTTTTCAAAAGAAACCAAACCATAACGGTAATTTCAAAAAGAAGGGATTGGGTTTTATTCCACCGAAAAATCATAAAAATGAGAAAAATTATAAACCAAAAATTGTTTTTGTTATAGGATAAACATCTGAAGAAGAAAAAAAGAAAGTATTTAGAAAGCAATCCAACAAAGAATTCCTTGCCAAGAAGCAAGAAGAAATGAAGAAAAACATTGCTCAGAAGAAGATAGAGACGAGAACCTGTTTTCAATGTAAAATAGTTGGTCACATTGCCAGGAATTGTCCAAAGGCAATACAAACAAAACAAGGAGTCTCTGGTAAACTGAAAGAAAAGATTGTTGAAAAAACCGAACCACCAACAAACAGATTTAAAGTTTTTGAAAATTCAACTTTTGAGGTTGGTGAATGTTCGAAAGATGTTTACAAAAGAAAGGAGAAACTTAACAACCAAAAATGGGTTGTTAAGAATTCAAGTGAAAGTTCTGGTGATGAATCTGATTCCACAAAATCAGAGGAGCCAAAAGTTGTTATGAAAGAAGAGAAGTCAGTGCCGCCTTTGGATGATGAAAATTTTCCACCATTGCATGCTGAAAATTTGAAATCTAAAATTGGTAAAATTGAAATTTCAAGTCAATTCTTTCCTGAAAAGAAAGAATTTGATATTGAAAAGGCTTTTAACCCCACAGTGCAAAACATTTTTGGAAAAATGATTGATGGGAAAGTCAAGGGGGTTAAAGAATTTTATGAGAAGAAAACAAAGAAACCGAATGTTGACAACTCGGAATCTCCCAAGGTCCGTCAGGCTTGGGAGAATCTCTCTAACTAAAAAATCTGACTTGCCGGAGCTCCCAAGTTGGTAATCGCGGAGCATGAATCGACATCATTCTTAAAATTGTTTTTGAAAATTGAAAATTTTTCACTAGTATGACTTGCCGGAACTCCCAGGTTGGTAAGTGTGGAGTAGGAATCGGCATCTTGAGATTTCAACCTATAAATGGTAATTGTTGGTAAGCAAACCGACAAGTGGCCGAAAAAGAGATTTTATCTACAAATGGTTAATCAAGGTCATTAAGTTGAACTTGATTTAACTATCATTCAAGTGATTGAAAAACAAAATGTTGAATGAATCCCCTATCCTACAAGTGGTTTTATAAAATCAACAAAACTTATTTTCCGGAAAAACCAATTTGATTAAAACAAACTTAAGTGTTTTGCAATCACAATGGGAAAATAGTTTGTTGTAAGGGGGAGTTCTGATTGTTTATGCTAAGAGAATGGCGAATTGGAGTGATTTGATGTCTGTTGTCACTTTATTTGTACAAATTGTTTTCAAAATTTTTTAAATGATTTTGAATTTTAGGGGGAGTCAGAAAAACATTAGAAAATTTGAAAAAAGACAAAAACATGATAAAATTAAAAATGGGTTTTGAAAAAAATGGAAATGATAGTACATCAGTGGACGATCACAACATGCTAAAGAATTGGAAAGTTAAAAGGTGATAAACGGTCTCACTGATGATATGCCAGTAGGTTTTTGTACATTTAGTAGATTGTGTCGAGATATAAACCTAAATTTCAAACTTACTTAATTCGTGGGGAACATCTCTCGGATATATGGGTAACCCCCGAAATCTTGTTTGAAAAGTCCCTCTTTCTGAGATATTAGGTCTTTATGCTTAGTGATATCTGGGTATTATCCCGGGACTTCTGATTTTGCGGAAGCAATGGCCTAGTCCCCGTATAATACTTTCTGCTTGCTTGAAATATAGCACCACCCTCAGCATAAAAAATGATGAAACATTGAAAAATGCTAATCATGTGCTGTTGAAGAAAAGATTCTCTAAAGGGAACACACCTAAAGTCGAAGCCGTCATCTCTCTGATTTTGCGGAAGCAATAGCCTGAGCTCTCACGGCCCTCGCATTCAAACCTTTACAGATATCATCTAGGTATACTCACATGTAAGACTGTATATTGGGATCTGGATACGGGAGTATATTCTGAGGTGGGACACATGAATAAGTTTGAGTCTCTTAAAACACTAATCTCGTATCTCGAAACAGTTGAACTTTGTGTGAAAATTTAAATGGATCAGTATACTGACAATCTAAGTGAATCGTTTAGAACTTAAAATGTTTAAAGCTTAACGGTGTTGGTGATTTGTCTCATAAACTGATATGATCCTCTTACACAAACTCACAAAAATATTGTCTGTAAATATTTCTTTACTGCATTTAGTTAAAATCAAAATACCAAAAAGATTTTAGTGTGTTTTAGCATAAATTTTGAAAAATTCAAAAAGATTTTCGACAACTGATGTTGAAGAACTACAACAACAACCATACCCAGTATATCCCACAAATAGCAGAACTATTCGTAGGGTCTGGGGGAGGTGGGATGTAGGCAAACCTTTCCTCTATCCTACGAATAGAGAGGCTGCTTCCTGAGAGACCCCCGACTCCAAAACAACCAACAGGTAGATATATGAAAGATGTATAAGTAAATAGCGTAGCAGTAGTCAGATAGATCATTAGCATGCACACATAGGCATAGATACAAGAAAATCATCATATGTTAACCTACCTAAAGTGTAAAAGAAAAGTAACCCCCCTTCCCAAAGCAAAGCTAGGGCACGTCTATACCCTCACCTACAAGTCCTTAACCTTAATCCTACGTCTCCACGAACTCCTATCCTGAACCATGTCCTCAGAGAGGTGCAACTCTACCAAATCTTTCCTAAGTCTTTCATCCCATGTCAACTTGGGCCTGCCTCTACCCCTTCTTCCTTCCACTGTTATGGTTTCCACTGCTCTAACTGGTTCTGTTAACTGCCTCCTCTTCACATGCCCAAACCATCTCAATCTCCCCTCTTTTAACTTGTCTGATATACTAGCTACTCCTAACCAATCCCTATAAACATCACTTCTTATTCGGTCTAACCTCGTGTGGCCACACATCCACCTCAACATTCTCATCTCCGCTACCTCCATCTTGCGCGCTTGAGTTTTCTTGATGGCCCAACACTCTGTCCCGTATAACATAGCCGGTCGAACTGCTATCCTATAGAATTTTCCCTTCAATTTTTCCGGGAACCTCCTGTCACACAATATCCTAGTGGCTGCTCTCCACTTACACCAGCCAACCTGAATGCGGTGAGATACATCACTATCTATCTCCCCGTCCCTTTGCACAAACGATCCTAAGTACTTGAACTTAGTCGTTTGTGGGACCACTTGACCTTCAATGATAACCTGAGTGTCCTCGTTTTCACCTGCACCGCTGAAATTACAATAAAGGTATTCAGTCTTAGACCGACTAATCCTTAAACCATTGCCTTCTAACGCTATTCTCCATTCCTCTAGCCTCGCATTTAGGGTTTGTCTAGTTTCAGCAACTAGCACTATATCGTCCGCAAAAAGCATGCACCACGGAACTGTCTCTTGAATAGACTTGGACAACTCATCCAAGATAACCGCAAAAAGCAACGGGCTCAACGCAGACCCCTGGTGGAGTCCTACTTCCACGGGGAAGGACTCTGTATCTCCTACAGGCGCACGAACCCTAGTCACAGTCCTATCATACATATCCCTAATTAAGTCTACATACTTCCCCGGAACTCCCCTACTCTCCAAGCTTTCCCAAATCAGTGTACGTGGCACACTGTCATAAGCCTTTTCAAGATCAATGAAAACCATATGTAGATCTCGTTTTTTCTCCCTGTACTTTTCCATTAATCTTCGTAGAATATGAATCGCTTCCGTTGTTGAGCGCCCTGGCATGAAACCAAACTGGTTTACCGTAACCTGAGTTTCTCTTCTAATCCTAGTCTCAATTACCCGCTCCCAAAGTTTCAAAGTGTGGCTTAGTAGCTTAATCCCTCTGTAGTTCCCACAACACTGGGCATCTCCTTTATTCTTATATAAGGGCACTACATCACTACTCCTCCACTGTTCCGGGATTTTTCCGGTTTTGAAGATAAGATTAAACAAACTAGCTAGCCATCGAACTCCATCCTCTCCCAAACACTTCCACACCTCTATCGGTATGTTGTCAGGACCAACTGCCTTAGCCCTTCCCATCTTCTTGAGTGTTGTCCTTACTTCTCCCATTGTAATACTCCGGCAATAGCAGTTATTTCGTCGTCGTCCTTGAGTGTTGTTGTTGTCGCTTTCTTGTTGGACTTCCTTCCCCCCATTGAAAAGATTACAAAAGTATGTTTGCCATCTCAACTTAATGTCTGGTTCTTTTACTAGGACATGCCCATCCTCTCCCTTTATAAATTTCACAGAACCTAGATCCTGCTTTCTCCGCTCCCTAGCTTTGGCAATCCTGAACATGGCATGTTCCCCTTCGTTCGTCTCCAGGCGGTCATACATATTCTTATAAGCTGCGCTCTTTGCCTCCGCCACTGCCTTCTTCGCCTCCCTTTTGGCCTTTTTGTACCTCTCCTTCAGCCTCTGTCCCTCTTCCTCGACCGTGCACCTCAAAAGATCTCTAAAACCCTGTTGTTTAACCCTTATCTTGATCTGCACGTCCTCGTTCCACCACCAGGTGTCTTTATGCCCGCTTGTCAATCCTGTTGTAAGCCCTAGCGTCTCCTCTGCCACCTGGGTAATGGAAGTCGCCATAGCCTCCCACAACCGGTTTGCGTCCCCACCCACCCGATCGGCTGTCATAGGGATGACCTTGTCTCTAAACATTGTAATATTGTCTCCTTTCAGGCTTCCCCATCGTATCCTAGGTCGACCCTTCCTCTCCCCCTCTGACACCTTTTTTCTCATACCTATATCCGCTACTAGCAAATGGTGTTGAGTCACCGTTGTCTCCCCTGGTATAACCTTGCAGTCCCTCCACCATCGTCGATCTTCTCTCCTCATCAAGAGATAGTCTATTTGCGTGTTACGCCCCCCGCTACTAAAAGTGATCAAATGAGACACTCGTTTCCTAAAAAACGAGTTTATAATACCCAGGTCATGGGCCACTGCGAACTCTAGAAGGTCCCTCCCAGGCTCATTCCTATCACCAAAACCAAAGTGCTAAACATGATGAACTACAGGTTTGGGAAAAGTGTTTTTGAAATGAAAAATGTTTGATTACAAGTGGTCATCAGAAGCTTTTAAATGATAAATCATTCTGAAAAATTATCTGCAAATGATATAATTTTATCAAACATCTTAAATTTGTGAAACTTATGTTTGTGGTAAAGATTGTGCAGGAATGAAGTTTGAAAAAGCCAGGTTACGATCTTAGAACCTGTGAAAAGTGAATTCCAGACTGCGATCCCAGTTTAGCGAAAGGGGGAGTCTGATGACGTCAAGAGGGAATCTGAAGATGTAAGCTGCTGATGCTGATGATCTTAAGGAATCAAGAGACCTGATCAAGAGGAATATAAAGCCAGGTTGAGATTCTGAAAGAAAGAGAAAGAGATTGATTGAGGATGCTTACAATGAAGAATCTTTGGAGAGAGCGAGAAGACTGATAAAGGCTGAAAGTTTGACAACTGAAGACCCGACACCGAAGACTTCGTCAACATCCGAGGGGGAGTCTGTTGGTGCATCCGTCTATCGACTTCGTCTCGTATCGAGTCTTGTATTGTAATAGATAGATCAGGGCACGGAAAACGAGAATTGTGTGTTTATAGGTATTTCGCTTGAAATCAAGTGTTGATTTCGTTTGAGTTAATTTCGTGCGAAATTAGATTCTGCTTGAACCATTTCAAGCGAATTCACCTCACCTATAAATATCTGAAGTGCCTTGTCATTTGTAACGATTCTGATTCCGGTAGCGAAGCTCTGCCGAAGTGTCTACAGCATTGTAATCGATCTGATATCAATCAAAAGACAGTTTAAAGTGATTTCTTGTGCAATTCAGCTGAAATAACACTGATACATCTGTTTCCGCCTTTTGTATTGGTGAAGATCTCTTCTGATCGACTCGTTTGGGTCACAAAACGATCCTACACTTCTCTCTATCTTTTTCATGAATTTGACTAATGTTGATCATCAAACCATTATCACCAACCGGAATGTTATATTCTTCTTCGATGGCCATCCAGGCATCAACGTGATTAGCCTGGACATAATTTTTGAAACTGCCATGCTATCTTAGATAATCTTCCATTCTTAGAAGCTTCGGTGGTTGTACCTATTTTGTTGTCTAAGTTCATGTTCTGAGCAACCAATGTTGGGACAACAACGAATGAATTAACATTCTCGAAATCCATTTTGAAAAGATCACAAAAATACATTAAACGGATGACAAATAGATTTTAGAATTCATGAAAAATTCGTGTGGATGACAAATTGTCTTTGAAACGAATAACTAGTTCAAGCGGATGACTAGTTCAAACTTGAAATCCTTGGAATGGATGACTCTTTCGTGCGGATGAGTAAGAAACTTTGAAATGAATGAGATCTAGTTCGCGCGTATGACTGACTTGCTTTTGAAACAGATGAAGATGGTTCGTGCGGATGAGTAAGTTGCTTTGGAATGGATAAGGTCTAGTTCGTGCGGATGAATACTATTTTTCAAACGGATGAAGACTAGTTCGCACGAATGTGCGACTCCTTCGCACCAATGTGGGAATCCTGCACTCCAAATTATTCATTCGCTCGAAGTTGATTAGTCATATATATATATATATATTTTTTTGCAATTTTGAACATGAAATCTTGTGAATTTTGGCCGATCCTTCTGACATGTTGTTTATGGATACAAAATAGGTGTCCTCTGAAGTTTTGGTCAAAAAATGAACCGTAGAAAGTGTAAAAAATAGAAAATGAGTAGAAGAATGATCTTGAATCTTGAAATTCTTGAGCTTTTCTTGCAGATATCAGACTCATTAGCTCTAATACCACTTTTAGGATCGTTTTGAGTGACTTGACAACATGTGGTGATATCTAAGCTTCAAATGTATGTGCTGAATCCATAAAGATTAGTAAAACAACTAGAATTCCATAATATTTCAACTTTTATTCATTTGGACAACATAACAGTACAATATGATGATTTGAAAAAGATTGAGCACAAATGTGAAATCTCAAAGTTATTTGGTTATGCGCCCCAAACATCAAATATATTGACATTTGGTTTGGGGCGAACTACCAGTTTGGGGCGGTTGACTCATCCATACGAATGAGTCTCTTACGCACGGATGTGACTCATAAATCAACTAGACATGATACAAAGACATAGGCAATAGACATATGTACTAACATCATTTTAGCCATTGATTTGGAAAATGAAATATTAAGATCTTTTCTTATTGAATTAGGAAAAATTAATACTTATTTGATCCTATCCCTGTATAACATTTCACATCCTTAGATATTGAAGTGGATATAGTAGAATATATGTCACAATACGACATGTAATGATAAAATTGGATTCAATACAAAACGACACATAATCTTACAATACAATTCCACACATAACAGAACAACACCATAATGCCATGTAATGAAAAAATACGTCAAAGTACAACATGTATATGTCACGTACACCAAAATCTAATTTAAACAAAAATTGGTTTTACCTCTATACAACTTGTATAGAGTGTTATACGACTCATATAGATCTATCATTCGTATAAGAGCATCGTATGGGTTTAAAATGATGCGTATCAGCCTAATCCGAGGCACCCTATTTGATTCCTATAGGTATATATGAGTTGTATATGGCTAATACGCATCAGCCTTTTGTCACACCTTGCCCGAGGAGGATGCGCAAGGTACGGCCAAAAAAGATTTTCATAGCATTCGATTTGCAAACGTCTACATGATTTAAAATAATAAACGTTACAGTCAGGAGTTCTCCTTACACTCTTCATGCCCGATCATCATACAAATGTTACAGTAGGGCTGTTCATGAGCCTAGCCGAGCCGAGCTAGGGTAAGCTCGGGCTCGGCTCGGATTTGAAACCAAGCTGCAATTCTAAGCTCGGGCTTGGCTTGGTTTTAAACCGAGCTGGCTCGGCTCGGCTTGGTTTGGCTCGAATTTAGAAATAAAAATTAATACATAGCTTTCAAAGTTCAATAGTCTAAAGTATTATTCGATAGTTTAAAAGAGCATATCCAAAATGAGTTTCAACCTTATATATTACAAGCGAAAATCAAGTTCAACAACACAAAATAAGTCTCAAATTTCTACGAAATACAATATAAGTTTATTAACATGATAATCAACCTTCAAATATACCATAGATATATAATTACACTCATAAATACATGTAAATAATAATCAGTTTTTTGAAATATAATATAAAGATTTAAATAAAATACATTAAAAGTATAATAATCCGAGCTAATTAAGTCGAGCTGAGCTAAAAAGCGAGCTAAACCGAGCCAATTTGGTTCGTTACGAACCGAGCTGTACTAGGCTCACTTTCTTACCGAGCTGAGCCAGCTCGGCTCACTTTCAAACCGAGCGAGCTTTTTCCGAGCTAAATCCAAGTGAACTCCGGGCCACGAGCTTTTTGGGCAACCCTTTGTTACCGTAAGGAGTTCCCCTTAAATTACATTTTCTTGTTTGCTTCCATCTACATTTTCTATAGAAAGGCTGTGCAGTGACTTCTCAATTCTTTTTCTCCTATAGGTGTTACCAGAATGAAATTCTTGGGTAATTCTTTGTGTTAATTCCTTCTTCAAGTCCTTCAGTTGCCTTTGCATTGTTGTCTGGTACTTCTGTTAGTTTCGGGCAATATAGACGAATGTGACCTATGTATCTGCAATAATAACAGACCTGGTCATTTTCCTTACACTCTTCTTCTACATGCCTGATGTGTGCAAAATGCAACATATAAATTACATCAATTGTGGCATAAAACTAACCCTTTTTTAATACTAATGTTGGAAAAAGTGTGCTTTTGTCTTCCTTTTGTATTTTCAGGATTAAATGAGCTTAAATTAACAAAAGAAGCAAAAAGGCAGCTAAATCTAACATAAATACAAGAAAAGGAACAAACGTGGCATGCCCACCCCACGACAGCATCTTCCCAAGCAAAACAAGAGAACAGAAGGCTGAACACGCCCCGTGTTCAGTGAACACGGGGGCGTGCCCAAGTGTCAGCATAAAAGACAAAGTTGTAGAAGCTTCCATTGCCCACCACGGGGCCGTGCTCAGCGGACATGGGGTCGTGGTCAACTATAAGATTCGCAGAATCCAGGCAAATCTTGATAGTACAGATATGCTTCTGCACACGGGGTCGTGCCCAGCGGACACGGGGCCGTGGTAAACTAATAAAGAAAAAAGCAATGAATGAAGACAGAGAAAGATGTGGACACGGAGCCGTGCCTACTGGACACGGAGCCGTGCCCGAGCTTCTGTTCAGCCTATAAATAGGAGTGCTTGGTTCAAGTTCAAACCATCCCTTGGCACACCACCTCTCTCACACTTCACCCACCACCCACCACCACCATAACACCACCACCCACCACCATCATCAATTGTCCATCATAGAGTGTGTGAGTCATCTCGGGATCCAAGATTGATCGTAAGAGTTCTTGACAATCAAGGCCATGTTTGCCTAAGTCTCTTACATCACTTGGTGAAGACAAAGTGTCTAGTGTAATACTTTTTATTTTTAATCTTTTCGCACTTTTTAATTGGTTATGTATTAATGACTTTAATAACTAGTTTCTTATGTTGAAGGTGATTTTTCCTTATCGTTTGTCTGTGGTGTCTTGGCATTATTTTACTATCTATATAAAATAAAAGATTTTCACCATTCATATCTCCACGGTCTATATGGAGGTATGTTGGCTACCTGGTCGGGGGTTAAGGGAACGGTTTGGTAAGAGTCTTGCCATTGTTCAGTGTATAGATCCTGCAAAGGACCTGGGTCAAATTTAGTAGGACCTCCTTCAATACTTAACGATATTGGATGGCGGGGGTCCAAACTCTTTGATCCCCTCATAAGTTAAACTACTATTAATATTTTAACCCGGCTACTTAGGACTGTATCCCTGCTGACTCAGACTACTTAGCCGAGGGTAACGTCGCATTCAAAAGAGGGGCCTGCCACATTATGCATTAATAACTTAATTAATTATCTTTCAATAATCCGACCCTTTAGGATTGTATCCTTGCTGACTCAAACTACTGGGTTGAGGGTAACGTTACCTCCAAAAGAGGGGCCTACTACAATAAATAAGATAATCTCTTAAATAGTGCAAAAGTGCGAAAATAATCAAAGGTTACACTAAACACGAGTCGGAGCCAAGTGATTCATCTTGTCTATCTGTTTTAGTTTTATTTTTATTTTCAGCATTTTAGTTAGTTTTTATTTTCTTAGTTTAAAACATTTTTCTAAACTTTTGATTTGATTAGACGTTGAGGATAAACCGGTACTAAAAGCTCTTGTGTCCTTGGACGACCTCGGTATCTTGCCAACACTATACTACGCTCACGATGGGTGCACTTGCCCATATGTGTGTTTAGTGTTAGTAAATATTGTGTTTTATAAATTTAAAACTTGGCTAAAGAAAGTGTTAAAAAGGGCTTAATATATACATTAAAAACTAATAACACTCACGCACATCAATGCCCGATCATCATACAATAGTTACAGTAAGGAGTTCTCCTTAAATTACGTCTTCTTGTATGCTTCCTTCTAAAGTTTCTACAGAAAGGGTGTGCAGTGATTTCCCAATTCTTTTTCTTCTATAGGTGTTTCCAGAATGAAATTCTTAACTATATCACGGATTTCACTGATTAATCCTCAAATATAACGAGAAATTAGTGCAGGTTCTAGCGAAGACAGGGTTGGTACCATTCTTGAATATTCGAAGAATTTTGTCGTATACTCACGACAATTCACATTAACCATTCTGTGATTTTGTAACTTATTAGCTATCTGTTCCTTTTCATTAGAGAGACAATTCACATTAACTATTATGTGATTTAGGAACTTATTAGCTATCCTTATCCCTAGTACCTACATCGACATTTAAGAGTTCCAAAGTTCCAACATGTGGGATTGAATAAAGTAGAAAACAAATTGCTATGAAATATTAAAAAATCTTATCAACTAAATTTAGAATAAAAGTAGGAAATACTTAAAGAAATTAACTTTATGAAACTTTGAGAATTAAACCATTGTTGATAGATAAATGAAAAACTAATATCAGCATTGAACATGTGACATGATAAATGAAAAATGAATATCAGCATTGAACATGTGACATACAAGAGCTAAATTATTGATTAAAAGAAGACAAGTGAATCACAAATTAAAACAAACTAGGCCACAGGACACGTACGATTTTTTGCATATAAATGCACGGAACTTTATGCCTTCTTCGACATCCAAGATTTCCTAAAATCATAAGAATCAAGGCTAATGAGGTACGTACACCTTTGTTACATTTTAAACTTTTAGCCAAATTCAAGTTTCATTTTTGTTAAAGTTTTGAATCTTAACCCTCATAATTAAAGTATATTTAACTTGTTATAAACAATGCAGACCGGCCGATATATATCTTCTTCCCCCACCCTACAACAGTTAATTAATTTTCAGATCTCTTTTTTGATACAGTATGGCAGGAGTACTACAAAACATGAAACCAGCGGGATTTATTCGGGCAGCACCTATGGCACAACCCGTCGGACTTCCTGAGGAAAACTGGTCTTTTGAAGTTCCGGAAGGTCATAGGCTACAAGGTATAAAGATTGAGCATGGTGATAGGATAAAGACTCTCTCGTTCACCACGGAACACAAAGGTGCCTTGAGCTTTTCTAACGTCTTTGGTCGTTGGGAGGGTGGAGAAACAGTTTCCATGGTGAGTATATATACACATATCACTACAAGAAAAAACCCTTATAGGGACGACATCTTTAGAGAAGACATAAGTCGTCTCTATAGATTACATGTCCTCCCTATAAGCTAAACCCTTATAGGGACGACATCTTTAGAGAGGACATAAGAGATTACATGTCCTCCCTATAAGGTTTTTTTCTTGTTATATATATATTGACTTAAATCTAGAAATCAGTGGACATATGCATACATTTACATGTATATTCAGGTCACGCTTGACTCGGATGAGGAAATAGTTGGGGTTAAAGTAAGCCTTGGTCTTAGAGGTCGTTCTACATATGTTTCTTCATTGTCTTTTGAAACGAACAAGACCACGCACGGACCTTTTGGAGGACCAGACGATCGTGTGTACTCCTTACCTTGGGACAAAGGTTCATTAGTCGGATTTTACGGCACTGCTAGCGATTGGGCTGGTGGCATTGGTGCAATTGGTGTCTATTTGAAAGCCCATGAGGAAATCATGATGATCGGACCGTGGGGAAGCCCATATAATCTGCAAACTCGTTGGTCCTTCCAACTTCAGGGAAATCAACGTTTGGATACGATAACCATATTTGTAAGTGGCAATGCCATAAGCCAACTGACGTTCAACTCTTCTGAAAAGGTGAGTGCTCGGAGTGGTGTTACGATAGCTGAAAACGTAGTACTCGATGTGGATGAAGAACTTATTGGTATCGATGGCACGGTTGATACACTTCCCACCCGTCAAACAGTAATTTCATCAATAACATTCAGGACCAACAAAAAATTCCATGGGCCATTTGGTAATGTCAAAGGGACGCCTTTTGGGGTAGAATGGGATGCTGGATCTTTTGCTGGATTTTACGGCTTTCACAGTCTTAGTTTTGATGGTATCGGTGTCTATTTGAAGGCTACGAACTAGGATACGTAATATGTTGTGTTGGAATAATTCAAATGCTATCCGTTCTGTTAGTCGTAAGTTTGAGTCATGTTCTGGATATTGCTTGGTTATATGTTTATCTTTTGTCTATCTAGGTCAGTAGGAATTTCCCTAATAAGTCACTAGTGTTGACAATTGATTAAGGGTTTTTTTTTTTTTTTTCTCGGTTGTTTGCAAGCTATATGGCTGTTCTGTGTGATGAATAAAGCATACCTTCCAGCATATTTTTTTTATAATTCACAAAACCAACATAATGATGTTAGAGCGTTGTTGGATCACGAAATGGGAAACCCTTTGTGTAATATACAAAATTTTAAAACCCTATTAAATAAATAGAGATATTCAATGTTTGAAACATTGGTCGATTAATATTATATATACTTCTAATTTACAACATAACTAAGGCAATATTGGTTTGTACCTTTAGCTTCAGACCTGTTTCATGCATTTAACTGTTGTACGTTTTGTTGTTTTGCTTGTAAACCCAAATGAACACCAACAGAGTAAAAAGAGAGACCCCCAAATGAACACCTTAACGCCGGCACGGCGACCCCTAAATGACCGCCGAAACGCCTGTCATGACGTCCGAATTTTCTCCTGAAGTCCCCGGCGACTTCGGGTTTGCGTGCAACGACATCACTTTCTTCGATCGTCTTCTTCGCGTCGAGATCGTTCCGGAGCTGTTGATTCTGCACACGATGGCGAGGGATGCATGAGCCTGAGCCTATCCGATTGGGCTACCTATGATTACGTACGTATCGGTATCGGTTTTGATTTTGTTAGATGCTTTCAAGTCGGTTTTGATTTTGTTAGATGCTTTTTAGTTGTTGAGCTTGTTGTTGATATTGTGTATGTGTAGTTGATTAATGTTTGGATCAAGTTGAAACAGTTTTTTTTATCAGTATCACAAGGCATCAGGAGTGGATCTTTGTAACTCTCATGATGATGTAAGTTTTTGACTTACTACTAATCTGCTATGTACAAATTGATATTTTAGGCTGAAAATTTTGAATAAAGGTTAGCAAATGCATGTTAAAATAGCAAAGTGTCTAATTGGTCAAACCACAAAGACTTTTTGGTTGACTTATAAAGTTCATATAGCGTGCCTTAGCTCCTATTTTAGTATTTTAATTGATTGTGATTTGGGGTTTTTAAAGCTTGCCTACCAAGTACCAACTGTTTGTTGAAATGTCAGTAAAAGAATTTTGGGATTTATTTAGTACTTAACATTTGAAGTTCTCTTTTTTTGTTAGGTTTAATTGATTGTGCTTTAGGTATATGATGGAATCTTGAGTGAGGAATTAACGAAACATAAGATAGGTGTTCATTCTTTAGGAGTTAGCTTGGTTTTAAAATGCGTGTAGCGATCCGATGCGTTTTGATCCCAAAATCCGATGTGTGATGCGTGATGCATGATGTTCTTTATTCAATAATACTAAAAAATATATATAGCTAATATTTTAACTGTGAACCTTTAAACACTAAAATATGATATATTCTCATCATCTATAGTCAAATTTGTTCAATTAAAGATCTAATTTGTTCTACCGGTCAACTGCATAAGGCGCCACATTAGACCACATCATGTGATGCGCGCATCATGGAACCGCAACATGCAATGCGATCTCATCATTGCATCATGTGATGTGCGCATTATGCGCTCCTGATGCGCGCATTTTAAAACCAAGGGAGTTAGATCCATGTCTTGGTTATATTATTTATCATGATTTGATTGCTGGATTTTTTTAATATATAGTTGAGTATAGCTTGTTGATTCTTGCTATTTTTGAGTACCTGGTAGTTAAGGATGGTGGTTTCCTTGATTTTTATAGCTTCTACATGAACTGGTAATGGCTCCGGGCAGTGGAATTTATGTCAGGCTACCGGAACAGTAGATGTCGGAGAAGTGTGACATACATGTTCCTAAGATACGCATATCGAGACCCTTTCATCCGCTTTGGATAGGCGTATTCAGTGATCTTTACCATCTTCTTCATTTTGGCTTTCACATATTTGAATCGCAAGTAGTTTATGGTTGCATATTTAATTAGACAATAGTTAACTGAACTTCTAGATCTGATCTAATGTTAGTTTCGACGTGAAATGCACAACCTGTGAAGGTTCAAGAATTGTGGTTCCAAATGAAGATGAACAACTTAAAACACTCTGGATCAAAGGAAGATGATCAAGGTTTAGTTCATGTTCTGTTTGAAGAATGAAAACCTTATTATGTGATCTCTATAAGGAAATTTTATTGATCTCAGGTACAGAAATGGCAGCTAAAAGGAAAGCAATGGTGCTTTCATTTCAGCCAGTATCAGTTACATTTGATCATGTCAATTACTACGTCGAGATGCCCGGTAAGTTTGATTTTTGTGAACATTCACTTGATTAGATTATGTAGTGAAAACAAAACACGGAAATGTTTTTCATCTATAAATTGCTTATTTTTATGTGAATATTCCAGAAGTTAAACTCAAGCGATTGTTGATATAGAATGTATCACGTGCTACCATCTCATTTAGTACCAAAATAAAATCTATATTTGTCTGTACATGTATACTTGCATGTGTACATACCTACATAGTACTTTTATTTTGGTAAGCAAAAGAAGATGGGGTCCAAGATTGTTCTGCCAATTGGGATATTAGCATAGGTTGCATCAGTTGCATAACCTTTGTAGATTGTAGATCCTAAAGGATTTTGATAGTGTTCATATCAAAAGGATATGCCAAGTAATTGTTGATTTTCTATCTCATTTTTTTGTTCACAAGTGTTTGAAGGTTTTTTTTGGATTTAAATGTTTGTTAGTATGCTGGTTGGTATTACAATGAAAATTGTAGGATACAAATTAAATTATAAGAAAATTTCTTATTTATTTGTTTGTTTATTTTTTGTATTGACTTAAGTGGAATCCGTCTCTTGATGTGGTAGAATGAGAAGACGACAAGTGCGAGTTTCTCCACTTGCAACTTTTGTTGCAACCATGGTCGTCTAATAGACAGATCTGCGCCAAAAAGGTCGGTCGGGTAATGGACCAAAAATGTCCGTTTCTAATATGGGTTAGACTTTTACTTATGTGTGAATGCTTGAAGTCGATATATATCCAGGTGTTTAGAGGCTGTGATGAGTTAAGTCCAGATCGTTTCTTGGCGTGGCACAATCAAAGGACGATAAGTGTGAGGTTCTCCACTTGCAACCTCTTTGCACCCATGGTTGTCTAATAGAGTTTGTTTATGGAGTTTGAAATGTAATCAATTATGGAGTTTGTTTATGTGTATAAACGTTGTACTGCCAAATAACACTTTATGAACATTTTGAACTTAGCGTTTATGCTTTATTCATATATATTACGTCTTAAATTCTAAGCCCCGGTCCGCATCGCGGCCGGGGCTTCCATCTAGTTATATCTATAACCCAAAAAGAAAAGTACTACAAAATAGAGTTAATTGACATTTTAGTCCCTGAGATTTGTCCAAATTTGTCATTTTAGTACAAATATTTTTTTTTTCGCCTCTGGATCCCTGACTTTTCCCTTTTGTTGCTATTTTAATCACATACCCTAACTCCATCCAAAAACCTCATTTTTAACCAGGGTTTTTTTGGGGATTTTCATTTTAAATCTTTTCAATTGCCATTTTGATCCAATTCTAAAAAATCAAAAAATTCTAAAAAATCCCAAAAAATTCTAAAAAAAAAAACCATAAAAATAAAAAAAAATCTAAAAATCTAAAAAATTCTAAAAAAAAAAACTAAAAAATAAAAAAAATTCTAAAAATAAAAAAATCATAAAAATTCTAAAAAATTAGAAAAATTCTAAAAAAATCATAAAATTCTAAAAAATCAAAAAATTCTAAAAAATAAAAAAAATAAAAAAAAATTCTAAAAACTCAAACAAACATATTTCAAAAGTTTCAAATTCAAAAAGTGATGATATATTCCTCGTCCAGACAAATATATTTTCAAGTTTTATCTATTTTGTTGAGTGAATGAGTGGTCATGATGAGATTGGACCACTAAAACCAAAGACAATACAATTAAAAGTCCAGCAATATGCTGACTGAAAATAAAACTTTATAACTACCATGTTTCACCATCTTACCACTTCTCCAAAGTGAGTGAGTCTAATAATTACATTAAGTTACATAATTTACTTTAGTTAATAATTACATTATGTTACAAAATTTACTTTAGTGATAATTCAATTTATCATAAAGATGACACGTCCTCATTTAATCAAAATATGAATAAAAAAATAACCATTATATAATGGATATATTGATAGAAAAATTACTAAAACAGACATTCACTCAACAATATAGATAAAACTTGAAAATATATTCGTCTGGACGAGAAATATATCGTCATTTTTTTTAATTTGAAACTTTAAAATATGTTTGTTTGATTTTTTTTATATTTTAGAATTTATTTAGATTTTTAGAATTTTTATATTTTTAGATTTTTTTATTTTTTAGAATTTTTCTGATTTTTTAGAATTTTAATGATTTTTAATTTTTTTTCTGATTTTTTAGAATTCTTCTGATTTTTTTAGAATTTTTTAGAAATTTTTAGTTTTTTTTTAGAATTTTTTTTTATTTTTATGATTTTTTATAATTTTTTAGAATTTTTTTGATTTTTTAGAATTGGATCAAAATGACAATAGAAAAGATTTAAAATGAAAATTCTTAAAATACCCCTGGTTAAAAATAGGGTTTTTGGATAGAGTTAGTGTATGTGATCAAAATAGCAACAAAAGAGAAAAGTCAAGGACCTAGAGAAGAAAAAAAAAAACTATTTGAACTAAAATGACAAATTTGGACAAACCTCAGTGTTGGAACCTGAAGGTTTATTCACGTAGGTTAGCATAGTTTGAGGGTTGATTATGTTTATGTTTAGTTTATATGTTTGGGCCGATTAAGTATGGTTTGGGTTAGTAGACTTGTGTCGCATGGGCTTAGATTTCGACCCAGTTAGTTTTGTATTTAAACAACATTTACCTCATTGTTTGAGGTTGTTGTTTGGGTGACAAGTAGGGCGACACAAAGAAGAAGGAACCGAGTTCCTGTTCGAGTCTTGTATCAGTCTTTGCTAAGCCATTGAATGCAAGATATCGGTTTGTGTTTTGTTTATTGTTTTCATCTTAGATTTATACATATTCTTGAATCACCTATTGATTGGATTCCGCACAATCAATAGGTTGTTTGATATCATTGAGAGATCCTCACGGGTTTTACAATTGGTATCAGAGCCATTGAAGCCATTCAAGGGCTCGGTTTTGATATCATTCGGATTCAAGAATCATTTATGCTACTGATCTGTTTTGTTGAGTGTTTTGCAGCGATATATTTAATCTGTTCTTGACAGATTCATCGAAATAATACTGAATTTGGTTTGTTGATTTCTGGAAAAGGTGTTTGCTGATTTTACGGAAAGTTGGTGGTCAAGAGATTCAAAGATTACGATATCTTTGAATTTTGGAAGTGCTGAAAAATCGGGATTGCGAGTAAACAGATCTTATCGTTTATTCTTTTGCAGGTTCCGACTCGCAACCATCCTTGTTGCGGTTCATCACGTTCTGGTTACGACTCGCAACCATCATTGTTGCGGTTCATCACGTTTTGGTTTCGACTCGCATTCACCACGGTTTCGGTTCATCCGGTTTCAGTTGCGACTCGCAACCAGTAGTCAGTCTTCACTCGCAACCGAAGCAGTTACGACTCGCAACCTTGGTTTCGGCTCATCCTGTTTTAGTTACGACTCGCAACCACAGCAGTTTACGACTCGCAACGACACTGATTTACGGACTTTTGGACTGTTGACTTTTGGACTTAAAACAAACTTAATTAATTAATTAACTGATTAATTAATCATGTCATCTAACAACAGTGAACTGTCCGCCCTTAAAGAACAACAAGAATTGGATTCAAAGCTTGGTACCACAACACGCATTCCTAGGTTAACTGATGCTAATGATTTTCCGGAGTGGAAGTGGCGTTTTGAAAATCATCTGAAGGTTAAGGATTATAAGCTGTGGCGTAGTATTATGCGAGGTCCTAGGGAAATTATGATGGAAAGCTCAACTGAACCAGGTCTTAAAGTAAAGAAACCTAGGGATCAGTACACTGAAGATGATGTGCTCATTGTTGAAGAAGATGATCGAGCTCTTTCCTACTTAACCATGGGTTTGGGTCCTGATATTGCTGTTGGCTTTCGCACCTGCAAATCTGCCAAAGAATTGTGGGATTCTCTGATCGAAGTATATGAAGGAAACGAAGATATGAAAGAGAGCCGAAGAAATCTGCTACAACAAAACTTCAACAACTTCAACCATATTTATGGTGAAACGGTAGACAATCAGATTCAGAGGTTTGTGAAGCTGATCACCCAAATGCAAATGGAAGAAATTCATACAACAAATGCATCTACAAATCGCCAACTTCTTAATGCACTACCAAAGAGTTGGGATCATCATGTTGCTATGATCAAGAAGACTAAAGATCTCGCTCGATGCACTCTGTCAGAGATGATCTCTCACATTAAGGCATGCGAACTGGATGATAAGCAAAGAGAAACAAATTACAAGAACAGTATGCTAGCTGCTGGTTACTCCATTGCTCCCGCTTCCTCTAACAACAGCAACACAGCATTATTGTCTCAAGGTGGTTTTCAGATGTTTCGAAATACTTCTACTCCAACTTCAGCTAAGGTGCACTCATCTGGATCCTCTAATCAAGTCGTCTCTTCAACTTCTACTGCTCCTGCTTCAATTCCAAATTCTGGAAATGTCTCTACTGTTGCTTCTGCTTCCGCTGCTAACAACGAAATGATAGCCTTCTTTGCTAAACAATCAAAGGAAAACTTGGATATCGCAGCTTCAGTGATAAACTGTTTGAATGCTTTTATTGCAGGAAAACTTGACCCACCAAAGTGGTGTCCTGATGATCTGAAACAGATTCATCCAGATGATGTTGAAGAAATGGACATCACCTGGCAGATGGCGATGGCAGCTTTCAGAGCCCAAAAGTTTGTGAAAAGAACAGGTAAAAACAAGTGGGGAAATGCATGGAATGGAGCTGCTAAAGTGCCTTTTAATCTTCGTTGCTTCAACTGTCATGAGGAAGGACACTATGCTCGAAACTGCCCACAGCCACTTATAAACAGAGATCAAACTCCTGCAACTCCTGCCCAACCTGCAACTCCTAATCGAGAAAGAGCTCTTGTGACCACTACAAGTATAGCAGATGCTGCTGCTTCTGGAAGTCCTGTGCCGCAAGGATTAGCACAAGCACTGGTAGTTCAGCCCAACCTCAACTTTGATTGGACTTCAGAAATTGAGCGTCTGAACATATCAGCTCCAGAGAATCAATCTGCTACATCCAACATTTCTTTCATGACTTCAAGTGAACCTAGCCCAAAGCCAGAGGAAGAGACTGCAGCTGATGATTTTGCATTCATGACTCAAATTCTTTCAGCTCCTGTTAAAGGTCTCACCAAAGAAGAGGTAATTTCTGTTTTCTGTACTCCTGAGTGTAGGGAAAGGGTTGAGGCTTACAGAATACACAACGCTGAGCTCATTCAAGATTATAATGACATAAAAAATAAAAATTTTACTTTGTCTAAAAATGAGAAGCTTTATAAAGAAAAGATTGAAGCTCAGCGAAAAGACATCATCAAGCTAAAGGATGATGTGAGTGTAAAAACAGCCCATTTCCTAGAAGCTCAAGAAAAGGTATGCATTTTAACTAAGGAACTGGAAGATATTCAAAACAGATATCAAATTAATGAATTAAATATCAAGAAGTTTGATTCTTCCAGTAAATTGGTTAAAAATCTTTGTGATCAACAACTTGCATACAAGGAAAAGAAAGGGTGTGGTTTGGGTTTTAATAAGGCTCCTCCTCCCTATAATGATAATTATACTTATTTACCCATGACTGAGGAGGAGATGACTAATGAAAGTAAAATGACTTATGGTCCCAAAAATAATAAGTCATCGTTCAATGACAGACCAATTGAGAAAAAGAAGTCTGCCCCTATAAATTTTGTTCACAAAGGCACAATTGATCCTAATGTTTCATCTTCGTGTGCAGATGATAGCTCTGAAGTAAAGTGTGATGATGTTCATGGGAGTGAACCGGTTATTATTTCAAATGTTTCTGAACCATATTTTGAATATTATTCTGAACCAACTGAGTCGGACATTGCTTTTACTAGTTCTTTGTTTGCGTCGTTTTCAGCTTATGTTTCGTCTTGTGAGCCTGATGTTTTGGGCAAAACTGATAATGTTTGTGTGGATGATTTGTACAATAAGTGTGGTGATGATTGTTTTTCAACTAATGTTTGTGATTCTAACATCTCTAGTGTTTCAGCTTGTGAAAATGTTACAGGTGAGGTCCCTCAGGATGCATTCAGTGAAACCACTGAAACGACTTCTCAAGAAAATCAAGAGTATCCTGATTCTTCTTCTGAATCTGTCTCAGTGGGTGTCCCTAATGTTGAATCTAGTGGGACCCCATTGGAAACTGTGTTAAACAATGAACCTGAATCTGTGTCACATGATAAATGCTCTGAGAAAATGCATATTGATGAAACTTCTTTAGGCTCAGAAACGGAATCTGAATCAGTTTCACATGACAAATGCATTGAGGAAGAGCATATTGTTGAGACTTCATCTTGTTCGGGAAGTGAACCTGAATCGGTTTCAGATGACAAATGCCTTGATAAAACGCATTTGGATGAAACTCATACATGTTCAAATTCGGAATCAAGATTAAGTAACAATGAAAGGGATGCTGATCTAAAAGAGAGATCATTAGAAGAAAAGTTGTCTAAAGAAAAACCACAAGTCAAACATGTTCAGAAAACTAAAACATCAAATCACACGAAATCAAGCAAACAGAGTCAAAATGTCAAGAATATTAAAAATGTGAAACGTCAAACATGTTATAACTGTGGTATTGCTGGTCACATTGCCAGAAATTGTGGCAAACTCCCAAGGACACCGAACAAGAAAACATCAGAGCGAAATCAGAAGGTCACGTCTAATCGATATCACTGTTCGAAGTCCATGATGTCTGCGAAGACTAAGACAATGCAGAACAACTATCATAGGACTAGACCTTCTGATCAGGATTGGAATGCAGCCAAACGCTGTAATCAATATCAGAATAGACAAACAAATTTTCAGCGCAATCGAAATAATTCTTTTGGTAACGCTTATGAAAGTTTCAATTCTAACTGGTCAAGACAGTTTTGGAAACCTAAAGCAAATGGCATGCAATCCAATTCAATGAAATCATATCATCAAAATGTCGCAAAAAGGGATGTTTCAAAATTTCTGAATAAAGATAATTTAGTGTGGCAGAGAGTAACGTTTATTGATGCACAAGGAAAACCCAGATCCACTATGGGCTGGGTTCCTAAATCTAACTAATCCCGCTAATCGTGCAGGAACAGCTGTGGAGGACTACCGTGCGCCTCTGGTACATGGATAGTGGCTGTTCCAGGCACATGACAGGAGACTTATCCCAACTGGAAAATATCAAAGAGTTTAATGGTGGATATGTCTCATTTGCGGGAGGAGAGTCAGGCAGAATCACGTTAAAAGGAACTGTTCGAAACGACGTCTTAAGTTTTGAAAATGTTAATTATGTTCCAGAACTGAAACACAATCTGTTAAGTATTTCGCAGATTTGTGATCGTGGGAATTCAGTTCATTTCACGAAGAAGGGATGTCATGTTCTTAAGCCTGGGATTGTTATTCCAGAAGACTGGTTCTTGATGACGGCTGAAAGGAAAGGTAATGCTTACGTCATTGATATGAACAGGAAACCGTGTGAAGAGATCACTTGTCTATTTTCAAAAATTTCGGAGCATGATGGTCTGTTGTGGCATCGTCGACTTGGGCATGTGAATATGAAAAATCTGAACCGTCTAGCTAAAGGTCAACTGGTACGTGATCTTCCAATCAAGGACTTCATGTTGGTGGAGAAATGTGTTGCTTGTGCGAAAGGGAAAGCTCATCGAAAACCTCATAAGACTAAACCAGTACTCTCGACAAAAGCTGTACTCGAACTACTTCACATGGATCTTTTTGGTCCAGTGAATGTGCTGAGCATTGGGAAGAAAGCTTACTGTCTGGTAATCGTCGATGATTACTCTCGTTACACTTGGGTGTATTTTCTCAGCCACAAAAATGAAACTGCTGACTTGGTAAAACAATTCATTACTTTGGCTGAAAATCAAGCGAGTACTAAGGTGAAGGTTATTCGATCAGACAATGGGACAGAATTCAAGAACGTTACTTTGGATACTTTCTGCATTGATAAGGGAATTGATCGTCAGTTCAGTGCGCCTCGAACTCCACAACAAAATGGAGTGGCTGAAAGAAGGAATCGTACTCTCATTGAAGCTGCGCGTACTATGCTGGCTGATTCAAAGCTTCCTAGCTTCTTTTGGGCCGAAGCAGTTAGCACGGCTTGTTATATCCAGAATCATGCTTTAGTAAACAAACGTCACATGAAAACCCCTTATGAGATTCTGGAAGGACATAAACCTTCGGTTTCACACTTTCGTATTTTTGGTTGTCCATGTGTATTATTACTAATGGACTCCAACGGAAAGTTTGAAGTCAAAGGTGACGAATGTTATTTTGTTGGATATGCTAAAGGCTCTGCTTATAGGGTATACAACAAAGTAACTAAAAAGGTCGTCGAGTCGTGCAATATTGAATGGCTTGAAGAGAATGCTACGGACGCTAGAGTTGGTCCAGATTGGTTATACGATTATTCTGCTCTGTTTAAATCATTTAACATTTTGTCAAGTGATGTTTCAGTTGCAGGTGTGTCTATTCCCAAACAACCATTGTCATTTGAAGATACGGAAGACGAATCACAGATGCAAGACAACGTGAAGCATCATACCATTGATCCACCGGGAATGATGTTTACGCAACATCCTACACCAACTCCGATGGTCAATCGATCTCCTGAGGGTGCATCAACTAGTGACTCTGCTTTATTTCCTGAACCAATTCCTGAGGATTGTGTTGTCACTTCTCCTGTAGTTCACACTACTACAGCACCTAATGAGGGGGAGTCTAGCAACACCACCACCGAAGAGGAGACTGTACCTGATTTGGCCATACCTACGAGCGTTCAACGCAATCATCCAATCGAGAATGTGATTGGTCCTGTAAATGCAGGAATTTTGACCAGGAGTCAAACAGGAACCATTAACACTTGCTTATATTCTTGTTATCTTTCTCAAATCGAACCTAAAACTATTGATATAGCTTTGCAGGAACCTGGCTGGGTAGATGCTATGCACGAAGAGCTGAACCAGTTTGAAAGACTTGGAGTATGGAAGCTCGTCAAGTTGCCAACAGGAAAACGTAAGCTTGGAACTAGATGGGTATTTCGAAACAAGCAGGATTCTGCAGGAGTCATCGTTCGAAATAAAGCAAGGCTGGTGGTTCAGGGATTTAGACAAATTGAAGGACTGGATTATGATGAAGTATATGCTCCGGTTGCACGACTTGAAGCCATCCGAATCTTTTTGGCTTACGCGTCATACATGGGATTCACTGTTTATCAGATGGATGTCAAAACCGCGTTTCTCTATGGAAAGGTGAAGGAAGAAATTTTTGTTGAGCAGCCACCAGGGTTTGTGCATCCAGACTATCCTGACTATGCTTACAAGCTAGACAAGGCACTGTACGGGTTACACCAGGCTCCTCGAGCTTGGTATGCCACACTAACAGAGCATCTGTTGGCTCATGGGTATACGCGTGGCACCATAGACCAGACTCTGTTCATCAAGAAAGTAGGACGTGATCAAATCTTGGTTCAAATCTATGTTGATGATATCATTTTTGGATCTACAAGTGAGGATCTTTGCAAGGAATTCGAGGGAGTTATGAAAAAGAAGTTTGAAATGAGTGCTCTTGGGGAAATGACACTGTTTTTGGGTCTACAAGTCAAGCAGAGTTCACAAGGAATTCTTATTCATCAAGGGAAGTATGTGGATGATGTGCTGGCAAAATTCAAATTCACGGACGCAAAGCCTGCTGAAACACCTATGGCTGAGAGACCACTATTGACTGAAGATGAAGAAGGAGAGTCTGTCAATCAACGTCAATATAGGTCTATGATCGGGTCATTGATGTATCTTACAGCTAGCCGTCCGGACATTATGTTCGCTGTTTGCAACTGTGCACGTTATCAGGCTAATCCTAAAACTTCTCATCTTACTGCTGTTAAAAGGATCTTTCGGTATCTTAAAGGCCGACCTCGGTTTGGCCTGTGGTATCCGAGGGATTCCAATTTTGACTTGTTTGCTTTCTCTGACAGCAATTTTGGAGGTACTGACAGTGACAGGAAATCTACATCTGCGGGATGCCAATTTTTGGGTGATCGGCTCATTTCTTGGCAATGCAAGAAACAACAAACAGTGGCAATATCTACCGCTGAAGCCGAGTATGTTGCTGCTTCTGCTTCCTGCTCTCAAGTGGTGTGGATGCAACATCAATTGCAGGACTACGGTTTGACTTATCTCAACACTACTATTTACTGCGATAATGATGCTGCAATACAAATTGTTAGAAATCCTGTTTTTCACTCCAAAACCAAGCACATAGACATCAAAGTTCATTTTATTCGAGATTGCTTCGACAGAGGTCTTATTACACTTGAGCAAATCGACACAGATGCAAATGCTGCCGATTTGTTCACCAAACCTGTCAGCAGCTCAAAATTCAGAGTGCTTGTGGATTTTCTGAAAATGATTCGTTTTACTGACTGAGCATGTTTTTGTTTTTCGTAGGTAAATTTGTTCATAAAGTTTTCTATTCTTAGGTAGTTTTTATTTATGCTCAAATTTAGGGGGAGAATTTTTGAAAAATACAAAAACATTGAAAAATTAAAAAAAAAATAATACAAAAACATTGAAAAATTAAAAAAATACAAAAACATTGAAAAATTGAAAAATACAAAAAGAGGTGTGGCAGGACTGGGAAATGAAATGAATTTTCACTTTATGGTCGAGGGCTGACTCATGTAAGACCAGTATCGAAATAGTTTGACTCTAGTATGATGTGTTGGTAGGCTCTATCCTTAAGACTGGAAACATTGGCTGTTTCTGTTTAGAACTAAAAATTGTACATGAACTCAGGAAAGAAAGTCACTTGGAATTAGCTCATTTCTATTTGAATGTTTGTATGTTGTCCCGATACACACAATTTTGGTCTGACTCTGAAATCTTCTCTGAAAAAGTCGTGTATCTCCTCTGCTGCATCCAGATATATGCTGACCTAGAGGTGCTAGGCAACGACAGCTTCTGCTGCATCCAGATACATGCTGACCTAGCTGTACGTTGTCGCGCTATAGATCAATTAAACACCCGAAAGAGGCCCTCTAGTGCCCAAAAGAAACCCTATAAACCTATGTCAAATTGAGAAAAACTCATTTGATCCTGTATATTATATCATCTCTACTTAAGATCTATTCTGTTCTCTTCTCAACCTAGTCCCAGTTAAGATTTCAGAGATCTGGATTGGACTTGTGAAACATGTGGTAGGGAAGCTACTTGCATGATAGAGTGTGCTGTTATAATTTCGGGATTTGATTAGTATTTGTTTTGAGTGTTCATTGTTAAGATATCAAAACATGATAAATTAAGTTACAGGCAGTTATATGGAAAAGGTCTAGGGAGATGAGTTTAAGGGGACAAATATACTGACAATTGTCTAGATCATTCAGTAGTAGATCAGTGTTGATAAGTGAAGTCAAGCCCGAAACCTTGTGATTTGATCCCTGAGTATCTATGCAAATTTCCTTATTTTATTTTGTAAATATTTTTGTTATTTATTTTTGTTTTTAGGTTTTATTTGCAAACATTGCTCAAAAGGTTTAATGGATAATTTTCATTAAAATTAAATCTGTTTTGAAATGGGTTTTTAAAAATTGATTGATAAATTTATTAAGTAAAGAGCCCAAAATCTGTCTAAGCCCAATCAGTTAAAGTTGAGCCCAAGAGTTACAAGCCCATGATGGCCCATGATCTGTTTCATGGTATAAAGGGGCGGTTGCGAGTCGAGACCTCATTTCTCACTCGCAACCAAGTCTGATTCTCTCTCAAGATTCCGGTGTTCTGTTGAAGATTCCGATTAATCTCCGGTTACGACTCGCAATCTCCGGTTGCTACTCATTGATCATCAAGGTATAATGACGTCATTATTCAAGTTTTTGCAGGAATTATGAATGATTGTTGAATATTCCGATGAAGATTTGAAGATTCCGATGAAGATTTGAAGTTTCCGATGATGTTTCCGATGAAGTTTTGAAGATGTTTGACTCGCAATCAAGAACAATTATGACTCGAAACCAGGGGTTACGAGTCGCAACCTCAAGATTGCGACTCATGGTTGCGACTCAATGTTTGTTGGTTGCGACTCATGGTTGCGACTCGTAGACAACTGGTTGCGACTCATGGTTGCGACTCGAGACCTTTTGGTTGCGACTCATGGTCTCGAGTGAACAGTAACAGTGTTTGTTTTGGATTATTTTTATCACTGTTATATTTGAAAGTTGGAAACTTATTTGAGTTGTGTTATGTGCAGAAAGATGGACTTGAAATTTATATCTTCACACAATCAGGTCGGATATTTGGCTTCTCCACCAGAGAAACACAAGCAGCTGTACACGTCATTGATGAAAGGTCTAAATACATGCCGGATTGTTCATGCTCTTCGTGAGAATCCAGTTGTTTATGAAAGCCTTATTCAAGATTTTTGGAAGAGTGCCAAAGTAGAAGTTGTTGAAGGAAAGGGAGCTATAGTTGCTGAAATTCAAGAAAAGAAAGTTATAGTGACTGAGCAGATGATTAGAGAAGTGCTAAGATTTAATGATCAAGAATCAGATCCTATAGAACTTCCAGCTGGAGCAGTAGAAGCAATCTTGCCTCGTTTGAGCTATGAAGGAAAGTTTCCACCCTTAGTAAAGAAGTTTGTGCATCCATACTGGCGTCTGTTGCTGCATATGTTTCTTTTGTGCATGACAGAGAATAGAGGGGGAATTGATCAGTTGAATACTACTCAGTCTGCTGCTTTGATATGTGTGATTACAAATGAGCCGTTTAATTATTCAAGATATATCTTGGAAGCAATGAAAAGAAATGCAATTGGGCTTCGAAAGGATAAGTTTCTTATGTATCCAAGATTTGTGCAGATGATTTTGAATGAGCGTTATTCGGAATTGAAGAGATCTGGTGATACGTTGGAATTAAAGCCTATGGGTCCTTCATGTTTTGGTGCTCTTACTGCAAAGAAGGGTACTGAGAAGAAGTTTGAAGGTTTGATTAAATTGGAGAAGTTTGGTCAGTTTGCAGAAACGGAAGATGTTAGTGAAAATCCAGTAATAGCACAATCTGTTTCAGTGCATAGTGTCCCTGCAAGTGCTATTGTTGCTGAAGAACATGATATTCGTATGGATGCTGAAGATCAGCCTGAGACAGAGATTTTAACAATAGACTCTGACGATGAAGGTGTTGAGATTATGTGTGATTCTGATGAAGATGAAGAGCTTCCTCCTGAAGCTGAAGTTGATACTGCTGTTTCTATTGTTCCACCCGTGATTACTGCTGAAAGTTTGGCTTTGTTACTCAAATCTGTAACTGACAAGATGGGAAATCCTCCTTCTGATCTTGCAGTGTCAAGTGATAAGCCTAGTGAAGACCCAAAGGATTCTGATTCCATGCCATTGAAACGGAAAAGGAGGGATCCTCGGCTCGGAATGTATGTTGAGCATAGCAAAGATCAACCCGTAGTTACTGATGAAGATGATGAAGGTCTTTATGACTTTGATTTTGAGCAGAATGTCACCGATACCACCACCGCTACTGAAAACATCTTTGATTTTGATGCTGATACCCAAAGAACTGATATGGATGTTACTACTGATGATGTTCAGGTTACTAGTATTGATGTTGATGCCACTGTTGAGTCAACGCTACCTAGTGCTACTGAATCTGCAGGTCTTTCTAGAGTTGATCTTGATATGCCTAGCAGTTCAAGTGGTAAAAGACCTGAAGAGCCATTTAGAATGCCGTTTGATGATGATTCTAGTGATGAAGATGAGTATATCAGTATGAGAGATATGAAGAAAAGAATGGTTGTACTTGAGCAAGATTCGATCCATAAAGATGCAAAGATTATTCAACTTGAAGATACTATTGTGAAGAAAGATCAACAGATTGAGCAACTTCAAGGAGATGTTAGTTTGCTGTTTAATATGGTTTATGATTTGCGTGGAAAGTTAGAGAAGAAGTTTGGACAGGAGTTTTCTGATCCAACTGATGTTGAAAACAGAAGAAGAGCTTTTGAAAAGGATGATGCTGAAAGAAGTGCTGCTATGGAACATTACTTTAGAAGAATCATTGATCCTGTTGCAGACAAAGAGAAGGCTGAAAGAATCAAGAAGAAAAGAGAGTTTGTGATTATGAAGAATCGGAATCTAAATCCAGATGATGATGATGCTCATGCAACTCATCATTTGATGGATGTTGGTGAGACTCTCTATGATAAGGTTGGAAATCGTTCTGGTGTAGTTAGCTGGGGTTATGATCATGATCGTAAAAGATGGTGGATCAAAAGAAAAGTTGGACCTGTTGAGTGGTACAAACATCCAGGCCAGTTTCAGTCATTTACTAAAGTGGACTTGACAGACTTGTCTAGAGCACCTTATGTAGATGATAAGCCTGGTGGAGTTGGTTATAGATTTTTCGAGAGGTTGAAGAGGGAGGTTCTTAAGGGTTTTCCTTCCATGCGTACTGCAGAGTCCACTGTGAAACCCGCTAAAGGCATCAGAGATCCATACACAAACAAGAGATTGAAGATTGTTCGTTGGCCTGTAACTGATAAAGAGAAGACAATTCCGTTGGTGAAAAAGATTCCAAAGGGTGCTCTAAAGACCTTACATTTTTGGTCTTATGATGAGCGCTTAGGGCAGGCAGTGATTGTTTGTGATGATGATGTGTGTTTTCAATTGGTGGATCAGATTGATTTACTGAATGTTGCTCATGAAGATTTGGAAGTGTTAGCTCGTCATCAAATTAGAGCTACTGAGAAATATGAAGAAATTGCAAAAGCTTGGACTAAAGCTGTTGCAGCATCTATTCATATTCATAAAAAGGGATTCGGTGGTATTAAGGATCGGGTGCAAGATGATCGTGAAGATTAAAGTGTCAAGAACCTGCATGCATAAACCTAGGGGGAGATTGTTGGAACCTGAAGGTTTATTCATGTAGGTTAGCATAGTTTGAGGGTTGATTATGTTTATGTTTAGTTTATATGTTTGGGCCGATTAAGTATGGTTTGGGTTAGTAGACTTGTGTCGCATGGGCTTAGATTTCGACCCAGTTAGTTTTGTATTTAAACAACATTTACCTCATTGTTTGAGGTTGTTGTTTGGGTGACAAGTAGGGCGACACAAAGAAGAAGGAACCGAGTTCCTGTTCGAGTCTTGTATCAGTCTTTGCTAAGCCATTGAATGCAAGATATCGGTTTGTGTTTTGTTTATTGTTTTCATCTTAGATTTATACATATTCTTGAATCACCTATTGATTGGATTCCGCACAATCAATAGGTTGTTTGATATCATTGAGAGATCCTCACGGGTTTTACACTCAGATACTAAAATGGCAATTAACTCGTACAAATAATAATAACGCAAGTATATATCTGACTATTATATCAATTTCTTTTATAAGAAATATTAGTTACCTATTGATTTTAACTTATCCATGTATGAAGATATATATGGGTAATATTAAATAAAAAGTTTATTTTGCCTAAGTAGGATAAGAAGGAATCTTAACCATTTATTTTTCAAATCAATGGTTAAGATTAAAGTGTAGGAGAAAGGATGAGTGCAACGGTATCTTGGGAAAATCCTATTTATGAACTTTCTCTTTCCACATGCAAGGCACATGCATATTTCACCCTCATTTTTTAAACATTCATAACTTTTTTATACGACATTATTTTTTTATAAAAATTTCACCGTAAAATCGAGCGTCTTTTTATCTTTAATTTGAGTACCATATTGCTATATAAAATATGAAAACTAAAAAATCCACTAAAATGTGTTGTATTTCTATATTGTATAACATTTTTTTTGTGCTAGATTTTTATACTATATTTTTGTGCGGAATTTTTTTGTCTTAATTTTTTTTCTCAATTTTTTTACTTGATTTTTTTGTACTACATTTTTTGCTGAATTTTTTTGTGTTAAATTTTTTGTACTAGATTTTTTTGAGCTATATTTTTTTTGTACTAGATTTTTTTGTGCTAGATTTTTTGTTCTATATTTTTTGTTCTATATTTTTTGTACTAGATTTTTTGTGTTAATTTTTTTGTACTAGAATTTTTTGTTGTATTTTTAAAAAACAAAAGGGGTGCCACAGGTCATTTTTACTCCTATTTATAAGGACCAAAATACCCTTCATTCCTACTTATTAGGAGTGTCACATGTCATTATCATAATCATTGTTAGGCTACTTAGGCAAAATCCACTTTTTAGTGGATCATTCCCTGAAGATATATACATCAAACCCAAAAAGAAAGTAATAGTAATAGTAATATAAATAATAATGACGCAAGTATAGATTTGACTATTATATCAAATTCTATACACTCTTAAAGGACAAAGTCTGTGGGTTTCTCACCGGTTTTGCCTCCTTGCCCCCTATTTTCATAATATTGCAATTTTAGCCCCTTAACTTTATAACCTTTAAAATTTCATAAAATGACAAATTTAGTCCCAAAACCTTCTACTTTTAATGTTTAAAACCACAACCTCATCTTTCAAACTTTGCCAGCACCAACCCTCTAATTTAGTTTTCCACCATCACCCCTATAGCTCTTACATAGTTACGCACCAACCCTCTTCTTTTACATTTCCACTAACACCCCTTCATCTTTTACACATTTCCACCACCACCCATATACTTTTACACTTTGTCTTTTTTAGAATTTGTTTTTTTACCCCTTGTGCCATTACTCAATTTTTACACCCGCCTAACTTTAAAAAAATTACAATTGTAACCCCTTGACTACAACTCCTACTTTTGCAAACGCTAATGCATTGTGTTTTACGAAATATCTTAGTCATTGTGTTTTACACTTTGTGTCTACCTTTGTTTTTTACATTTTTTTTGTAATTGTCTTTTACGCATTGCGTTTTACGAATCGTGTTTTCTTTTACTATATGCTTCCAGCCGTCAAAAGACAAAGTCTGTGGAACCCCCACCCGCTTTGCCTCCCCATCCCCCATACTTTCACGATGTTGCAATTTTAGCCCCTTGACTTTGGTACCTTCAAAGTTTCATAAAATGGCAAATTTATTCCCTAAACTACTACTCCATTTTATAAATAGTTTGCTTTTGACACCCCAACTTTGTGGTAGTTTCCTTTTCAGCTCCAACTTTGTTATAGTTTCCTTCTTACCCCAAAACTTTCTCAAATTTTATCTTTACTCTTTCTTAGCCCTTAAGTTTAGGAAATGCAATTTTTAACCACTTAACTTTTTATTAACTTTGTAAATGGCACTTTGACCCCTTGAGAGTTTTTGGCTTGACGATATAAATTCGAGTTAGTCGGGTCGTGTATAATACGTTATGATTGTACGATATAAATTCGATTTATATTACGCTTTAATCCAAGCGCAATGCAACTATAGGATACATTGACTTCAATCGGATACGTCAAAATGTGCGTTTTCATATGGTTAACACATCACATAACACTTGGAGTAATCCGTTCGATATTTGCAAAGTACCCCCGCCGCAACGCGCGCGGGTCTTATTACTAGTACTATCTGATAGGACAAAGTCGGTGGCAAAGGCCACCGACAACACACCTAAAATTACAATTTTGTCCTTGATGTAAATTCCCTTTTGACTCCCTTAGTATTTTCCATTTTGGCTCCCTCATTTTTTTTAACTAATTTGTTTTTCTCCTAAAACTTACACAATAACAAATCTATCATCTAAATTTCTAACTTTTCACTTTTACTTCCTTAGTTTTTATTTTTTTTTTCTTTTTTTCCCTTTGTGTTTTTAGTTTATATCACGTTTACATGTTTCTATAAATTCGGAATGGGTAGTTGGTTCGTCACAACTTAATACATTTCATCTAATCGTACCGTATCTTTATACGTATCTTTTGTGTTCTTAAACACGTTAATGTCACCGTGCCAACGTGCTTAACGAACGATAATATGCCCTTAAATGTCACGCCACAACGCGCGCGCACCTTATTTTCATTCTTTAACATAAAAAAATTATTTCCTCACGTGCTTATTTTTATTGACATTTCGGAACATATTCATGCATCGGAATTGGACGTAAACAGTACACATTTACGTTTTGACCTAAAGTTTTCCTATAAATGAGTCGGGTCTAATATAATACATTTTTGTGCCTATTTTTATGTATGTTTTAAGTTGTTATACGTTTTGATGTAAACACGTTATTTTCTCACATGCTCATTTTTATATGTATATGTCAATATAAATTCATATTAATAAACATGGTCAAATATAATACGTTTTCGTGTTTATCTTTATGTACGTTTTTAGTTGGTTTATGATTTGACATACGAGTCACTATGCGCATTGATGCCACTAAGTCTTAATGAAAATGTAAGGGTTATGTAGTAATTAGGTGAACCCCGCTAAATGAACCAACCCGGTTTGGATTCTGTTATTTGATTTAAATGCTTATATAAGTTACATTGATTTATATCGGATACGTCAAAACACATGTTTTTATATGGTTTACACATTACATAACGCTTGCGCTAATCTATTTGATGATTGCGATGTACCCACGCCGCAACGCCCGTGGCCTTATTACTAGTATTTATAAGAAATATTACCTAATGATTTTAACTTGTCCATGTATGAAGATATGTATAATTCAAAATGAAGAAGTGATCAGAGGTAATTAAAAGAAATAACATATAATTCTAAGAAAAAAAAAGCCAAATAAACATATACACAAAATTCCTGTGTGGCTGCAACGCTTCTCCAAAATCAATAGACTTTCCCCAAATTCTATCTTGATCTTGTTTCCATGAGTACCACAACCATTTACCAATATTTGCGTAGAGATTAATTACAAACTTTGCAGGATTTCCGTTCCATCTTACGTTTACTTACTATACGAAACCCCTCAAAGATTCACCGCCCTCTGAACTTGCATTTCTCAACCTGTGTCGACCTTGCTAACGTATCTCCTTCAATATATGGGCTCTTATTCAAAGATGGTGCCGACAAACCACCGCAAGGAAGCCAATGACTATGCACCACGAAGCCATTACTAGGCATCCAAACAAGTGGACAACTTTCTGTTTGTCATCCTGAAGAAACACTGAACTAATTTTAGGGTTAATTAGTTTGTTTATGTTCCTTTCATAAGGGTTAATCTTCTTTAAACTTTCAGAGCTCCGATTGATCTGATAATCCTGCAAAACCGAACACCGTTAGCTCGTTAAGAGGGGAATATGGGGGTTTCCCTCTTAACAAGACTCCGGCGTGAGAATAAGTAACTGTTTTGAGGAGATAATCATGTGTTAAGAGTGAGAGTAGAGGGAATAGAATGAATTAACCTGTGAATGAATGTCCTCTATTTATAGTCGGAGAGGTGTAAGAAGAGATGGGCTGATGGGTCTTGGGCCGGAAGGCGACGGCAGAGAATATCCTCTAGAAGATCTCCGGTGCTGGCGCACCTTGATTGGAGCCACGTCTCCTTGTTGTCCCTCTTCCATCAGTAGGCAAGGGGAGATCATGGGGCTGGTGTCGCCGCCCCCTGATTGGTGCCACGTAGATGTCCTTGTGTACTTATTGTCTCCTGCACGTCAGACGATCGTGGAGCACGATAGAGCACAACCTGGTGGACGCTGATTATCTCTTTCTTCTGCCACTTGTACCTTGTGTACTCCCTGAAGTGGCCTTGCGCTATAACTCCTGCGCGACCCTTGCTGAGCACGTAACTAGCCCGCGCGGGGTTATAGGTGCTGAAAACTCTTATTCAGAATGCTAAGTGTTGAAACTAATGTTCTTTCTTGTTTGGACCTCGCGCGAGGTCAGTCTTTGTTGAAGTAACTCGCGCGAGTCTAAGATTGATCAGCTTGCTGAATAAGGAGTATGGTCCAGCGCACGACCTGAAAAAGGTTCACGCGGCTTTTTGGGACCATACCCCTTCAAGTCCCCCCAGTCCAGTGCTGCATCATGTGCGAAGTAAATGGTTGGAGCTCTGGACTTAGAAAAAAGAGTGCTAATTGTGGGAAATGCTTGTTTGATTATGGTAGGCCGCGCACGTGTAAGTGTTTGTCAATTACTATGGCGCGACTACCAGGTATGGCTGTTGATGATTCTCTGTTTTTGAATGTTAGCGCACAGGTTTCATTGGGTATTGGTGAATGCTGCGTGGCCTGGGTAACTTCTACATGAAGTTTGTAGTAATATTGAGCGGGAAAAACCTCGAAATTTGAATTCTGACAGTTTGGTGCGAAATGTCGTTGATGGCGACGTTTGAGTTGACTGCTGACACGGCCATCATCAAGCTGTCCCTGACGGTTCGACTTTCCGTCAGGCAAGTGAGGCCCACGTGCGCATGGTAGCCGTCACTCCGGGAATCTCGCCTTACGTGGCGTCTTCTGCTTGGCTACGCGCGCGGTGAATCCGACACGTTTACCCATCGCATTAAATGCGATGGGTATATATAGCCGATGAGGGGAGAGAGAAGATCACAAATCCTTCTTTGCTTGCTCTTTTTTCTCTCTGAAGTATTCAAAACTTCTTCAAATCTTCATCCGTTGCACTAGCAGATCTGAGTTGTTCTTTGAATATTCAAGTTTCTCAGAAAATATTCAAATCTTCTATCTGAATCTCCATGACTGAAGAAGAGAACCCCGGTGACGAAGCTCCCCTTCCTGTCCTCAAATGGGACCAAGGGCTATTTGAACAGATTACCAGAGGATTCCGGTTCCCACCGGAGTGGGATGCACGGTACCCCGGTCAAAACCAAACAGCCGCCGATGCACCGCCGGGGTATATCACCCTATTTGAAGATTTATTCTTACAGGGCAACTTCCGGTTGCCGGCGACGGAGTTCATGGCCCATATACTTCAGTATTATGGGTTTTATATCTCACAGATGAGTCCACCCCGTATGGTGAGGGTGAGACACTTTGAATTTCTATGCCGATCCCATGATATAGAGCCCACAGTGGATAAATTCAGGGTGTTCTATCAGCTGATCAGGAACATGGGATTCTACTCCTTTGGCAACCGGGGGTCTGCCAAGAAGATCCTTCTGAATCCTCCAAAGAGTTTCCATGACTAGAAACAAAAGTTCTTCTTCATTAGAGAGGAAGTTATACCATTTGCCATGATCTTTCGTGCGCCAGATACGATCGAGAAGGAGGAACTGGCGATTCCCAAGAAAGAAGACTGGTATGTGAAGCTCACTGCCACACCTAATCTAGTTTTTGGTGAAAACATTTTGGTTGCGACGCAGATGAGTGACCAATGGCCAGAAGATAGCACTGAGGTGCCCGTATTGAAGTTTCAAGATAGAGGTTAGTTACTTCTTTGATTTACTTCCTCTTTTTGTAATTTAGTTGCGCTTAATTGCTGATTTTGAATGCAGAAGCGCGCCTTTATCAAGCTGCTTTCCCCACCTTTGGTGGGGCCATGGGTATACGTCCGCTGGAACCAGGTGAGCAATACTGGTATGAACGGATCAAAGGGCTTTCTTGTATCCTCCTGCTGGACTTTTACCAATCCTCCCACTGCAACTGAAGGTGCGCATATACCTAACCCCAGGCCCTTGCGAGCAGTGACTTCTGCTGGGAAAGAGATTCTTTATCTTTCCAGTGAGGAGTCTATAGGGTCTTCAAATGGGGAGCTAAGTTCCTGGTCTAACATCTTTGCAGGTGTGTTTCGCGACCTTGGGATTGACCCCGAGGAGAAGAAGATGAAGAAACCACCCAAGAAGAAGAAGGTTATCACCATTGATCCTGAACCAACCAGCAAGAAAGGCAGGAGTAGCCGCACGACCACTGGTTCCTCTGAGAAAGGTACTCTTCGATTTCGGCAGAGAAAGTTAGAAGATTATGTAATTGCAAGCGACTCACTTGAACGCTTGTCTCGTATAGGCGAGAAGAAAACCAGCGCTGCTGGTTCAAAGAGTTTGTGACGCCCAACTTTTCACATTCAACTAATAACATAAAATTCATACAATTTTTATAAAATTTTGGCATGACCCGTTTATATTAAGAACTTTTCCCCAACTTTTAACAACATCATTTTTAAGTCCTACGACACTTTTCAAAATAACAAAAGTTGTGACCATATAAGGTTCACCATAAACATTTTGTGCAAACTACACAAAAAAGGTTTAGAAATCTAAACTACTTACTAACATACTAGACACAAGATTTACATCATATCACAAAATGAAATTTTGACCCATACATAATAGACAACTTGAACCGGAAGCGTATAAAAAGTTGACATTGTGTGTTCGGTCTGAGTGCGCCGCAATCAAGCATGGGATTTACCTATCATCCATAATAACAAAACATTTGTTAGTCGTAATACATATCTGTTGGTGCACTAAATGTCTGCTGATTACGTCATTATCAAGTCTTGTGTCTAGATTAGTTTGATTGAAAACACATTAGGGTTTGTTTAGGTTAAACTTGAAGATTTCGCTTGAAACATCTTCAAGCGAAATCAACAACATATGATTTCGCTTCAAGCATGCTCAAGCGAAATCATCAAGCCTATATATATGTGTGTTGTGTTGTTCATTAGAAGGAGAGGTCATTGTGTGGAACACGAAGTGCTGCCGGATTTGTATCAGAAAACCTTGTATAAGCACTCAAATCAATCAGAAAAGAAAGATTAAAAGGATTATAGCTGTTATGACTTTGTTTACGTTGATTCCGCCTTCGTACGCAAAGATGAACTGCCTTAACTGACGGTTTAAGGTCGTAGAACGATCCAACAAGTGGTATCAGAGCTCAGGACGAGGAGTTCATACCATAGCAGCGGATTCTCTTCTTTCTACTCATTTTTTTTACATTTTTCAGATCTGAACAAGTTCCAACGGTCGAAATGGTCTGATTTTCGAGTATAACGTGTAAAACTGAGTTTTAACAAAGCCTACAAAGATTCAGACTAAAATTCAGACTAAAACATGTTAAAAATGACCTAAAACAGGGTTTCGCTTGAAAAGTGTTCGAAGGATATAATTGATTTCGCTTCAAATCAGACTGTTTGGACTATTTTGCTTGAACCTCTGAAGCGAAATAGTGTTGTGATCTTGGATTTCGCTTGAATTCATCTGAAGCGAAATAGGACTGCTGGTTTTCGCTTGAAGGGTCTATTCAGTTGAAGCGAAATAGTTGATTTCGCTTGAATTAGTGTTGTTGTTTAATTTCGCTTGAAACAAATTATATCAGATTTCACTTGAACAGTGTTATATTGAGCTGATTTCGCTTGAAGCTGATTACTTCAAGTATTTCGCTTGAACTTGTTATATTTTCAAAATTTAAAAATTTTCTAAGTGATTGACTGATTTTTCAGGAACGTTCAAGATGGATGATATTTTCATGAACCCGTTTAGCGAGATGTACGCATTCGCAGGAAACTCAGGAGATGATACTTCTACAAACAATAACAATACGAACGAGAACGAGAATACTCCGAAAGAAAAGAAGAAGGAAGCTTGGGAATCGGAAAGTGCTTTCGGAACGTTTAATAAACCTCCAAAGCTAATGGCTATTGAAGAGTATAGTCGGTGGTCCAGAAAATTTGAAGACTGGTTGATGGCATTCGCATTTACTAGCTGGAAAAGTTTGAAGAACGGTTATGCCAATGGAAAGAAACATGGTGAAACTTTAAGAGCAGCTGAGGAGATCGACTCATTTGTAGCTGAACAAAAGTGTGTGGCATTGTTATTTCAGTCAGTCCGGGAAGAAATTATTGCCTTGATCGACTATTCAAATGCAAAAGATCTTTGGGAAAAACTTGAAAAGAAATGTATCGGTAGTCAAGAAATTAAGAAAAACAAAAAGAAACTTCTTAGGAAAGAGTTTGATCTATTTGGTTATCTTAAGAATGAGTCAGTGTGTAAAATGATAGAAAGGTTTGGTCATCTGAAGCTGGAATTATCAAGACATGATATCGACATTCCTGAAGAAGATCTTATCGACAAATTGTTCGATTCGTTGCCTGACGAGATGGATTGGAGATATTATGCGCTGATGCTGAAGAATACCATCAAAGAACCAGAAAAGCTGACATTAGATTTGCTGATTGAGAAACTCGAGAGTCACGAGTTGGAGTTGAAAAAGACGTACAAAGTTAATCATTCATCTTATCAACATAATCTGGATCTATACTATCCAAAGAGTATGATGCCAAAAGCAACTTCTCCAAAAACTGCATTTTCTGCTGAGAATGTTTCGACAGCCGGAAAAGAAAGTCAAAGTGGTCAAAGCAGTGGAAGTCACAGTGGTTATCACAGTGGATCTTCATCTTCTGGAGGTTATTCTGATGCAAAGAATCATTTTCAATGCAACATCACAATAGACTTGAAGAATGCTCAGAACTTTGATGAGGAATCGGCTAAGCAGCAGATGATCTTTCTAGCATCGGTGTTGGAATCATATGAAGGGTTGGTAGCTGGGAAGATAGGCAACACAAATCTGACGAAAGAAGATTACGATCAGATTGATCCGGAGGAAATGGAACTGATTGATATCCGTTGGACTATGGCAAGTGCTGTTCGTCGTGCACAAAGATTCATGGAAATCACTGGCAGAAAAACAATTGGTGGTGCTTCTACTAAGCTGGGGTTCGATAAATCGAAGGTGACTTGTTTCAAGTGTAAGCAGAAGGGTCACTTTAAACGAGAATGCCGAAACGCTTATGCTGATGAATCGGAGAATCCTTTCAGAGATGATTATTACAAGAAGGCGATTTATCACCAGAATAAATCCGAGCCGCCTAGATTGAAGCAGGTTGAAGACAACAGATAGAAATCTAGAGCTCTTGCGGTTATTTACGATGATGAGGGTTATGATTGGAGTCAAGAGGTTCTACCAGAAGAAGATGCGGTTGGTTACGCATTCATGGCGAAAAATGAAGATCCTATTCCATGGAAAGACGATCGAACTGAAGAACAAAAGTATAGTTACAGAAAAATGATAGCTGAAAACAAAATCATTAGAATATCTCGTATCTTTCTGGATGCAAGGAGAGCCAATAGATGGGATCCAGATAGAGAGTGCTATCTTGATGAGTATGGAAATATTGCAATCGATGATAGTACACTTGATATTGAAGCCATAATACAGCAATACAAAGAAGATGATGAGTATTGGCAACACAAATGGTGGTGAACTCCAACTTCGAAGATGATTGAAGAAGAGAAAGAGAAAGAGAGAAAGGAGAAAGAAGAGATCGAGAAAGCAAAGAAGATTGATACTGGAGTTATTGACACAACGCAGGAGTTGACTGCTGAAAATCTTGGAAGAATGGCTGACAAAGTGCTAGCTGCTAAGGCACTTGAGGTAGACTCTAACTCCGTGTCTGAGTTAAAAAGCCAGGTCAGTTCAGATGTGTCAACAAATGTGTCAGGTAAGAAAATTGATGGAAATGCTGATTGCAAAAATTGCAACAAAGAGTGCAAATTTTGTAGCACAGTCACGTATCTCAACGGGAAGAAAGTTGATGATCTGACAGCTAAGGTCAGAAGCGTTGAGAATCAGATTCTTGATCGTGACAAAACAGTTAAAGCTTCAACTGAACGGATAAGAGAATTAACTAAACAAATTGAAAATGATAAAATTGATCATGACAAAATTAAACAAGAAAATGAAAAGTTGATTCTTGAAAACCGTCAGATTTCTGAAAAATTTGAAAAACTCAAAAGCACATTGAAAGATTGTGATGATCGAAATGGTAAAACTTTTAAAGAAAATGAACATCTAAGAGCAGTGCTTAGAGTCAAAGAAGAATCAATCAATCAACAACTGGATGAAATCGCTAAATTGAAACTTAAAGTTCAAGAAGTTGGAATCGAAAACGAGCGAATCCAGTTGAAGCTTAACAGTTATAGCTCCGCAAGCTTTGTTTTGCAACATATCATTCCCAAACCCATTGGGAAAGACAAAGCGGGCGAAGATGTGTATTGTGATGGAACTGGGGTGGGGTTTCATCAAGTTCCACCACCTGTTCTTGATAATTACACGAAAAAGCAATCTGGGTTGGTTGAAATTGATGAAGAAAAAGAAGTTAAACTTCCGGAGAACATTGATGTTACTTTTACATTATCTGATGATAGTGTTCAGACAGAGATTGTTAAGAGTACAGCTGAAAGTGTTTTGATGTCTGATTCACCTGAAGATGATGGATGTTTCTTGGACAAGTACATTCAGAAACCAAAGTCCAAAAACAACTTAAGTGATGAACCGTGTCTTGTGATGTACAAGATGGCTGGATCTGATAAGTTGTATTCGGATTCTGAGTTTCCCATTGAGAATGTTAATGTGAAAAAGTTGACAAATGTTTTCAAGTTAGTTAAAGTTGAGTTGTCAGAAGTGAACAGTTTGTGTCAAACAAAAAGGCAAATGAATTTTGAGAAAGATAAAGCTTATTACAAAAAGCCTGTTATTCCACCAAGTTTTTATAATAACAATCGAAACAGTTGGTCAGGTGGTTATCAGGGTGGTAATAGTTATCAGAAGAAGAGTTTTCTAAACAAGAGGTTTGCTGAAAAGAAGGTGTTTGTGAACAGTTCAAGTTCACTTTCTGATGAGGAAAATGAAATTTTTTCAAAATCAAACAAAGAGTTCTTTGAGAAAAGAGCTTCACATTATCAGTCTGAAGGCACAAGTCGAGTTGTTGATACTCATACATGTTTTAGATGCAACAAAGTTGGTCACATTGCAAGAAATTGCACCAACTCCAAGCCTAAGATTGAAAATGAGAAGTTTCAACAGAAGAAAGTTGATGTAAAGGGTAAAGCACTAATTGTTGTTGAGAAAAAGAGTGTGAAAAATAACAACATCAAAGTGAAAAATGAACCTGTAAAGAAAGTGGTAACTAAAAATGACAAGTTTTATAAACAGGTTGCATTATCTCAACAAGTTTGGAAACCAAAAACTGAAATGAAAATTTCAACTTCTGAAGTGAAAAAGGCTGATGAATCAATTTCGGTTGATTATGATGCAAATTTTCCATCTTTGAAGGCTAAGAATTTCAAAATTCAAGTTGCTAGAGTCAAGGTTACACCTAAGGCTGATGAAGCCTGGGTGGACACCATGTTCGAATAAGCAGTTTGAATTGCCGGAGCTTCCTGGTTCGCGAAGCATGAATCGGCATCTTTATTAAAGTTGGTTAATTTGAAGTTTTGTTATGTGCAGGATCTTCCAAGAGCCATTTCAAGATGGATCATGGATAGTGGCGCATCTCGACATATGACAGGAAAAACTGCATTACTGTATGATGTGAAGAATATCAATGGTGGTTATGTGGGATTTGCAGGTCATGAAGGTGGTAGAATTGTTGGCGAAGGAACGTTATCAAATGGGATTGTGACGTTTGAGAGAGTTAACTACATCACTGAGCTGGAGAACAATCTGCTTAGTATCTCGCAGATTTGTGACAATCAGTATACTACTCACTTCACTGATAAAGAATGTTTGATCTTGAAACCTGGTTTTGTTATTCCTGAAGAATGGATTATTATGAGGGCACCTAGAGTGAATGATTTATATGTGTTAGATATGTCTGTAGCTACTACAACTAATGGTCAAGCACATTGTTTCGTGTCTAGAGCAACTGAGAAAGAATCAAGATTGTGGCACCGCAAGATGGGGCATATTCACCTAAGGAAGATGAATCACTTGGTGCACAATGATTTGGTATTGGGAGTTAATATCAAAGGTTTTCATCTGGAAGGGGAGTGCATTAGCTGCATCAAAGGCAAGCAGAAGAAAAAGTCACACTCTACAAAGCAAGTTAATTCAGTTTCGAGACCTCTGGAAAGACTTCACATGGATTTGTTTGGTCCTGTGAATGTCAAAAGTATTACAGGAGATTACTATTGTTTGGTCGTTACTGATGATTATTCCAGATTTTCGTGGGTTTCTTTCTTGAAGACGAAAGATGAAACATTTGACAGTTTGATGGGGTTGTTCAGGAAGATTGAGAATTTGTACCAAAGGCGTATCAAGAGAATTCGAAGTGATAATGGTACTGAATTCAAGAACAGCAAGATGGAAGAATTTTGTGATGAAAGAGGTATTTTGCATGAGTTTAGTGCTCCGTACACTCCGCAGCAGAATGGAGTCGCAGAACGCAAAAACCGGACACTAATCGAGACGGCTAGAACTATGCTCGCAGATTCAAAGTTACCGATTAATTTTTGGGCTGAAGCTGTTTCCGCCGCATGCTATACGCTCAACAGGGTTCTTACTGTCAAGAAGTTCAACAAAACGTGTTTTGAGCTAATCAATAACCGCAAACCGAATTTGAAGTATCTAGAACCGTTTGGGTCACCTTGTACGGTTATAGAGCCTTTTGGAAAGTTTGGTTCGAAGTGCATTGAGGGAATATTTGTTGGTTATTCAAATCCATTGCGACGTGTCTTCGTTCCAAGTGAAAAGCGGATTATTGAAGCTGCAAATGTTGAATGTCAAGGTTATACTATGCCGCCGCAGAATCCTGGTGATTCATGGCGTTATCATTATGACAAACTTTGGGATTCGTTTGACATGAGAGAAGAATCAGAGGATGATGAAGATTTTTTTGATGAGTTGGATATTTTGCGTGAATATGAGTCGCAGTTAAGGTTCCCAGATGAGTATTCGAGGAGACCACGGGAAACTTCAAATGATGATGAAGCAGGTCCAAGTAATGCTGGTGAACATGATGATGTCCAACAGAATGAAGTTGCTCAGGATAATCAGTCGGCTCAGAATGATAATCTAGAAGCTGAAAACATGCCAGTATTTGATCATGGTGATTCAGATTCAGATTTTGAGGGGGAGCAAATTCAGATTTCAAGTCAAACAAACCAAGTTGGTGAACAAGATGCAGAGCAGAATGTTACTAATCTGGAGGGAAATGTAGATGTTCCAAGTGAAGTGATGCCCAAACTTTTTCATATCATCCAGAGGAGTTGATTATAGGGGAATTGCAAGCTGGTGTTCGCACTCGAAATCAGATTGATAAAGGGCTTACATGTTTTTATACAAAAGTTGCTCCTTTGCAAACTAAATTTTCATTAAGTTGTTTTATCTCGCAGGTTGAACCAAGAACTTACAAAGAGGCGCTTACTGAAGACTCTTGGGTCAATGCAATGCAGGAGGAACTTAGTCAATTTGAGAAATTGGGAGTGTGGAAGTTAGTTGATTTGCCGGATGGTCAAAGAAAGATTAACACTAAGTGGGTGTTTAAGTGTAAGAGGGACGATAGAGGAATTGTCGTAAGGAACAAAGCTCGACTCGTTGTTCAGGGATTTAGTCAACAGAAGGGAATTGATTTTACTGAAGTCTATGCTCCTGTAGCAAGACTAGAGGCAATCAGAATTTTCCTAGCATTTGCGTCTTGGAAGAACTTCAAAGTTTATCAGTTGGATGTTAAATCGGCGTTTCTTTACGGGAAGGTTAAAGAGGAGGTTTATGTCGGTCAGCCACCGGGCTTTACTGATCCAATCCACAAAAACAAGGTCTACTTATTGGACAAAGCGCTGTATGGTTTACACCAAGCCCCGAGAGCTTGGTACGAGACTTTGTCTCAACACCTACTAGCCAACAAGTTCATTCGTAGAAAAGTGGATGCCACTCTCTTCACTAAAGAAGTCGATAGTCATCTTCTGATAGTTCAGATTTATGTGGACGATATAATCTTTGGGTCGACAAATGAAAATCTATGCAAAGATTTTGAATCAGTGATGAAGCAAAAGTTCGAAATGTCATCAATGGGGGAGATGAAATTCTTTCTGGGATTACAAGTTGAACAATTTCCTGAAGGAATTTTCATTCATCAGTCAAAGTACATTCATGATATTCTAGAGAAATTTGGGATGTCAAGTTCTACTCCAGCTGCTACCCCACTTGCAACAAATCATGGGATTCACCCAGATCTCACCGGAGACAGGGCTGATGAAACATTTTACCGTTCTATGATAGGTTCTTTAATGTACCTAACTGCTTCACGTCCTGATATCATGTACCCAACGTGCCTCGCAGCAAGATTTCAGTCTAACCCGAGAGCATCGCATATGATCATTGTGAAGAGGATATTGCGCTACCTGAAAGGAACTCCTTCATTGGGGTTGTGGTATCCTAGGAAAGGTGATTTTACGCTCGAAGGGTATTCCGATTCAGATTTCGGATGCTGCAAAGTCAATTCAAAATCAACAACTGCAGGATGCCAGTTCTTTGGTCCTAGATTGGTTACCTGGTAGTGTAAGAAACAAACGTCTGTGGCATTATCTACTTGTGAAGCGGAGTACGTTTCTGCTAGCAGTTGCTGCTCTCAGATCTTGTGGATACAGCAACAGATGCGCGACTACTGTTTGCAGTTTCTTAACACACCTCTTTTTGTTGATAATGAGGCCGCTATAAATATAACTAAAAATCCAGTACATCACGCTAAAACTAAACACATAGAAATTCGTCATCACTTTATTCGTGATTGCTTTGAGAAAAAGTTGATACGAATTGAGAAAATCCACACTGACGAACAGAAAGCTGATTTACATACCAAAGCTTTTGATAAAAATCGGTTTAAATATTTGTTAAAACTGAATGGTATGAAGCTTTTGTCGGTGTCGGATGGCATAATTGGCGTTGATGAGAGTACTGTTGCGGATGAAGACGAGAAACAATTTGCAATGGTTTGTCGAATTTTTACTTGTTTTGGTATTTAGGGGGAGTAGATGTTTGTACATAGTTATTTTCAGAAAATACAAAAACAATAAAAAATGCAAAAATACAAAAACATGATAAAAAATGAAAAAGAGCTTGTGTATATGGGAAAATGATAGTACATCAGCTAGACGATTACAGTATGCTAAAGATTTGAAAAGTATAAAAGAGTTAAACAATCTTACTGATGATGTGTCGATAGGTTTTCACACATTTAGTAGATTTATTCGGGATATAAACCTAAAATTCAAACTTGTGAATTCGTGGGGAACATTACTTGGATATATAGGTAACCCCTGAAATCTCGTTTGAAAGGTCTCTTAATCTGATATACTAGGTCTTTATACTCTATGATGTCTGGGGTATTATTCCGGGACTTCTGCTGAACGGTGGTTCTGACCTAGTCCCTGGCTAATACTTGCTGCAATGCTTGAAACACAGCATTAAACCCTCAGCATGCTGAAACAATAAAATTGATAAATGCTGCTGTTGTAAGCAAAAAGATCCTCTAAAGGGGACATACCGAAAAGTCGAAGCTGATATCTCTCTGCGTATACGGAAGTATCGATCTGAGATCCCTCGGCCCTCGCATTCCTAAATTATATACAGATATCATTGTAGTATTCTCACCTGTAAGACTGATTATTGGGATTCTGGATACGGGTGTATATTCAAGAGGTGGGACACATGAATGATCTAAGTTCTTAATTCATCTAAATCGTATCCTGAGTAAATTGAAATTTGTGTGAGAATTTAAGATGGATCAATATATCGACAATCGAGGTGAATTGTTTAAGTCTAAGTATGAAATGTAGCTTAACGGTACTTGTAATTTGTCTGAAAAGCTGATATGATTCCCTGACACTCTCACCAAAAATATGTTTGTAAATAGTTTACTTTGTTTTCTTTCTGCAATTTAAGTTTTCTGTATTTCATTTCTTAGTTTAGATCACTTTGATAAAATCCAAAAAGATTTTATTTCTGCTTTATTTTAGACAAACCAAAGTGGAGAGTTGATTGTTGGATTCTCAAGATGTTTGAAGCAGATGCAGGAGATTCTGAACTGAAGAATGAGGAGAGCTTACTTTTATGAAGTTTGATTTGATTGAAAAGTCAAAAACAAGTTCATTAACTTGATACTTGTTATTTTCAGAAAATGTTTGAAATTGTTGTTTTTAAAATCAGTGTGATTCGTCAAAAGATCAACCAAGGTCATTAATTTGGACTTGGTAGATTAATTGAGTAATCAGGGTCATTAACTTGAACTTGAATACTTGAGTGGATTGTTAAAGTTGATTGAGTTTGTGTTTTATTATTGAAAAGATAGAATGGTTATGTTTGTTGGTTGAGTAACAGGTTTGGACTTCATTATTCCCAACGGAAGCAAAATGTCAAAGCTTGAACCAGATTTCTCAGATTCTAGCATATCGAGAGAGGGAGTCTGTGAAAGGGGTCTGGATCAACGATCAAAAGGAAGATTGAAGTTTAAAGTTTAAAGCTTGAAGATAAAGATTGATGAGAGTTTTTACAATGTTTGAAGATTGTTAAAGACAAAGACTTGAAGCCAAAGACTTCATCAACATCCAAGGGGGAGTCTGTTGGTGCACTAAATGTCTGCTGATTACGTCACTATCAAGTCTTGTGTCTAGATTAGTTTGATTGAAAACACATTAGGGTTTGTTTAGGTTAAACTTGAAGATTTCGCTTGAAACATCTTCAAGGGAAATCAACAACATATGATTTCGCTTCAAGCATGCTCAAGCGAAATCATCAAGCCTATATATATGTGTGTTGTGTTGTTCATTAGAAGGAGAGGTCATTGTGTGGAACACGAAGTGCTGCCGGATTTGTATCAGAAAACCTTGTATAAGCACTCAAATCAATCAGAAAAGAAAGATTAAAAGGATTATAGCTGTTATGACTTTGTTTACGTTGATTCCGCCTTCGTACGCAAAGATGAACTGCCTTAACTGACGGTTTAAGGTCGTAGAACGATCCAACAATATGAATTCAAATCCTTTCATTACCTATCATTATTTGACCCGTTAACAAAATTCGTCTATTTGTCAACATCTTTATTCTAATTCATCCTTTGCATTCTAGCATAGGTTTTTCTCTAAGTTTTTCTAGCTTTCTTTCGGATACATCCAACATGTAAACTTTCCTACCCGTCCGAAATGGGTCGATACATACCATACGATTTGTCATACTTTCATTGTTTTGACCCGTTATCAACAAGTCAATTCTTATCCATTACGACATCTTACTTTCCAAACATTCTTGACCCACTTGAAGTGGTCATTATATATCCGTTACTATTGTATTTCTTATCCATTTTCCAAACATACAACATATCACAATTTTACCATGAACAATCATACAATTCTACATAAAGATTTTTTATTACCAACTATCTTTCGCAAATCTACTTATAAAGGATAATTAAGTTCATATGAACTTACCGCGATCTTGAGATGCTTGTGACTTCGAGTGACTTGCGCCTTCTTCTTTCTTCGTGCCTATATGTCATAACTTCATACTTTAGCTTTCATGACAATACTTTCACAATCCTTAGTATACGATTTGGTGTCTACTAATCACATACGTCATTATCATAAAGGAGTTACATTGGCTTATCAAGTATTCATGTAAAAACCATAACTAAACCCACTTAGGCATTTCATCGAACACAATGTGTGCGTATCACTAGTTTAGCATAATGTACAAGCATCTTAAGCACAATTTCCATAGTTCACTCATTGATTAACATAAACATCCCTAACTTGGAAATTTATCATCCTAATCATGAACACATAGTTCTAAATCAATTACTCCTAACCTTTTCACCAACATCAATCTAATTAGCATGTAGAGCTTCACAAATTCTTAACCATCTTTTTAACATATAAATGGGTTTTACCCTAATCCATCATCATAGAGAAAATTAAAGCATGATTTCAACTCCTACAAGTTCATATCATCTTGCATTCATGTTTGATTCCATAAAACATCATAAATTTCACATAACTCAATTAATCAAACATCACCAAATCATGAAATTAAACTTACCTGAGGTCAAGAACACTTAGATAATCGAAGTTACTGGCTCATGCATTCGATTGCTCACTGATTTCACTTTCAATTTGATAGAAATTAAGATGTTAGGGTTTTGAGAGGAAAAGCTTTCCCCTGGCCTTCTCACGATCGCACACCAGGACCAATTTCTGGTCTTTTTTTTATCTAATTTCATTTCATATGTACACATCTAGTCCCTCATCTTTTAGATCTTATTCACTTTATAAACTCATATTCTAACTTGGTCATCTTTCTTTTACTAACTTTTAATATGACATAATTCTATACATTCCCATTTTAATTATTAGAACATCACTACATATTATATTTTTATGACATACGAAAATTTGGGGTGTTACAAGTCTACCCTCCTTACAGGAGGTTTCGTCCCCGAAACCAAAATACATACCGAATAATTCTGGGTAGTGCTTCTGCATGTCTTCCTCCGCTTCCCACGTAAGATCTGATCCCTTTCGGTGTTGCCATTGGACCAACACTTGTCGAATGGACTTGTTGCGGAGTTGCTTCACTTTAGAATCTTTTATTGCCACGGGCTTTTCTATATAATTTAACTTCTCGTCTTCTTGAATATCATCCAAGGGCACATACGCTGTTTCATCTACAAGGCACTTCCGTAGTTGCGACACATGAAAAGTGTTATGAATCCCATCCAATACGGGTGGTAATTCTAACTGGTACGCCACCGCCCCAAGCCGAGCGAGTATTTTGAATGGTCCGATGTATCAGGGACCTAACTTTCCACATTTACGAAAACGAATTATTCCCTTCCATGGAGAAACTTTCAATAAGACATAATCTCCCACTTGGAATTCAATTGGTCGCCTTCGCCGATCCGCATACGACTTTTGTCTATCTTGCGCTGCTTTTATCCTTGATCTAACCATATCAATATTTTCATTCGTCTTGGCTACTACTTCTCTTGACGCGAGTTCTCGTTGACCCACTCCCCCCGCCTAACAAACAGGAATCGTACATTTCCTTCCATAGAGCATTTCGTAAGGGGCCATTTTTATGCTGTTATGATAACTATTATTATATGAAAACTCTACCAAAGGTAGATGATCATCCCAGCTTCCTCCGAAATCCATAACACACGCCCTTAGCATATCAACCAATGTTTGGACAGTTCGTTCCGACTGACCATCGGTTTGTGGATGGTAGGCGGTGCTAATATGTAACTGGGTCCCCAATTCTTCGTGAAATTTTCTCCAATAACGAGATATGAACCGGGTGTCCCGGTCAGACACTATGGACACCGGAACCCCATGTCGAGATATAATCTCATTCGTATAAACTTCCGCCATCTTTTCCGAATTATAGGTTTCCCGGATGGGTAAGAAATGTGCACTTTTGGTTAGTCGGTCAACGATTACCCAAATAGCATCATTACCTTTCCTTGTCTTAGGAAATTTAGTCACCAAATCCATTGTCACATGTTCCCACTTCCACACCGGTATCTCCAACGGTTGCAGCTTTCCATATGGTTTTTGGTGCTCGGCCTTTACTTGAGAACATGTCAAACACTTAGCAACATACTTAACAATGTCTCTTTTCATTCCCGGCCACCCGTAATTCATTCTCAAGTCTCGATACATCTTTGTAGCTCCCGGATGGACGGAGTACCGAGACTTGTGAGCCTCATTCAATAGTAATTCTTTCACATCACATTCCCGAGGTATCCAGATTCGGTCATACCTCGTTTTCATACTGCTGATGCAACAAATAATAGACCAAAGATAGTAGCGATATCTCCGGGGTAAAAGGGTTCAAGGTTTCGATTAGCCTAACGCAGGTCGTGGGGTCCCCCCACGTTTGTAGCACGTGGAGGCGGATCACTTTGTTATTATTCACTTTGAATTCTGGCTTGAAGGGTTCAACCCAGAATGTCTATGTTAAGTGAGATAATATTGTAGTGAGCCGAGAATAGAACAAGCATGGAGCAAGTTCTAGAGAGGAGAAGTAAGATCAGAGATCAAGGGTGATCTGAGTTGATCTGGAATGGCTGGAATGGATGGCAAGAGGCTGTTATTTATAGGGAAAGAATCTTCTATAAGAGGAAGCCTTTGACCAGTGATCCGTGGCTACAGTGAGGGACTTGCCCATTTGGGGGTTGAAGGGTTTAGACCTGCGGACAAAAGGGTGTTCTCTGTGCACATGTTTTGTCTGTGCAGAAATGGTTCAGACGTTAAGTGTTGATGTGACCGGACACTGTGCTTGTCCTTTTTACTGTTCATGACCGTTGGACTATTTCCGAACCTTTCAACCTTTTAAGCTGTTGTGTTTCTAATCAGGTTATTAAGGTTTGAGCTACCCCCGTCATCAGCCCCCCAAGTCAGAGGTATTTGGGGTGTAGGCTCAAATGCTTCTGACTTTTGTACACGATTTTTATTGCTTAAAGGCTTCAAGGCTTGAAAGGTTATCAGGCGTCTAAGTTTTTTGGATTTGAATTTTGAAATGACAGTTAATGTGATGGATGGTAGTTTTTTTTTTTTTTTTTTTTTTTTGCCTTTTGCGTAATAATAATTGCCTAGACTTCACTTTCTTTTTTCTTTCGATCGTCTCTGCTGGGTGCTAGCAAAGATATGTATGTGAGTTATTCTTGTCTCACTAGAGGAAGTTGAGGCTTTTTGTAAATAATGGGGGATCGATCTAAAGTTTAATCCGGTGGCTCTGGGTTTAGACAGATCGATCGATCAGTGTCCCGCTGGTTCGATTGCTCTTTATTGTTGTCATTTCGAGTTTTCCAACTTGTGTCATCCATTTTCAGTCTTTGTTCTGAATATTTTAGAGTATTATCGTGTGTCGTTTGTTCAGTTGCGTCCTCAAGGTCTTGCTGGGATTTTACATTTTGAGGTTTTATGATAGGGTATGACTCATCGTTTTTGTTCCGATGTTTATTCCGTTTGACCAAGAACGACGATTGGGTCATGTTTGAGATATCCCAAGTTGATGTTTGTTTGACTTCCTCAATGGTTACTACCTTTGGTTCTTGGAAGGACCGATTTTTCTGGATTTCAGAGTCCATTGTTCCCTTCGAGCTGATGTTGTGTTAGACAAGCTTGAGCCATTTGAGTCCTAACTAGATAGTTTGTTGTTAAAAGCCATTTAGGAAATGTCCTTCGAGGCTTCGTCCCTTTCCTGAACACCTTTTAGTGTTGATGGGTGTGAGCATCTTGTGGGACAAGCCAGATCGTGAATCTATGCTCATGCGGGATGATCAGGGTATGATGTTTTTTCTTATGCTTTATAAAGAGTGATGATACCTCTGATGTTGTGTTTGGGGATGCTGAGGCTACCTCTGGAGAAGATGATGTTGCCAAAGGTGCCGAACACAGGTTCGAGGGTTCAGGTTATGTGAACGTTCCAAATGTCGAACGCTTTACTAGGTTTGGTGCTTCCAAAGCTTCTATCCGACGTATGTTGAAGGGAGCTGAACTACCATCGGCCTCTGAGCCAGTGGAACAAAGTGATGACATAGAGGCTTCGGACGACTCGGAAGTTGGGGTTCAGGGAAAAAGACAAGGAGTTGCCCTTGGCGATTGTTAAGGAGAGTAAAGCAGCGGGTAAGAAGGTTGTGAGCCTGAAGGGTTTAAGGAAGGGTGGTGAAGGTTCCACCAATGTTGATCCAGAAGAGGTTTATGTGCCGGATTGGAAGGTCATAGTTTGTGACAGCTTCATGTCTTCATCCGTTTGTGAGGATGTTTTTACCCATTTTGCTCCTCCTACTGTTCGAGGTTCTTGCTCGTCTATGGACAATGAACTAATGATTTCGAAAATGATGATGGGTGCTTGCAACCTTGTTGCCTTGCTTCTAGAGGATGTATCCAGATTTCGCAAAAGGGTGCAAGAATATGAAGTCTTTTCGAAGAAGAGGGATAAGATGAAAACTTCAATGGTTGCTTTGAAAGAAACTGAGGGCTACACTGAGAAGGAGAAAGCATTGATGTTTGAAGATTTGAGGAGTTTTCTTCCCACACAAGACTGATATGGTTGAGTTGGAAAAACGCTTGGAGGCTGACAAGGTTCAAGTCTGGGTCGATAAGGCTGCCTTGTAGGTTCAGAAAAAGGCCTTCTTAGAGGAGAAAGAATGGTTAAAGGCTTCACTTACCCAAACAACTGGTGATAATAAATGGCTCATTGAGCATGGGTTCCAGCAAGTGGTTACCTATCTTCTCCATTCGTCGGAGTTCAACAAAGTCTTGGGTGACGTGTACATCAAGCTTCTTGCTCATGGAAGACACCAAGGTTTGCTGGTTACAAAGCTTTGTGAACCTTTGAAGTTTTCAAGAAAACTGTTTTGAAGATAGAGCGTATGATTTACCCTTATGTGGGTGAAGTCTCCAAGTGTTTTGGTAAACCTTTGCTTGTCTTGCAGGAGCTAAAACCCAAGGGCCTTAATGAGGTTGTTTGTAACGGAGTGTTGAAGTCCCTCTCGAAGAAACGTCCTTGCTTCGGAGATAGCGAGGAAACGTGTTCTGAAGGTGGTGAGGGCTCAAAGGGTTCAAGCCTTGAAGCCTCCGAGGCAGCGGGTGCAGCAAGGAGGAAAAAGAGGAAGGCTAAAAAGACCCAAGATGATGTAGGTTCGAAGAAGGATGATGCAGCAAATTCTACCATTCCTGACGTTGCTAAGTGAAGAAGAAACCTCAATTCATAGCTTTCTTAGCATGTCGAACAATATTATGGGTTGTTTGTATGAACATCTTTTTATTTTAAAGGAACCGTCTAGATCCCTTGGTGGTTAAAGCCTTGGAGGCTTGTGGACAATGCTTTATGTTTGATGGCCAGTATGGCCCTTGCTATCTTTAACTTATCTTGCTATGTTGTTCTATTTATTCCCTTGCGTTTTTATTGATTTTGCATGTTGTCTTTGTTTTGGGTGGTGCATCTTATGTTATTTATACCTTAAAGGGTTCAGTGCTGCAGTCACTTAGCCTTAGGATATTTTTAACAAGAAGATACAACCTCTATCCTATGTATGATATTCACTTAGAGTATTTTTTGTTCGTAAGCCAATGTTAGGGCTTAAGGAACATTTGGTGTAGGCTGTTCAAACCCGTCTATGAGACATGCTTTTTAAGATTTCTATGAGTCTCATGGAGTTGTATTGATTTAGGAACTCACCCCTTATATAGGTCCATTCAACCCTTGAACCTATTGAGCGATGTGGCCTGGGAGCTCATCCCCTTACATGGCCCTTGCCATGGAGTTTCTTGCTAGGTTCTCAACCTGATTATAGGATAGAAAGATAAATTTTGATTCGTCGTTCATTTATTTCAAAGTAATTTGATTACTAGGGGAATAGAACAACTTTTGGGAACTATTTGTAACACGTTTTGGTTAAACGTGGAACCTTTTAAGGTTTTTGCCATTCCAATGGCGGGGAAGCTTTTTGCCTTGCGGACCTGCCAGCTTGTATGATCCCCCTTTGTGGGCTTTAAGGATATTGTATGGCCCTTCCTACTTAGGGCCAAGCTTTCTTGGCTTTCTTTCTTGTAGGCTTTATTATTTCGAAGCACAAGGTTCTCAGGCTTGAAACGTTCATGCTTCACCCGTGTATTGTAATACAATTCCATGTTTTGCTTGTACCTCGCTTTTTGTATGGCTGCTTGATCACGAGCCTCTTCGAGGAGTTCCAAATTCAACATTGTCTCTTTCTTATTTGATTCGAGGTCGATGTCGAGTGTTCTTTGTATTGTTACTCCGATTTCGGCTAGGAATACAACCTCTGATCCAAACACTAGGCTGTAGGGTGTTTTCTTGTGGCTCGTTTTCTTGGTTGTTCGAATTTCCAATAGCACATTGGGAAGCTATTCGAGCCAGTTGTTGTTGTATCTTTCCAATCGAGATTTAATCCTTTCAACAATGTTGTTGTTTGTCCTATTAACTTGGCCGTTGGATTGTGGGTGAGCTACCGAGCTGAATACTTGGGTTATTTTGAACTCCTTACACCTCGGCAAACTACTTCCCGTTATTCGTGACTAGTACCCCTGGAGCCCAAAACGACAGATTATGTTTTCGTAAACGAAATCAATGAACTGTTTCCCTGAGATTTTTGCCAATAGTTTTACTTTTGGCCACTTGGTGAAGTAGTTCACGGCTACCAATAAGAGCTTGACTCCTCATTTGGCTAGTGGGGATGGACCAACGATGTTGATTCTTTACTTGTGAAATAGTCAAGCCGAGGAGATAGGAACGGGGTCATGTTTGAGGCTTTTGGGTACCGGAGCATGTAACTGACAAGCTTCATACTTTCACAATTGTTCGGAGGTATCTCGATGCATGGAAGGCCAAAAGTGTTCGGGGTTCATCAACTTTGACACTACCGATTTTGGGCCACAATGAGCTCCACATATCCCTTCGTGAACCTCTTTGATCAGATATTGGCTTTGTTCTGGGTCAATGCATCGTAGTAGTGGTGCAAGGTATCCTTTTTGTAAAGGATATCTCCTTGTAACACATATTGCCTTGACTTGATACGAACCCTTTTAGCCTCAGTCTGGTCATTAGGTAATTCACCCTTTTTGAGGAACTTTTCAATGGGAGTCATCCAATTTGGCCCTTTTTTAGTGATCACATCTTGAACCTCAAGTCTTCGGATGGATGAGGTTTTTAACACCTCAATTAGTACCTTCTTGGTGAGGTGGGCAAACGTAGGAGATTCAAGTTTGCTTAGTGCATTAGTTCTCTTGTTTTGAGATCTTGGAACTTTTTTGATGGAAAATGTTTGAAATGTGTTCATCAATTCCTTTGATTTCTCTCGGTACTAATAAATGTTGGGTTCTTTCCCTATGTAGCTGTTATTGTCTTAGCTTGAGAGAGTCTGTAAGGACTTGAAGCTTTTGAACCCCCATTTCTTTGGCTATGTAGTTGTCACTTATTTGGTTTGAAACAAGCAACGAGTCTGTGAAGACTTGAAGCCTTTTGACACCCATATTTTGCAAGCTTGAGCCCAACAATCAATGCTTCATACTCAGCTTTGTTGTTTGTAGTCTGAAATTCAAGACGAAGGGCATACGTGAATTACAATTCGTTAGGATCAATTAGAACTAGCCCTGCTCCTAACCCTTCAATGCTGGAAGCTTCGTCGGTAAAGAGCTTCCAGGTATCAGGGTTGGAGGGTTCAGCTGCAGTTGTATTAACTTCTGTTATGGCTTCTTTAGGGACTTATAAGATGAAGTCAACCAAGATTTGAGCTTTGACAACTTTTCTCAGGACATAGGTGATTTTTGTGTTCACCTAGTTTCACAACTCATTCGGCTAATCGTTCGAAATTTTCTTGTTTTTCAAGCACATTCTTAATTGGTTAGTCAATGATCGCTTGTATCGGGTGTTACTGAAAGTACCTTCGAAGCCTTCTAGCCGTTTGGGCTAGGGCTAGAGCAAGTTTTTTTTTTTTTTCAAAGAAGAATATTTGATTTCTGTTAATTTTGAAGTTTTGAAAAAGTAAACGGGTATCTGAACTTTGTTTCGTTCAATGATTAGAGCCGTACTTATGGTATTTTCAGCAATCGAAAGGTAGATAGAGGCCGTTTCTCCTATTTCTGGAGCCGAAATGGCTGGGAGTGAAGCTAAGTGTTGCTTCATTTGGTTGAAGGCTTCCTTTTGAGATAAAACGCTTCAAAGCTGTAAGCTTTCCATCGAAAGTCTTTCTTGTTAGCACATCCCTTGAGGGTTGGCTTTTATGTTTTGTTTCCCCATGGTGTGCCTTAGAAACGAGCACTTGACTGGATTAAGCTTCATGTTGATATTTCTCGAGTTTTGGAAGGTTTTTTGTATGTCATCGAGCATTTGGTATTCCGTTTTGCTCTTGATCACCAAATCTTCAACATAAGCTTTAATGTTCTTGCCGATTTGTCCGGCAAACGCTTTGTCAACCAGACGTTGATAAGTGGCACATGCATTTATTAAACCAAAAGATATTTTTTTATAGCAAGATATACCTTCATCAGTGTGAAATGTGGTTTTTTCTTCATCTTTTTTTTTTATTATTAGGATCTGATGGTAACCCTTTTAGGCGTCAAGAAAACACTTGAATGGGAAGCCTGTGAGCGAGTTATCCTTGAGGTCTATCTCGGGTAGCGGGTAGCAATCCTTTGGGCGTGCTTTGTTCAAGTCTTTAAAATCGATACACATTCTCCCAGACTTGTCGGGTTTTTGAACCATTACCGGATTGGCTACCCATGATTGATACTTGACATCTCGAAGGATTCCTGCTAGAACAAGCTTTTCCATCTCTTGGTGTTATACAAGGCTTCTGTTAGGGGCTTGACTCCGTTTCTTTTGTATAATGGGCTTAACATCAGGTAGGATCCATAACTTCATGTTTCGACAATGCTACGAGGGATGCCGGTCATATCTTCGGGGCATCAAGCAAATACATAGTGCAAGAGCAGCTTTTCAAGGTGTGAGAGGGTTTCATTGGAAAGGTTAGTGTTTACCCTTATCCCCTGTTGAGGATATTTTGGGTTTATGTCCAACCCTTGTATATCGTTTTCGTCCTTTCTTGAGCTTTCCCCTTCAACCACAAAAGCTTCTTGGGTAGGTTGAAGGGTTGTTATCCCTTTTTCAATGAGAAACTTCACAGCGCCTTGGCCAACTGAAACTGTCATTCCGAACACACTTTGCCATGGCCTTCCTATGATGATATTATAGTTGGAAGGGATATTGATCACCGCAAAAGTGAGTTGTTCGGTTCGTCCCTTTGTTCTTTCGCTGAACAAACATTAGGGGTTATTTGGCCTAAAGGCTTGGTAGGTATGTCTGCGATACCTTCTATGGAGGATTCAGGCTGTTGAAGCTTTGAACGCTCATCGTCGCTGAGAGGGTTAAAGCGTTTCAAGCTTTTCATCAGCTGAGAGGGTTAAAGCATTTCTCAAGCATGATTTTGGAGGATTTAGACTATTGAAGCTTTGAACGCTCATCGTCGCTGAGAGGGTTAAAGCGTTTCAAGCTTTTCATCAGCTGAGAGGGTTAAAGCATTTCTCAAGCATGATTTTGGAGGATTCAGACTGTTGAAGCTTTGAACGCTCATCGTCGCTGAGAGGGTTAAAGCGTTTCAAGCTTTTTATCAGCTGAGAGGGTTAAAAATTTGTTTTCAAGGTCGACCATGTTCACTTCCTACTTTTATTCTTCAACCATTTTGTCCTTGACCCCCTTAACCAAGTGAGCCAGTTCGGAGTTGACGGCTTTTTCGATCCTTCTTTTGGGTTGGAAGCAATTATTGGTATGGTGACCTTTCTATTCATGAAACTCACAATACTGGCTTGATTATTCCGATCTTTTGTTTTTTTTTTTGGCAAAGGTTGAGGAGGGCGGGAGCTGTGTTTTACCTCTTCGGTTGCCAAGATCTCTTATGTAGCCTTGGTTAAGGCTGTAAAGTTTATGGTTTTTTCTTGGCCTGGAGGGTTCCGGCCTTCAGGCCTTCTGGAATCCGAACCTTTGAACCGTTTGTCATAAGAGCCATATTGGAAGCTCTAGTCAAGAGTCTTTTATTTTGTTCTTTGATGTCTACAGCTTATTCTCCTCGAATGTGGGCTTCAGCCCTTTGAAGTGTTTCTTCAAGGGTTTTGGGCAGGCATTTATTGAAGTCTCTTGTGAGATATTTGGGATTTATAGCATTCATGAACCCTGCGACCCTAATCTTTTCATCGGTGTAAGTTAAACCTTCCTTCTTGTAACTTTCGATGAAGTCTCTGAGACTTTCATCATCACGTTGTTTGATTTGGAAGATTATCGTGGCGTCCTTAACATACCTATGTTTTTATAGGGAACTTTTGCTAAGATCGTCAAAGGTCCGAACGCTTCGTCCAGGAAGGTCATTGAACCATATGCGCGAAGACCCTTCAAGGGTTTACCTGAACATGAGACAACATTCGGAGTTGGGTCATTTTTCAATTCCTGCAGTCCCGACGAAGATTTGGAGGTAGTCTTTAGTACCGTGATGACATCTTTATCTGGGTTTGAAACTCGTACTCAACAATTTGTTGAAGCAAGATATTGGGCTTGTAAAGTTTTGAGAGGTATTTTATTACCCTTGAAGCTGGATTACCGTTTGAGGTACCCTGGTGAGTGGTTGGCACTTGGTTGATGAAGTTAAGGTTAAAGCCTTGAAGGCTTTCTGTGTCATCATCCAGCTTTCACGTGCTGCAAAGGAAATTGTGCCATCATCTGTGTCATCAGCTAGGGCATAAGGTTAAAGCCTTAAAGGCTTTCTGATGGTACTCATAAAAGATGCCATTATCTGTGTCATAAGGTTAAAGCCTTAAAGGCTTACTGTATAAGGCATTCCCATGGATGTGCTCATGACCGCACCTCGAGCCAAAGGCGGGGTGACCATGGCTTGTTTTCACGAAGTAGCAATGGGAGGGGGAACACTTGAAGCTGGTAACTGCCATAATTGATCAAGAGTGATTTTATGCCCCATAGGTGCACCGGCTGTAACGGGTTGGGAGGTAAATAAGGGAAAAACGGTTGGACTTGGCCTCCCCAAAAGCTAAAGGGCTTGAGTGGTTGGTCTGTCACACTAGTACCAGCTGTGGCTGAACGTGAGCTGCTAAAAGGAAGAGATGGAGGGACATGTGATAATGAGGGTTCAGACTCCTCATAATTTAGTCTTATCCTCACCCTTTTTTCTCTTTCTAAGCTCACATGCTAGTTGAGAAGAAATCTCAGTTGTAAGAAATTTCTTAGCTAGTCACTCGGGTGTTAGATCTATGCGTTCCGGTGTATGCATTACATCGATTTGAGTATGTGTAACCCCTGACCGAGATGGGGTTGGTGTTTGAAAAGAAGTGAACTCCGGGAACATATCCCGGTGGAGTACTTCCGGGAGTAGAAAGAGATGTAGATAGGACCGGTGAGATCCGACCCGAATTTGGTGTTAAATCGGTGTTGTTAGGCACCTGATTTACCTGACCGAGAGACTCGCTTTCAGACATGATGTAAAGAGAAAATGGAGCTACACAACTGGTCTTTAAGATAAAGTAAGCGGCGTAGCCCCACGGTGGGCGCCAACTTGTTGATGCAACAAATAATAGACCAAAGATAGTAGCGATATCTCCGGGGTAAAAGGGTTCAAGGTTTCGATTAGCCTAACGCAGGTCGTGGGGTCCCCCCACGTTTGTAGCACGTGGAGGCGGATCACTTTGTTATTATTCACTTTGAATTCTGGCTTGAAGGGTTCAACCCAGAATGTCTATGTTAAGTGAGATAATATTGTAGTGAGCCGAGAATAGAACAAGCATGGAGCAAGTTCTAGAGAGGAGAAGTAAGATCAGAGATCAAGGGTGATCTGAGTTGATCTGGAATGGCTGGAATGGATGGCAAGAGGCTGTTATTTATAGGGAAAGAATCTTCTATAAGAGGAAGCGTTTGACCAGTGATCCGTGGCTACAGTGAGGGACTTGCCCATTTGGGGGTTGAAGGGTTTAGACCTGCGGACAAAAGGGTGTTCTCTGTGCACATGTTTTGTCTGTGCAGAAATGGTTCAGACGTTAAGTGTTGATGTGACCGGACACTGTGCTTGTCCTTTTTACTGTTCATGACCGTTGGACTATTTCCGAACCTTTCAACCTTTTAAGCTGTTGTGTTTCTAATCAGGTTATTAAGGTTTGAGCTACCCCCGTCATCAGCCCCCCAAGTCAGAGGTATTTGGGGTGTAGGCTCAAATGCTTCTGACTTTTGTACACGATTTTTATTGCTTAAAGGCTTCAAGGCTTGAAAGGTTATCAGGCGTCTAAGTTTTTTGGATTTGAATTTTGAAATGACAGTTAATGTGATGGATGGTAGTTTTTTTTTTTTTTTTTTTTTGCGTAATAATAATTGCCTAGACTTCACTTTCTTTTTTCTTTCGATCGTCTCTGCTGGGTGCTAGCAAAGATATGTATGTGAGTTATTCTTGTCTCACTAGAGGAAGTTGAGGCTTTTTAAAGATTTGAGCTACCCCCGTCATCACATACCATTTGCATTCTCTTCCAGTTCATGAATAAATCCTTTCGTCCTTTCTTTCTTCGAGTCATCGGCATTTAAAGATTTGGTTTGAGCTTCTCGAATTTCATCAAGGAGTCTAGAAGTGACTACCATCTTCATAGATTTTACCCGAATCGGGGGCGGGTACTCCTTTCGGCTTAGAGCGTCCGCCACTACATTAGCCTTTCCGGGATGGTAATGAATGTCACAATGGTAATCCTTAATGAGTTCCAACCATATTCGCTGCCTCATATTAAGATCTTTCTACTCGAAAAAATATTTGAGGCTTTTATGATCCGAGTAAATAGTACATTTAACCCCATATAGGTAGTGCCTCCATATCTTCAAGGCAAATACGACCGCCGCCAATTCTAGATCATGAGTTGGGTAATTGTTTTCATGCTGCTTCAGTTGTCTTGAAGCATAAGCAACGACTTTACCCCTTTGCATTAACACGCAGCCTATACCTTGGTGGGAGGCATCAGTATACACTACCAAATCATCTGTTCCATCCGGTAATGTCAACACCAGAGAATTTGAGAGCTTTTCCTTCAAAGTCTGAAACGCCTTCTCTTGTTCTTCGCCCCATATAAACTTTTCACTCTTCTTTGTTAATTTCGTCATGGGCAAGGCGATCTTGGAGAAATCCTGGATAAATCTTCTATAATACCCAGCCAAGCCTAGAAAACTTTTTATTTCGCTTGGATTCTTCGGGGGTACCCAATTCATTACCGCATCTACTTTGGACGGGTCCACATGGACACCATCTGCGTCGATTACATGACCCAAAAATTGTACCTCTCTAAGCCAAAAGGCACACTTTGAGAACTTTGCATACAACTTTTCCTTGCGAAGCGTTTCCAATACATCACGTAAATTGGAAGCATGCTTTGCTTCACTTCGGGAGTATATCAGTATATCATCAATAAAAACGATTACATACTTATCAAGCATAGGTCAGCACACCCGATTCATTAAAACCATAAACGCAGCTGGTGCATTCGTTAGCCCAAAGGACATTACTAAAAACTCGTAACGTCCATACCGCGTTCGAAACGCAGTCTTTGGCACATCCTCTTCTCGTACACGCAGTTGGCGATAACCTGACCTCAGGTCGATCTACGAAAACCAACATGCTCCCTGAAGCTGATCAAATAGGTCATAAATTCTGGGCAACGGGTAACGATTCTTCGCCGTTAACTTGTTCAACTCTCGATAGTCGATGCACATTCGCATCGAATCATCTTTCTTCTTCACGAATAATACGGGCGCTCCCCATGGTGAAACACTTGGTTTAATAAAACCCTTATCGAGCAACTCTTGAAGTTGCGTCATCAATTCTTTCATTTCGGTCAGGGCCAACCGATAAGGAGCTTTAGCTACCGGTTTTGCATCCGGGTTAAGCTCTATCTTGAATTCTACTTCTCGCTCGGGCGGAAGCCCCGGTAAATCTTCCGGAAACACATCTGGATATTCGTTCACTACATTCACATCTTCAAGCTTTGGAACACCTCGATTGGTGTCAATCACGTAAGATAGATACGCCTTACCTCCGTTCTTCACATGTTTGACAACTTTGATTATAGAACACAATTTCGACTTGATGACCCTATCTCCTTGAACACTTTCCCATTCCCCCCCCCCCTGAGGTTACTACATGAATGACTTTCTTTTCGCATCGAATTTCAGGGTGGTTTTGGGCTAGCCAATCCATTCCTACAACAACTTTAAATTCCCCCATGTACATCGGGACAAGATCTATACTAAATTCCTCATCTTCGATTAAGATCTTACAGTTTCTACAAATATCATGTAACAAATAGCTTTTACTATCAGTAACTTCCACTTCTAAGGGTACTAACATCTTTTCAAGCTTAAACGATGGATGAACTAGCAATTCATTAGAAATGAACGATCTACTAGCCCCGGAATCAAATAAAACATTCATAGGAATAGAATTAACCAAGAATATACCTGAAACCACATCCGGGCTAGCCTTAGCTTCATCCGAGGTTAACTGGAACATCCTCACACGAGCCTTGGAAGACTCATCCTTCTTTCCATCTTTCTTTGCCCCTTGTTGGAGTTTCGGACATTCTGCTTTAATGTGCCCCGTTTGATTACAATTGTAACACGCTTTTGAGTTTTCAGGGCACTTATAATACGGATGTCCCTCTTGTTGGTGCATGCGTCTGTCGACTTCGTCTTGTATCGAGTCTTGCATTGTTCATGATACGAAGATCGAGAAATCAAGATAAAAGCTAATTCCGCTTGAAGTGTGCTAATTCCGCTTGTAATGATGATCCAGTAATTCCGTGTGGAATTAGAAAGTGATTCCATTTGAACCTTTAATTTCGTTTGAATGTTATTCCGTTTGAGCATGTTCAAACGGAATTAGACAGCCTATATATATGTGTTGATCTCGCTTCATTTTAAACGGAATTAGGTTGAGGTTTTCCGACGGCGAAGCTCTGTTGAAGTGTCTACAGACTTGTAATTGTTACCATATCAATAGAAAGACATTTAAAAGTGATATTCTAGCTGAATCACACACAATATGTCCGTTTCCGCCTTTCATATTGTGTAGAACACCTCTGATTGACTCATTTCGGGTCCTTACACGATCTTACAAGTGGTATCAGAGCTCAAGAGGAGGAGTTCTGCAGATTTCAGCTTGATTTCATCTTGTTTTCTCACTTCTACACCTTCTTTTCTAAATTGAACAAGTTTTAACGGTCAAAATGATCTGAATTTCTCATATTATAAGCGAAATTGTGTTTTAACAAATCTTTGAGAAAATTGGATCTTAATTCGACTTAAATCTGTTAAAATTGATAATTCCGCTTGAACTTCAGATCAGATATGATGGCATCAACTTAATTCCGCTTGAAATTGCACCATAATTCCGCATGAAATTACAGTTTGAAGTTAATTCCGTTTGCGTTTTCAAACGAAATTATAATTCCGTTTGAAAATTTTAATTCCGTTTGAAACTAGTTGCAGTTCAAATGAAATTAGGTACTTTCGTTTCAAGAAGTATAATTCCGCTAGAATTTTAATTCCGTTTGAAGTTGTTTGTGCAGGTAATCTTGCTTGAAGGTAATTTCGCTTGGAAGGTAATTTCGCTTGGGGAATTCCATTTGAAGAACCTAATCTCGTTTGAAAGTGTCTGTTATGAAAAGTTTGTTACCGAATCATGGAAGAAGAATTCTATAACGCATTTGCCACATCCCTGACTACTCCGGCTGACATTGCTAAGAACATGAACTTGGAAAACGAAACTGGAACTTTTCAAAAACCCCCGAAACTCATGGGAATTGAAGAATATCATGGCTGGAAAAATCGTTTTGAGAATTGGGTTCAGGCAAACCATCTAAGGGCTTGGGAAAGCATTGAAACAAAATATGTTAGACCCCAGATCGCTTTGAAAGTTGATAAAATCATCTCAGAATTTACAGACAAAGAGAGAGATAGTTATAAAGGAGAGAAAATGATGATTAGTCTTCTACAACAAGCTGTCAAAGAGGATATATTTGTGTTGCTTCAGCATGATGGTAGTGCTTTCTCAATATAGGAGGCACTTGAGAAGAAATTCGAAGGAAGTACGGAAATGGTCAATAGCAAAAAATCATTATTGAAGAAAGAATTTGAGTTGTTTACAAGTATGCCAGGTGAATCTACAAAGACTCTCATTGAAAGATATTGTCATCTTGTGCGTACCATGTCTCAGTTGAAAATTACTAAAACTCCAGCAGAATGGGTTGAGAAGTTAGCTGATGCTTTACCTCAGAAAGAATGGGGTACATATCTCATGATTTTAAAGAATACAGGAGAGTTTAGTAGATTGTCAATTGGACAGTTTATTGAAAAACTTGAGGGACAGGATCTTGAACAACAAAAGATTGCCAGAATGAACAGCTCGAGCAATCAACAAGACATCAAATTGTACTATAAAGGAAATGTTCAAACTGTTGAAGCAAGTCCAAAGATCCAAACTGCTTTTAGTGCAGGAAATTTATCTGGATCAGTCAATCAAAGTTCAATCAACACTAGTGGATTTTCAAATGTCAATCCTCCAAGTGTTCAAAGTGCAAATGTTGGTAATGGACATATGATTCAGTGCAATGTTGCATTGCATCTTCAAAATGGTCAGAATTTTTCTGAAGAAGTTGTTAAAAGTCATAAGGCATTACTGGTTACTGCTTTGGAATCATATGAAGGATTGATTGCTGGAAGAATTGGTAATCCTATGCTAACCAAAGAAGATTATGACCAGATTGATGCAGAGGAATTGGAACTTATGGATATTAAATGGTGTTTAGCAAGTGTTCTGAGGAGAGCTGAAAAATTCAAAATGATTACAGGAAGAAATGATTTCTTAGATGCAAATGTTTCTACTTTAGGTTTTGATAAATCTAAAGTTACTTATTTTCGATGCAGGGAGAAAGGACATTTTAAGTGAGAATGTAAAAATCAAGAAGCAAGTGGAGCAAAGAATCCGTTTGGTGGCCATGATTACTATCGGAAGGCTATATATCAACAAATCGCTCATCAACCGCATCAACAAAAAGAACCACAAATGACACATGCTAAAATGATCGAAGATGCAAATAAGAAAGCTTATTATGGTATCATTGATCAAGATGATGAAAAAATGGCAGCAGGTTTTAGCTGGGACAAAAACATTCCAGCTGATTCCAATCTTGGAGCATTCATTGCACGAATCGTTCAAGAACCAGAGTTGATAAAAGAATGGATGGATGTGTTTGAAGATGATAAGAAAAGTCAAGATGGAGAATCTGTTTCTTCAGAAAACAGTTCAATAGAAAGCAGTGATAATGATGAAGTAATTGAACAAATAAACATTGGAAAAATTCATTTATCTTCTGACAGTTTCAAATTTTATTTTGCAGACAAATTGAAGAAACTTAAAGAGAGAAAAACAGCAAAAGAAATGAAAGAAGTTAAGGTTGTTGAGAAGATAGTTGAAGTGGAAAAAGTAGTTGAAGTCGAGAAGATTGTGGAGATTGAAAAGATTGTTGAAGTCACAAAACCTTGTCTTACATGTTTGGAACCTTGCAAACAATGTGAAGATAAAGATGAAAAGTTTAGTGAGCTTGAGAAGTTGAAAGAGAAGTTGTTGTTTGATGTCAAGAATGTAAAAGAATCATATGATGTGTTGAACATAACTATAAATAGTTTGCAGAAGACAAATTCTGAAAGAGAAGATGCTTTGACAATAATGAATGCAACAATGATGTCCAAACAAAAAGAGATCAATTACTACATTGAAGAGTGTGCTAAATTGAAGCAGGAGTTGGAAATTGAAAAAGTTGAAAATGAAAGAATCCGACGATTACTGAAAAGTTATTCAAGTTCTGATTACTTAATTGACAGAATTTATCCAACTGTTGCAGGTTTTGAAGTGTTTGACGACGAGAAGCCGAAGGAAAAGGATACTGGTAAGAAACAGAGTGTCTGTTATAACAAGTGTCCGCCTCCAATTTGGGAAGGGTATTCGTCTAGAAAACCGAATGAGGAACAAGTAAAAAAGGCAGTCAATATAAAGTTGGAGTCCGAGATAACCGATGTATTACCAGACAATATTGAGATCACATTCACAGCGTCCGACACAGATCATGAGTTTGAATTAATAAAGAAAATGGTCGATCATGTGTTGGATAAGGATGAGGAGTCAGAGTCACAGTCTGAGTCCGGGAGTTCGAGTTCGTCTGTCAAGAGTTCAAAGTCGTCGGGAAAACGGGTTTATAGTAAAGAATTTTTGTTGTCAAAATCCAATTTGAATGACAAAACATTTGAAGCTGCATATACTATGAATGATTCTGACAAATTATATTTTGATAAAGAATATCCAATAAGAGGTGTTAAAATTGAAATGATTAAAAAAGTTTTCAAATTGACAGAAATTAATATTTCTGAAATAAAAGATGAAATTTTTCTACAAAACCGAGACCTTACACCTCAAGAATAAAACAAAAATTAAACAAGAAAATGGGTTACAGTTCTGGTTCAGGTTATCGAAAGAAACCAAACCATAACGGTAATTTCAAAAAGAAAGGATTGGGTTTTATACCACCAGAAAATCATAAAAATGAGAAAATTTCTAAAACATATACAAAATTTGTTTCAGGTACTTCTACTGAGGATGAAAAGAAGAGCTCATTCTGGAGACAGTCAAATCAGGAATTTCTTGCTGAAAAGAAGAAAACTGAAGCTCATCAGAGAAAAGAGACTAGAACCTGTTACATATGTCAAGAAGTTGGTCACATCGCCTGGAACTGTCCTAAGGCAACCAACACAAAATAGGGAGTTTCAGAAAACCTCAAAGAAATAGTTGTTAATAAAACCGAACCACCAACTGAAAAGTTTAAAGTGTTTAAAAATTCTACATATGAAGTTGGTGAGTGTTCAAAAAGATTTTACAAGAAAAGGGGAAATCTTGACAACCAAGCTTGGGTTGTTAAGAAATCAGATGTAAAATCTGGCGATGAATCTGATTCCACAAAGTTAGAGGAGCCACAGGTAGAGGTAAAAGAAGAAAACCCAGTTCCTCCAATGGATGATGTTCATTTTCCACCACTGAGGGTTGGAAATTTTAAATCAAAAGTTGGGAAGGTTGAGATCTCGAATCAATTCTATTCTGAGAAGAAAGAATTTGATGTCGAAAAGGTTTTTAATGGAAATGTGAAAAAGATTTTTGGGAAAATGGTCAATGGGAAGGCCAAAGGGGTTAAAGAAGTTTACGAATCAAAGAAGGCAACTTACAGCCCAACCCCTAGTGAAGTTGAGAAAGTCACACCAAAGGAAGGTCAGGCTTGGGTGTCCATATTATTTGTTTGAAAAACCTGACTTGCCGGAGCTCCTAGGTTGGTAAGTGTGGAGCAGGTATCGGCAGCTTTCTTGAGAAATTCACTTTTGTGATATTTCGTCTTACAAAGTGGTAAATCAGGGACATTAATTTGTACTTGATTTTCTACAAATGATATTGTTGATAAAATCTAAAATTGTTAAATTTTTCAAGTGATTTTGAGAAAAACAAAGTGAGGAACCCCTAACCTACAAGTGATAAAATCAACAAAACTTATTTTCCGGAAAAATCATTTTGGTTAAAACAAACTTAAGTGTTTTGAAATCTTAATGAGAAAATAGTTTGTTGAAAGGGGGAGTTCTGATTGTTTATGCCAAGTGGATGGCGATTTGAAGTGATTCGATATCAGTTGTCACTTTACTTGTACAGTTTGTTTTCAAATTTTCTTTAAATGTGTTTGAATTTTAGGGGGAGTAAGATTTTTCAGAAAATCCAAAAACATTTGAAAATTTGAAAAAGTCAAAAAACATGATAAAATCAAAATGAGTTTTGGTGTCGAAAAGAGGAAATGATAGTACATCAGTGGACGATCACAGTATGCTAAAGAAATGTAATGTTTAAATAGCGTTAAACGGTCTCACTAATGATATGCCGATAGGTTTTTACACATTTAGTAAGCTTTTTCGGGATATAAACTTAAATTTAAACTTGCTTATTTCGTGGGGAACACTACTTGGATATATAGGTAACCCCTGAAATTTCGTTTGAAGGATCCCTCTTTCTTAGATACTAGGTCTTTATGCTCAGTGATATATGGGGTATTACCCCGGGACTTCTGATTTTGCGGAAGCAATGGCCTAGTCCCCGGAGAATACTTTACGCTTGCTTGAAATAATAGCCTGCCCTCAGTATAAAAAATGATGAAACATTGCAAAATGCAAATCATGTGATGTTGTAAAAAAGATCCTCTGAAGGGGACCCACCAAAAGTCGGAGCCGTCATCTCTCTGCTGAACGTAAGTTCTGACCTGAGCTCTCACGGCCTTCGCATTTAACCCCTAACAGATATCATCTGTGGTATACTCACCTGTAAGACTGAATATTGGGATCTGGATACGGGAGTATATTCAAGAGGTGGGACACATGAATGAGTTTAAGTTCTTAATTCACCTAATTCATATCCTGGATCAGTTGAAATTTGTGTGAGAATTTAAGTGGATCAGTATATCGGCAATCTAAGTGAACTGTTTAATTCTTAATGTGTAACTAAGCTCAACGGTACTTGTGACTTGTCAAAAACTGATATGATCCTCTTACACAAACTCACAAAAATAGTGTCTGTATATATTTCTTTACTGCATTATCATTATATTCAAAAATCCAAAAAGATTTTAGTGTGTTTTAGCATAAATTTTTGAAAAATCCAAAAAGATTTTTGACAATTGATGTTGGAAAGCTGATTTTCAAAGTTCCAAGTGCTAAACATGATGATTAATTTGAGGGGGAGTCATTTAAACTAAAAAGTTTAAATATTTACTTACAATTGGTTCATCAGTTATTAACATTGTTAAATCATTCTGGATAAATTTGAGGGGGAGTCTGGATATATAAATTTATAAAATGTTAAATTTGTGAAATTTATTTTTGGGTAGAGGATGTGCAGGATAGCCTGGATTCTGAAGTCTGAGTATAGAGCCAGGTCACAATCCTGATCTTGTGAAAGCCAGATTGCGATCAACATCCGAGGGTAGATGTTGGTGCTGATAAAAAGAAGATAGAGTCAGATTGAGATTCTGGGAGAAAGAGATAAAGTTTGAAGATGCTGACATTGTCAAATACTTCAGAGAGCGATCAGACTGATAAAGACTGAAGACGTTGAAGACTCGACACTTAAGACTCGTCAACATTCGAGGGGGAGTCTGTTGGTGCATGCGTCTGTCGACTTCGTCTTGTATCGAGTCTTGCATTGTTCATGACACAAAGATCGAGAAATCAAGATAAAAGCTAATTCCGCTTGAAGTGTGCTAATTTCGCTTGTAATGGTGATCCAGTAATTCCGTGCGGAATTAGACAGTGATTTCGTTTGAACCTTTAATTTCGTTTGAATGTTATTCCGTTTGAGCATGTTCAAACGGAATTAGACAGCCTATATATATGTGTTGATCTCGCTTCATTTTAAACGGAATTAGGTTGAGGTTTTCCGACGGCGAAGCTCTGTCGAAGTGTCTACAGACTTGTAATTGTTACCATATCAATAGAAAGACAGTTAAAAGTGATATTCTAGCTGAATCACACACAATATGTTTGTTTCCGCCTTTCATATTGTGTAGAACACCTCTGATTGACTCATTTCAGGTCCTTACACACTCTTGCCCACATTTGTAGTATCCTTTCTTTCCCAACAAACATTCACCCGAATGATGTTTCCCACATGTCTTGCAAGTCGGAATCCCACTACTTGTCTTCCCTTTCCTATTTTGATCTTGATATTTTGCCTTTTTCGATGGGTTTGTGTTGGTAGGCTTCTCCGCCACCCTTTTCTCTCCCCGTTCAACCGGCCTTCTTAACTCGATCTCCCTATCTCTTGCCCATTCGATTAATTCATTCCACGTTGCACACTTGGAGGGATTTACGAACTCCCGATATTCAGCCTTTAACATAGCATGATAACGTATGATTTTCAACCTCTCAGTCCTCGCTATCTCCCCACAAAATTTCACCTTATCAAGGAACTTATTCGTTATTTCATCAATCGTTTCATCCTTTTGTCGAAGACGTAAGAAGTCTTCTTAAATCTTATCAATTGCGGATTGTGGGCTATGATATTTCAGAAATGTCTCCTTGAACTCTTGCCATGTTAACGTTTGTACTTTGTCATCCCCCAATTCCTTCGAATATGCGTCCCACCAATCCTTTGCTTGGAGTTGTAGGAAGCCCGTAGCAAACATCACTTGATCCTCCACTTCACATTTACTTCTTACAAACACGGCCTCGGTGCTTGAAATCCATCTTTGATAGGCTATCGGATCGATTTCTCCTTTATATGGCAAGGGGTTACATGCCTTAAATTCCTTATACGTGCACCTTCGAGTGCTCTTCTTCGTTTGCAATTCATTTATCATTTCCTTTAGCTCCTCAACTTGGGACATCACTAACTTGTTGACTACTTCCAACACTTGACCTTTAACTTGTTGTGCTAGCCGAGGAATACTAGCCTCAATTGCCTTCTTAACTTCTTCCCCAATTCTTTCGTTCATTGCTTCGTGTTGAGCCGCTATATCATCATTCACGTTTACATTCTCCGCCATCTACATAAAACATTTATCTCATTCGTTAGATTTTCTTTTCATACATCTCTTCACCATATTTGAACTCATTTTGGAATATTCAATTCAAGTTACAATGCATAATTTATACATTATCGTCCATGACGATCATGCCGTATCACTTAGATCAAGACCTTTGATCGTAACGATTTACCTTTTCATCCTTTCATATACATATATATACCTTCCCTCATCTTTCTTTATATCATAATTTCCTTTAAACTTTGATTACGAGGCTTTAATAACCGTTTAAAACAAGTCCCGTACTCAAAACAAACAAAAATATTTTTTTTGCCAGCATAATGGGTCGTCGCGGCCCGCGACAGCTTAAGGGCTATCTGGCACGGCCCGCGACCGCTGTCGCGTAACGCGACGTCGATCTAGATTAGGTGTCATGCGACTTGACGCCTACTTTTTCACAGAATGTTCGTTCTGGGTTGCTGCAGATACCCAACTCCGAAATTTTTCCAACATTAAATCTTTAAAACTTCATATCTTTAGTTCTACTAGTCCGTTTTACTCGATTCTTTTTCCTATGTGTCCATAATTTAATTGCGGACACGTTTAGCATTTTCGTTTGCCATAAAATTCTGTTTAAAAAACACATAACCTATAAATCCCTTTCTACTTCTAACTATAAGCATAATCAAATTAATATTTCACTTACTTGCATAGCGCTGCGGAACGAACACACCTTCACACGAGCTCTCGGTTTGACTTCAAGCATTTTACTTTAATACTTGAATCTCTCAAACCTCGGCTCTGATACCAACTTGTGACGCCCAACTTTTCACATTCGACTAATAACATAAAATTCATACAATTTTTATAAAATTTTGGCATGACCCGTTTATATTAAGAACTTTTCCCCTGCTTTTAACAACATCATTTTTAAGTCCTACGACACTTTTCAAAATAACAAAAGTTGTGACCATATAAGGTTCACCATAAACATTTTGTACAAACTACACAAAAAAGGTTTAGAAATCTAAACTACTTACTAACATACTAGACACAAGATTTACATCATAACACAAAATTAAATTTTTGACCCATACATAATAGACAACTTGAACCGGAAGCATATAAAAAGTCGACATTGTGTGTCGGTCCGAGTGCGTCGCAATCACGCATGGGATATACCTATCATCCATAATAACAAAACATTTGTTAGTCATAATACATATCAATTCAAATCCTTTTATTACCTATCATTATTTGACCCATTAACAAAATTCGTCTATTTGTCAACATCTTTATTCTAATTCACCCTTTGCATTCTAGCATAGGTTTTTCTATAAGTTTTTCTACCTTTCTTTCTGATACATCCAACATGTAAACTTTCCGACCCGTCCGAAATGGGTCGATACATACCATACGATTTGTCATACTTTCATTGTTTTGACCCGTTATCAACAAGTCAATTCTTATCCATTACGACATCTTACTTTCCAAACATTCTTGACCCACTTGAAGTGGTCATTATATATCCGTTACTATTGTATTTCTTATCCATTTTCCCAACATACAACATATCACAATTTTACCATGAACAATCATACAATTCTACATAAAGATTTTTTATTACCAACTATCATTCGTAAATCTACTTATAAAGGATAATTAAGTTCATATGAACTTACCGCGATCTGGAGATGCTTGTGACTTCGAGTGACTTGCGCCTTCTTCTTTCTTTGTGCCTATATGTCATAACTTCATACTTTAGCTTTCATGACATTACTTTCACAATCCTTATTATATGATTTGGTGTCTACTAATCACATACGTCATTATCATAAAGGAGTTACATCGACTTATCAAGTATTCATGTAAAAACCATAACTAAACCCACTTAGGCATTTCATCGAACACATTGTGTGCGTATCACTAGTTTAGCATAATGTACAAGCATCTTAAGCACAATTTCCATAGTTCACTCATTGATTAACATAAACATCCCTAACTTGGAAATTTATCATCCTAATCATGAACACATAGTTCTAAATCAATTACTCCTAACCTTTTCACCAACATCAATCTAATTAGCATGTAGAGCTTCACAAATTCTTAACCATTTTTTTAACATATAAATGGGTTTTACCCTAATCCATCATCATAGAGAAAATTAAAGCCTGATTTCAACTCCTACAAGTTCATATCATCTTGCATTCACGTTTGATTCCATAAAACATCACAAATTTCACATAACTCAATTAATCAAACATCACCAAATTATGAAATTAAACTTACTTGAGGTCAAGAACACTTAGATAATCGAAGTTCCTGGCTCATGCATTCGATTACTCACTTATTTCACTTTCAATTTGATAGAAATTAAGATGTTAAGGTTTTGAGAGGAAAAGCTTTCCCCTGGCCCTCTCACGATTGCATACCAGGACCAATTTCTGGTCTTCTTTTTTTTTTTATCTAATTTCATTTCATATGTACACATCTAGTCCCTCATCTTTTAGATCTTATTCACTTTATTAACTTATATTCTAACTTGGTCATCTTTCTTTTACTAACTTTTAATACGACATAATTCTATACATTCCCATTTTAATTATTAGAACATCACTACATATTATATTTTTCTGAAATACGAAAATTTGGGGTGTTACAGAGTTCGGGGAGCGCGGGTTCCAGGAACCCTGACGCTGGCGCGACTACTTCGTCCATCGCGCTGGATGAAAAAGAGGAAGAAGAAGAAGTAGAAGAGCCTGCTGCTAAGTTAGTGAGCAGGAAAAAAGTAGAGAGACAACTGCTGCTGACATCAAGGTGGCACGGAAGGCTGGGGAGGTCCCTGTGATAGAGAAACAGAGCAGGCTGCGCACCTTATATAAATTCTCTCCAGGTTAGTTTTGTGACTTCCTTCATGCTTTCTTTTAATGAAATTTCTTTTTAACACTTGGCTTCTGCAGAGGCCAAGGAAAAGACTCCTGAGAAGAAGGGTGTGGAGTTTAAGGACCCAACGGGGCCAGCGCAAAAGAAAACCAAGTTCGTCATTAAGCATCCCCAGACAACTGTGGGGACGATTGAGAAGATAATCAAGGAGACAAACAAAGAGGAGAAAAAGAAGGAAGGAGAGAAGGAAAAAGAGAAGGAAAAGGCTGTTGGGAAGCCTGAGGTTGATAAATCAAAGGAGAACCAGACCGCTGCTACTACCACGCATGATAAAGCGCAGGGTCCGGAGGTCGTCCACATTACGGGGCTTGTACAGCCCCTTCACGAGAAAAAGAAGGAAACTACCCGGGGGAAAGGACCCGAGGTTATGAAGCCAACCAAGCCTGCGCAGGTTGATGCCCCCACCCAAACTGTTCAAGCCACTTCTGTTGCTGGGGTATCGGAAGCTGCCACATGCAAATAGACTACGACTGCTGTAGGTGGGCAGTCTGGTGCGGCTGGTGGTGCTGGAGGGTCTATGCCACAGAGTCCTATTGGTCCTAAGGATACCGTAGGCGATATTTATTACAAGACCTACATCGAGGAGGCTCGCGGTGATGCTCCACACCAAGCTCCCTGGGGTTTAAAACAAAAGGACACATTCTTGGAGTTTGGGGCGTGTCATGATTGGTTTTTGAATTCATTCCTTCCCGGTGAGGTTAACCGCCAAAGGGCGCGAACTCACGATGGGCTATACGATGCTTATGTTGTTGGGGAAGCAAATACCCGCGCCGCCAACCACCAAATTATGCGCGAATGGCGTACAATGGTTAAAGAGCGAGCTGAATGGGAAAAGTACCATGATCACCTGGTTAGGCAAGTTAAGGACTTTGAGAAGGCTAAGGCTACGTTTACTGAAGAGAAAGCTAAGTTCGAGTCTGATAGGAAATCTGAAGAGTGGGGCCGTGAGGGCTTAAGAAGCAAGCTTCGTGCTGCTGAAGAGCTCTTGTCGAAAGAGCGCGCCGAGTGGAAAGAAGTTTGTAAGAAGGATAACCAGCGCATGTTTGCAGCTCTCTTTAAGATTACCGACCTTGAGGCTCAAAATGCCACATTAACAAAGAAGGTTGAGGATGTCGAAGCTAACAAAGAGCGCGTTGAGTTTCAACACCTTTAGCCCTTCCCTTCTTTATTTTTATCTGTCAAAATTTTACTAAGTCATTATCTCATCTCTCGTAGGCTGAGTTAAAGGTGCAGGTCGCCAGCAGGAACATGGATTTTCATGCCACATATGTGGAGATAGCGGAGTTAAAGCGTAGATGGCGCGAACAGACTGACAAGGGCGAATCTTTGGAGATTGATTTGGAGGCCGAAAGAGTGAAAGCTGCTACTACTGAGGAGGCCAAATAGAGGGCCGAAGAAGCGTGAGACATCAGCACTTCTGCCCTCAACATAGCGCAGAACAATTACTCCGAAGCCCAGGGAATCATTGATACACTGGTCTCCGAGGCGAAATGGATGCGCAGTAGAGGGGTAGCTCTGGTAAGGTTCCCCTTTCTTAACTTGGGCATTATTTCTGTTGTCTTTACCTCATCTAATGCCTTCTTTGCAGATGGCTAACTCTATCGTAAATGCCTCTGAGCTGGATACGGCTGTCGCTGCCCTCATAGATGCCTCACGTGCTGTTGGGCATCGTGGAGGTTATCTATAATGTGCTCAACATGTAGAAGAGGTCTTTGGACAAGATTTCGATGTCAGCCATTTTTCAGTGATGGATAATGATGCGTTAGCCCACGCTGAAGAGGTTTATGACCATCTATCCTTGGCTGTAATGGAGTTGGTCACCGAAGCGCTAAAGCACGATGATTGGTGTCCGCGGCTGAAGACTATCTTAGACCCTCCACATACTGTGGAGTTATCTGATCAGGAAGAAGCAGCCGACGGAGATGGCGATGGTGACGGAGAAGGTGAAGGTGAAGGTGGTGGTGATGCATAGATAGTGTTTGCAGGCTGATGCCTTGCAATCTGTTTTCAACTTTTTGTGTACTGCGCAGTTGCGCTTTTTGAATTGGACTTATGGTGCCCCGTTACTTTTTAATGTAATTATTGCACGGTCACGGTTTTTGAATATAGCACTTATGTTTGCTTTCTATTTACCAAGTTACAATTATTGCATTGTTGTTAGAAACTTTGGTTAAGTTAGTGTGAATAAATGTAAGTGTGGCTCTTGTGTGAGTGTAACTGCCCGGTTTCGTGCTATGTTCGCGGAGGACCTTGGAGGCATAACTCAAGAGCTCGTAATTTACTGAAGTGTTTTCGTGCTAATCAAAAGTTTAACATGCATTTGTAATGTAGAAGTTATGATAGTAGAAAAGACATAAGTCATAATCGATGCTTGAATTAGGAAACAGGCGCTAGGCCAACGTACATCATTGAAATAAGATAAAGGGCGTATAGCCAACATAGGTAATTAAACAGGCGCGTGGCCATCATAAGTGGATAAAGGCGCATGGCCGAGAGTAGTCACATGTAATATTTGCGCAATTGTTGCGCGTTCCACGTGCGCGGGATGATGTATCCATCCAGTGTGCGCAGCTTGTATGCCCCCTTTCCTAGCACCTCATGTATCAAGTATGGGCCTTCCCACTTGGGTGCTAGCTTTCCGGGGCATTCAGCATTGGAGGCTTCATTGTCTCTGAAGACGTACTGTCACGACCCCCGACCCCACCTTGGTGGGATACGCGAACAATCAAGTGGTACCGGTGGTTTTTTTAAAAACATTACAGCGAAAATGTTCATCAGGATCGTGAGTTAGGAAAAATATCAGAGTTTAGAAAACATCGGATTTTTATTTATTAAATAGATGGGAACAAACCCATGTTTTACAAAGGTAGCTTCAATAAGGGATAAACTCGAATATATGAAACCATGTTTGCTTAATTTAATTCAATTGATAAAATAAGCCACTTCTTTAAGCCTTTCGGTGTCGTATCATCACTCTTATTCCAATCTATTATCATTACTTGAAACGCATTTTAAAAAGGTTTGGTCAGCAGGAAATACTGGTGAGTTCATTCATTTTTGTACAAAACGACACTTTGTTATAAATTACTGCATAAGAGCGATTACAATGGCAACCATCTTATTTTTATCTGGCGCCGTGTCACACCCTGGTGACGATGGTCATACCACTATTGGTTCCATTCACCCAAGTAGTGATGATTATCACTGTTAGGTTGGTGAACCTAACCGTGAGAAATTAGTAATGTGCACAATACCCCACTTGCCAGTGATTCAAGATAACCAAGACTTAATCCCTGTAACTATAACTTTTGAAAATAATTTGAGTATTGTAAAACATTGTTGATAAAAAGAGAATAACTCACCTTGTTAGCATATAGTCTTTGATTAAACAAGCCTCCTGATTCTATGCCTTCTGATAACTAAGCATCTACTTTATAGTTCTGAATCTTCTGATGATTAGTTATCTTGTTTGATTGTAAGTGTATGGTGCAGAGTTTTCTGGTAGTTAAACATTTAGTTTAACAGAGTGGAATACGTATTAGTGTTAAACCCAATCAAACCTAACGATGGTCACGAGATCAGAACCTTAACGAAATTCACAAAGTATAGTCTTATTTAGACAACACTTTGGCATTCGTTAGTTGGTTCCCGAATCGATCGGACAGAATATCGCATCAGTGATTATTGGTTAGAACACCAACGTATAGAGAGAAGAATAGAAGAAATGAGCAAAGAAAAATGAATCCTAAGCTTCCTATTTATAGGTAGGAAGTATGAAATTTCTAGGAAGTTTCCTTTGTATTTCTAGGAAATTTCATATAACTTTTCTAGGAAGTTACCTATACATTTTCTAGGAAGCTTCCTACCTACATATATATCCTCTTACACCTTCCTTGCACCTTCCTCATATATATCTATATCATATATATTTATTTTCATGTATATCTATTTAGGTGTTTAATTTACTTAATTAATCTTACTTAGCTTAATTAATTTTGCTTAGCTTAATTAATCTTGTTTAGCTTAATTAATCTTGCTTAACTTAATTAATCTTGCTTAACTGATTAATTAATCATACTTAACTTGATTAATCTTACTTAACTGATTAATTAATCTTACTTAATTTTAATTAATCTTACTTAACTGATTAATTTTCCTTAACGGTTTAAATCAAATAATTTGCTTGGCCGTTTAATTAAATAACGTAATTAGCTAATTAATTACCTTACTTAGCTTGCTTAACTGCTAAGTTTCCTTTCCTGTTAAGTTTCCTTAGCTATTAAGTTTCTTAATCGCTAAGTTTTCTTAATTGCTAAGTGTTACATAACCATTTTACTTAACTATTAAGTTTGCTTAATTACTAAGTTTACTTAATTGCTAAGTATTCTTGTTTAGCAGCTTCCTAGTTATGAGTTCTAATTTCTAGATACAAGGGAACTCGTACTAGTGTATTAACTTAATTCAACTTTAACGATAATCACGAGATCGAAACCCTCACAACAAATGACAAAGTATAACCAGATATTGGTAGCACTTAAATATCCATTGGATCGGTTTTAATCGATCGGATAAAGTATCGTACTAGTGATTAGAGTTATTACCCTAATACGAGCAGAGTTTCGGGATTTAGAAGTTCTGACATTAGAATGACAGAACAAGAGAACAAGAGAAAGAAAAAAATTGAATGATTTGAAATGAAACTCGAACTCCTTATTTATAGGGCGGAAATGGGGCGCGCCGCTGCCCGTGAATCATATAAGCTTCTTCTACGCGGTCTAGGTTGACACATGTAACGACGCGTGTCCCTCATCCTTATTCGGTTATCCTTGAGCTGTCGTGCCCCGCGTAAGCTTCGGTTAACTCTTACGCGGCCCGCGAGCGATCCATAAAATTGAATTTCTTGATTTTTCACAAGGATTAGGGTTTTAGGGGTCCGGGTTTCCACTTACGGAGTGTTGTGGGACATTTTTGCAGGTCCTTACTGTTGGTGCATCTGTCTGTCGACTTCGTCTTGTATCGAGTCTTGTATTGTAAAAGATAGATCAGGGCACGTTATACGAGAAAAATGTCAAATATCGGGTGAGTGGCAATTTCAAATGGAATTAGAACTTGTAATTTCGTTTGAAATCAACATGGCACGTTCAAACGAAATCACTGATTCCGTTTGAATGTAATTTCGCTTGAGACAGTTTCAAGCGGAATTACCACGCCTATATATATGTGCTTCCTGATTTCGTTTGAGGAAGTTCTGAAATTCCGGTTTGAGCCACGAAGTGTCTACTCGCTGTAAATCTTTGTCAAATCAATCAATAGACAGTTTAAAGTGTAAATCTAGCTGAATTGAACTTGATACGTCTGTTTCCGCCTTTCGTATCGAGCAAAAACTCTTTTGATCGACTCATTCGGGTCAGAAAACGATCCTACAAGTGGTATCAGAGCTCAGGAGGAAGAGTTCATACCAATTCAGCTGAAATTTCTATTTTCTACACCTTCTTTTCTAAATTGAACTTGTTTTCACGGTTAAAATTGGTTAATTTTATCACATATTGTGTTCAATAGTGTTTTAACAAAGCCTTGAAAGTTTCAGATCTAAAATCGGACTAAAACTTGATCAATTTGACAAAATTCAGTTCGAGATTGATGACATCAGCAGTATTCCGCTTGAAATAGCATCCTAATTCCGTTTGAAATCAGCTATTTCGCACCAAAGTTGTAATTCCGCTTGAGTGATTTCGTTTGAAATAAGCTATTCCACTCCAAATTGTGATTTCGTTTGAACATTTCAAACGAAATTAGTGATTCCGTTTGAAAGGGTGTTAGTTCACACGGAATTAGGTATTTCGTTTGAAAAGGTATTCCGCTCCAAAGGGTATTCCGTGTGAAGTTGGTATTTCGCTTGAAGTTGTCTTATAGTTGATTCCGTTTGAAAGAGATATTTCGTTTGAAAGTGTAATTCCGTTTGAATCTGTCTATTTGTATATTTCTTGAAAACCGAATCATGGAAGAGGAATTTTATAATGCATTTGCTACTACCCCCACTACCCCGGCTAGTGTTACTCAGAACTTGACAATGGAAAATGAAACGGGCACTATGCAAAAACCGCCAAAGCTTTTAAACATTGAAGAGTATAAAGGTTGGGAGGAACGTTTCGAAAATTGGGTGCAAGCAAATTATTTGGATGCTTGGGAATGTGTTGAAACAAAGTATGTTAGACCGACGAATGATGATGAAGAGGAGATTGCTATTAAAGATCTAAGTGCTGATGATAGAAAGAAATACAAAAATGAAAAAAATGATGATTAGTCTATTGCATCAAGCAGTTAAAGAAGATATCTTGATCTTATTGCAACACAGTGGAAGTGCATACTCAATATGGAAAGCATTAAGATCGAAGTTTGTTGGAAGCTAATATATGGTAAAGAACAAAAAATCGCTTTTAAAGAAGGAATTCGATTTATTTCGAGGTTTAAAAAATGAAAACACAAAGCAGATCATAGAAAGATATTGCAATCTATTAGCAAACATGTAGAGGTTAAGCATCACAAAAGATAATGAAGAGTTGATTGAAAAGTTGGCCGATGCGTTGCCACATGAAACTTGGGGCACATATCTTATGATGTTAAGAAACAAGAAAGGTTTTAGCAGTTTAACACTCAACAAGTTTATTGAAAAGATTGAAGCTCAGGAGATGGAACAAAAAAAAATCTCAAGAATGAAAGATTATGATGGTGAACAAGATATTGGATTGTATTACAAAGGAGGAAGCAGTGATAAAACCATTATGTCACCAAAGATCGAAACTGCATTCAATGCTAAAGGTTCATCTGGTGGATCATCTCAAGGATCAAACATCAAAACAGGATTTTCTCCATACCCATCATTTGATCCAAATTTTTCAACAACCAAGAAAGGAAAGAGATTACAATGCAACATTGTTCTGAACATTGAGAATGATGAAAATTTCTCGGAAGAGGGTGCTAAAGGTCGTATGTCGTTGTTGGGAACCGTTTTGGAATCATATGAGAGTTTAGTTGTAGGTCGGATCGGGAATCCAATGTTGACAAAAGAGGATTACGATCAGATTGATGCTGAAGAGCTGGAATTGATGGATATAAAATGGTGTTTGGCGAGTGTATTAAGAAGAGCTGAGAAGTTTAAACAAATTATGGGAAGAGATGATTTCCGTGATGCAAATGTTTCTACTTTAGGATTTGATAAATCTAAAGTTACTTGTTTTCGTTGCAGGGAAAAACGACACTTCTAGAGGGAGTGCAAAAACCGCGAAGCAAGTGGAGCTCAAAATCCGTTCAATAACAATGATTATTATCAGAAAGTAATTTATCATCAAGTTGCTCAACAACCACATCAACAACAACCACAAACTGCTCATGTCAGGAAAGAGATTGAAGAATCATCAAAGAGAGCATGTATGGTGAATCAAGAAGATATGAAATCATCAAAGAGAGCACTTAAAAATGATGGAAGAGAGTGACAGTGATGATGGAAAGGCTCAAAAGAAAAAGAAAGAGAAAAAGATTAAGAAACTTTTCAGCAGTGATGATGAAGATGTTCCTGTGATAAGGAAGAAAATAAAAGATATTCCAATTTTCATAGTTGATGAAGAAGCTAATGCACAAAAGGTTCCTATGAAATGTGAAAACTGTGAAGCAGTGAAGACGCAGAACAGTACATTGATTCATCACATGAACATGTTGAAGGAATCTTATGATGTTCTGAACAAAGCAATGAATCAATACAATCAATCTAGCAGTGAACAAGCAACGGCTATGAAGACTCTTCAAGGAGCTTTCATGACAAAACAGAAAGTCGTCAACAATTACATTGAGAAGTGTGCTGTTTTGGAACAAAAACTGGAAACTCAGAGAATTGAAACAGAAAGAGTAAACCGTTTGTTAAAAAGTTACTCATGTACTTCTTATGTTATTGACAGGATTTATCCAACAGTGGAAGGCATGAAGGCATTTGAAGAAGAGGAAGTTTCTGAGGAAAATATTTCTGAAAATAAGAAGGATATTGAAGTGAAAGATTCTAGTAAGAAACAAGGTTTTGGATACAACCAGTGTCCACCCCCACTTGAAAATGGATATTCTCCACGAAATCCAAACTCAGAAAGAGTAAAAAAGGCAACCAACTTACAATGGGAATCTGAGCCATCAGATAATTTGCCAGACAATATTGATATCACTTTTACGTCATTTGACACTGATCATGAGTCCGAGTTAATAAAGAAAGTTGTCGATCAGGTGTTGGATAAAGATGAATCCGAGGAGTCAAAGTCAGAGTCAGAGTCAAAGTCTGGGTCTGAAAGTTCGAGTTCAACTGACAACAGTCCAAAATCTTCGGTTAAAAAAGTTTACAATAAAGAATTCTTGATGTCAAAATCTAATTTGAATGACGAAACATTCAAAGTGGCATATACTTTGAATGATTCCGACAAATTATATTTTGATGAAGAATTTCCAATAAGAGGGGTTAAAACTGAAATGATTAAAAAGGTTTTCAAACTAACAGAAATAAATATTTCTGAAATAAAAGATGTAAATCATTCTGAAAAACCTAAACCTTACACCTCAAGAGTTCAACAAAGGTTTAACAAGAAAAAAAGGTTACAGTTCTGGTTCTGGTTTTCAAAAGAAACCAAACCATAACGGTAATTTCAAAAGAAAGAGATTAGGATTTATTCCACCGAAAAATTATAAAAATGAAAAAACTTATAAACCAAAAACTGTGTTTGTTTCTGGAATACCATCTGAAGATGAAAAAGAAAAGTTGTTCAGGAATCAATCCAACAAAGAATTCCTTGTAAAGAAGCAAGAAGAGATGAAGAAAGAAATTACTCAAAAGAAAGAAACGAGAACCTGTTTTTAGTGCAAAACATTTGGTTATATTGCCAGGAATTGTCCACAGGCCATCCAAACAAAACAGGGAGTTTCTCTTAAAATGAAAGAAAAGATGGTTGAGAATGAACCACCAACTAAACAATTCAGAGTATTCAAAGATTCAAAATTTGAAGTTGGTGAATGTTCAAAAAGGTTTTATAAAAGAAAGGCAAATCTTGACAATCAAAAATGGGTTGTTAAGAAATCTGATGATAGTTCTAGCAATGATTCTGATTCGTCAAAATCAGAGGAACTATTGTCTGGCGATGAATCTGATTCCACAAAGTCAGAGGAGCCACAAATTGGGGTTAAATGTGAGAATTCAGTTCCTCCAATGGATGATGTCAACTTTCCACCATTGAAGGCTGAAAATCTTAAACAAAAAGTCGGTAAGGTTGAAATTTCAAATCAATTCTATTCTGAAAAGAAAGAATTTGATGTTGAAAAAGTTTTTAATTCCAAAGTGAAGCATATTTTTGGAAAAATGATTGACGGGAAGGTCAAAGGGGTAAAAGAATTTTATGAGAAGAAAATGAAGAAACCAGGTAAGGGTTTTTCATCCCAGGTTTGTGACTGGGATGGAACCTATTATGATCAGTAAAAACCCTGGACTTGCCGGAGCTCCCAGGTTGGTAAGAGTGGAGCAGGAATCAGCATCTTTCTTGAGAAATTCACTTCGGTGATATTTCGACTTACAAGTGGTAAATCAGGGACATTAAGTTGTACTTGATTTTCTACAAATGACATTGTTGATAAAATGTAAAATTGTTAAAATTTTCAAGTAATATTGTGAAAAACAAAGTGATGAGTTTATCCCCTAACCTACAAGTGGTTTATTAAAACAACAAAACTAATTTTCCGGAAAAACCATTTGATTAAAACAAACTTAAGTGTTTTGAAATCATAATGGGAAAATAGTTTGTTGTAAGGGGGAGTTCTGATTGTTTATGCCAAGTGGATGGCGATTTGAAGCAATTCACAACAGTTGTCACTTTACTTGTATAGTTTGTTTTCAAATTTCCTTTAAATGATTTTGCATTTTAGGGGGAGTAAGAATTTCAGAAAATTCAAAAACATTTGAAAATTTGAAAAAGACAAAAACATGATAAAAACAAAATGAGTTTTGTTGTAAAAAAGGGGAAATGATAGTACATCAGTGGATGATCACAACATGCTAAAGAATTAGAAAGTTAAAAAGTGATAAACGGTCTCACTAATGATGTGCCAGTAGGTTTTTGCACATTTAGTAGATTGTGACGAGATATAAACCTAAATTTCAAACTTGCTTATATCGTGGGGAACATCTCTTGGATATATGGGTAACCCTCGAAATCTTGTTTAAAAGGTCCCTCTTTCTGAGATACTAGGTCTTTATGCTTAGTGATATCTGGGGTATTATCCCACCCTCCGCATAAAAATATGGGTAACCCCGGAGAATACTTTAATCTTGCCTAGCTTAATTAATCTTGCCTAGCTTAATTAATCTTGCTTAACTTAATTAATCTTGCTTAACTGATTAATTAATCATACTTAACTTGATTAATCTTACTTAACTGGTTAATTAATCTTACTTAATTTTAATTAATCTTACTTAACTGATTAATTTTCCTTAACGGTTTAAATCAAATAATTTGCTTGGCTGTTTAATTAAATAACGTAATTAGCTGATTAATTAACTTACTTAGCTTGCTTAACTGCTAAGTTTCCTTTCCTGTTAATTTTCCTTAGCTATTAAGTTTCTTAATCGCTAAGTTTTCTAAATTGCTAAGTGTTACATAACCATTTTACTTAACTATTAAGTTTGCTTAATTACTAAGTTTACTTAATTGCTAAGTATTCTAGTTTAGCAGCTTCCTAGTTATGAGTTCTAATTTCTAGATACAAGGGAACTCGTATTAGTGTATTAACTTAATTCAACTTTAATGATAATCACGAGATCGAAACCCTCACAACGAATGACAAAGTATAGCCAGATATTGGCAGCACTTAAACATCCATTGGATCGGTTTTAATCGATCGGATAAAGTATCGTACCAGTGATTACAGTTATTACCCTAATACGGGCAGATTTTCGGGATTTAGAAGTTCTGACATTAGAATGACAGAACAAGAGAACACGAGAAAGAAAAGAATTGAACGATTTGAAATGAAACTCGAACTCCTTATTTATAGGGCTGAAAATGGGGCGCGTCGTAGTCCACGAAGCATATAAGCTTCTTCTACGCGGCCCGCGAGGGAGTCTAGGTTGACACGTGTAACGACGCGTGTCCCTCATCCTTATCCGGTTACCCTTGAGCTGTCGTGCCCCGCGTAAGCTTCGGTTAACTCTTACGCGGCCCGCGAGCGATCCATAAAATTGAATTTCTTGATTTTTCACAAGGATTAGGGTTTTAGGGGTCTGAGTTTCCACTTACGGAGTGTTGTGGGACATTTTTGCAGGTCCTTACACGTACTCTCCTGGAGTGAAGGTACAAATGCGCATTCTTGCATTGTAGTACCTCTCCAACTGTGTCTTGTACTTGGCTTCTTTGATTCGCGCTATTTCGCGTCTCTCTTCGAGTAGGTCCAAGTCAAGATGGCGCTCTGCCTCATTATCGGTTTTGTTGACTGTTGTTAAGCGTGGCGAGGGCATGCCAATTTCAGCTGGGATAACCGCCTCTGAGCCGTAGACCAGGCTAAAGGGGGTTTCGCCAGTGCTCGTTTTCGGCATGGTTCGATGAGCCCACAGGATGCTCGGGAGCTCATATACCCAGCCTCTTCTCTTAGTGCCTAGGCGAGCCTTTATCCCTTCAATGATACTTTTGTTAACACTTTCTACTTAGCCGTTGCCCTGAGGATGCGCAACAGAAGAGAAAGTGTGTTCGATATTCATCTCTTTCATCCATTCTTGAAGGTCTTCAGAAGCAAAATTGGTGCCGTTATCTGTTACAATCTTGAGTGGAAGACCAAACCTGCAAATGATGTGCTCCCATATGAACTTGCGCGCCATCATTGCAGTAGTTGAAGCGAGTGCTTTGGCCTCCACCCACTTGGTGAAATAATCAACGGCAACAATTATAAACTTCACAGCTCCAGGAGCTTCAGGGAAAGGTCCTACCATGTCGATCCCCCACTGCTGGAAAGGCCAGGCAGTGGACACAGGGATGAGATCATTTTTTCGGCGCAGGGTTTTTGGGGCGTGCCTTTGACAGGAGTCGCATTTGCGCAATTCGTTTATAGCGTCAACGTGCATCCCTGGCCAATAATAACCAGCGTTCATTATCTTCGCGACAACCATGCGCGGGCTCGAATGAATGCCGCAGATGCCTTCATGAATCTCCCTGATCAGGTAACTTCCATCTTGGGGGTCCACGCAACGTAAAAGTGGCCCCAAGAAGGATCTTCGGTACAAGATTCCACCATTCATCTCATAGAACAGTGCCTTGTTCTATATCTTCCTATCTTCTGCTTTGTTTTTAGGGAGAATTCCTTCTTGAAGATATTGAATGATAGGAGTCATCCATGATGGTGGTCGTATCTCAATAACATTAACTTGTCGCAACAAAACAGATGGGTTTTTTAAGACTTCGATTCTGACATCCTTGGCGAGATGTTGGAAGGCTGTTGAAGCAAGCTTGCTTAGCGCATCTGCTGGCTTGTTTTCAGATCGATTAATATGAACAACTTTGTATGATTTGAACTGCTGAAGCAACTCCTTTGCTTGCTCTAAGTGCAAAGCCATAACTCCGCCATTTGTATCATATAACCCGTTGATTTGACTTGCGATCAGCAGTGAGTCGACATGTGCTTGTAAGTTTTGAGCGAGCTCCCATTTTGATGGACAGGCGCAGGCCTGCCATGAATGCTTCATATTCAGCCTCGTTGTTGGTATTCTTGAAATCCAACTTGATGGCGTATGTAAACTCATGTTTCTCAGGGCTAACAAGGCGCAATCCAGCTCCCGCGCCATCTTTGTTTGAGGCTCCATCAGTATATAGCAGCCATAATCCATCGGATGTGTCTTTGATGGGAGTGTCAACAACTTCACAATCCTTGATCTTATCCTCTGGGACTTCTGTGATGAAGTCCGTTAGTACCTGACCTTTAATGGCTGGGCGTGGCCTATACAGAATGTTATGACCCCCAGCTCGATTGTCCACTTTGCCAAGCGACCTGAAGTCTCTGGCTTTTGTAAAATTGTTCCGATATGGAAGTTAGTGAGTACTGTAATTACGTGCCCTGTGAAATATCTGCACAGCCTCCTGGAGGCGTGTAGCAGCGCAAGCACTAACTTTTCCATTGTTGAATATCTCATTTCTGGATCTGTAAGCACCCTACTGACGTAGTAAATTGGAGTCTGAACTCCATCTCTCTCTACCAACAATACCGACCCAACTGCCTTGTCTGAAGAAGACAAGTACAGAATGAGTGGTTCCTTTTTAAACGACGCAGTTAGGGTAGGGAGCTTGATCAAACACTCTTTCATTTGCTGGAAGACAGCTTCTGCTTCCGGTGTCCACTTGAACTCTTGCTTTTTCACGCAGTTGCGAAAAGTACTGATAAAAGGGTACGATTTTGCAGCGTGATTTGATAGAAATCAATTAAGCGCGGCTAGGCGGCCGACCAATCTTTGCATCTCCTTTATCGTGCATGGTGACGGCATTCGCTCTATTGCTTGAACCTTTTCAGGGTTAACTTTGAAGCCACCATTTGTAACCACGAAGCCCAAGAACTTGCCTTCCTCCATACCAAAAGAACATTTTGCTGGATTCAGCTTCATGTTCACGCTTCTCAGCGAGTTGAACGTCTTCTCAATGTCTTTTAACATTTGGTCCTCCTCAGGACTTTTGATCACGAGATCATCGATGTATACTTCGATATGCTTTCTGATATCTTCAGCAAATATCGTATCTATCAATCGCTGGTAGGTTGCGCCAACATTCTTGAGCCTGAAGGGCATCTTTGTGTAACAGAAAATTCCGATGTCAGTGCGGAATGCTTTCTTATCTTCATTTTCCAGCGCCATCTGGACTTGATGGTACCTTTGTAGCAATCCAAGAAACATTTCCACTTGTATGGCGCGAGAGAGTCTATCTTTTTTTCGATCTCAGGCAGTGAATAACTATCTTTGGGTCATGCCTTATTGAGATCAGTGTAATCAACACACTTGCGCCATCCTCCATTAGACTTCTCGACCATAACAGGGTTTGCAACCCAACTTTGATAGCGCACCTCCCTCAGAATTCCTGCTTTTAGCAGCTCACAAACTTGCTCATTCATCGCTTTAGTCTTATCCGCCCCTAGGCTGCGCCTTCTTTGAACTTTTGGTTCGACGGAGGGATAAGTGTTCAGACAGTGTTCAACAACGTTGCGTGGGACACCGATCATGTCGGCCGGAGTCCAGGCGAAAATGTCCATATTCCTGAACAGTAACTGCTTGAGGTGTGTCCTGATGTTTGGTGAGATTGCGTGGCCTATCGTCACCGTTTGTTCTGGGTACTTGCGATTCAATACCCATTTTTCTGGTTCAATTGTTGAAATCTTTGGCGCTTTGACTGGTTGCGCATCCTCAGCTGCTATCACTTCCTTCTTTGCATAGATAATCGCCACACCCGTCTCTGTTGGGAAATGAATGGCTTAGTGGGGTGTGGAGGTTACCATGTTAATTTCTCCTTGAGTTTCTCGGCCAATCAAAACATCATGCCTTGATTTGACTGGCATCACCATGAAGTTCACATTTGTGGTTCTTGAATGTTTCCCGTCAGATAACATGACGGGGAAACTGAGCTGTCCCAGTGGGAAGACCATATCATTGCAGAATCCTGAAAGAGGACAATCGACAGGCTCAAGGCGCGCTTTATCTTCATCATCGAACTGATTGAAGCATTGCTCATAAATAATATCAGATGTACTCCCGGGATCGATGAAGATGTATTCTGTTTCGTAGTGACCTATAATTCCGGTAATGACAACGGGGCGCGTGGTGCGTGGTCCCCCGCGCACTACCGGGAAGACGACCTGTTGTTCTTGCCATGCTGGTTCAAACGGGCGCTTGCCCTTGTCTCTCGTGTTGTATCTTAGTCCATTGACCATGTGTGTCTCCAAACGTCTAACCTTCTTCTGGTTTCCATCATCATTCCTCTGATTCCGGCGCGTCTCCTTGCGCACGTTCTTGACCAGATGGCTTAACTTTCCGCTCTTCAGCGCTTTTTTAATTTCTTGCCTTAAACTGATACAGTCGTTCGTCAGGTGACCTGTATCTTTGTGAAAATCACAGTACAGATTCGGGTCTTGGCCCTTCTTGTTCGTCATAGGCTTTGGTGCCTTGAAGTCATGGTTCTCCGTCATGAGCACCTCTTTTGGTGTCTTGATGAGCGGAGTCCAGTGCTTTTCTCGATTCTCGTTCCTGACTGCTTTTCGATAACCAATGCGATTGATCGTGTCTCGCGCATCCTCTCTGAAGTGAGGCCTTTCATCGTAACCGCTGGACTGGTTTACTTTCCATCCAAGGTTCTTGTTTTTGTTTCACCTGTTGTTATCGCGCGAGCTTCCCTTGGAAAAACGATCTTCAGTGTAAGAATTCTTGGTACCAGCCAACGATTCTTCAGTTTGCGCTACTATCTTCGTGGCTTCCATGAGTTTGCCCCATTCCTTGGGCATACCGTCTTTACCTGTGATAGTCCTGATGAGGCTATCCCAGCGAATGACTTTCTTGAAGTGAGCGCGCATTAGTTGCTCGTCTGCACCACTAATCTCTAAACACTCCTTGTTGAAGCGAGTGATGAAATCTTCTAGCCCCTCGTTGTCTCTGCCCCAGATGTCTGTTACATCAGCTGTGTCGCGCTGGTAACGTCTCTGCTGGCTGAAGTGATTTACAAATTGGGTTCTGAAGTCCACCCATGACGTGATCTTTCCAGGAGGGAGGCTGTGGAACCAGGCGCGAGCAGCTCCTGTGAAGGTCTAGATAAACAGATGGCACCACATTGGCATGTTCCATCCTCCCATAACACCAACGCTTGTTAATACTCTAACGTGATCGTCAGGATCAGTTAGACCGTTGAACTTTCCCACTGTTGGAGGAAATTTCTATTTTGTTAGCGGGGCTAGAGCAATTTTTGGAATGAACTTTAAATGTTATGCGACTTTAGCTGGCCTATAGGCGAGGCTAAATTCTCGCTCTGCTTCTTCGCTATATGCAATGCACTGCCTTGGCTTGTAGTATTCATGATTCCTCTGCAAACGGTTGAAGACTGGGGGACCTTTCATCATCTTGCCAAGTTGGATCGTTTGGATCTGTGTCATCCCATTCGTTGTTCATGTTGCGCGGCCCGAGCCGGTTATGAACTAGACCCCTTTGAACGCTTGACGGATGATCATAATAACTTCATGTCTCCCCATGTGTGTCACGCGTGTCGTGCACGCTTGGTCTTCTCAGGGGAGGAGGTCTGTTGGTTTTTCCTTGGATATTTTGCTGTGGAGGCATCTGGCGCGCCACCTGACTTGGACCTGGAGGTGTAACCAAGGATGGTTCAGCTTGCATAATTTCTTATTATGCGCTCAAAGACTGATACGCAACATTTATGGTAGCAATCTGTTTGGCGTACCAAGAGGCTAGAGTTTCGCCTTCTGGTAGCCCTAGTAGCGCCGAAATGTTCGGATATGGAGCTGGGTTTGAAGGACTAGCAACACTGCTTCCTGGGGTTCCCGTTTGAGTGATGTGAGTGATGCTCGCGCGGGGTCCCCCACTGTTGGTTATTTTGATTTCGCCTATCTCCTCCATAGGTTGGAGTTGGACATTGTGATTGTTGTCACCCGTACCTACGTTAGAGTTTGTGCCAAAACCGAAATCAGGGATGATTCCTTGACCAGCCATGATCAAGAAGACCGAAAAAACTCAGAAAAAGAAGATGAAAGTGATTGCAAAAATCGGTGGGTGCCAATGAAGAAACACTTAACTAATTTTAGGGTTAATTAGTTTGGTTTATGTTCCTTTCAAAAGGGTTAATCTTCTTTAAACTTTATGAGCTCTGATTGATCCGATAATCCTGCAAAACAGAACATCGTTAGCTCGTTAAGAGGGGAATATGGGGGTTTCCCTCTTAACCAGACTCCGGCGTGAGAATAAGTAACTGTTTTGAGGAGATAATCGTGTGTTAAGAGTGAGAGTAGAGGGAATAGAATGAATTAACCTGTGAATGAAGGTCCTCTATTTATAGACGGAGAGGTGTAAGAAGAGATGGGCTGATGGGCCATGGGTCGGAAGGCGACAACAGAGAATATCCTCCTTGTTTCACAAGTATCGACCGTTAGTGCCTTCTAGAAGATCTCCGGTGCTGGCGCACCTTGATTGGAGCCACGTGTCCCTGTTGTCGGCCTTGTTGTCCCTCTGCCATCAGCAGGCAGGTAGAGATCATGGGGCAGGTGTCGCCGCCCCCTGATTGGTGCCACGTAGATGTGCTTGTGTACTTATTGTCTCCTGCACGTCAGACGATCGTGGAGCACGATAGAGCATAACCTAGTGGACGCTGATTGGCTCTTTCTTCTGCCACTTGTACCTTGTGTACTCCCTGAAGTGGCCTTGAGCTATAACTCCTGCGCAACACTTGATGAGCATGTAACTAGCCCGCACGGGGTTATAGGTGCTGAAGACTCTTATTCAGAATGCTAAGTGTTGAAACTAATGCTCTTTCTAGTTTGGACCTAACGCGAGGTCAGTCTTTGTTGAAGTAACCCGCGCGAGTCTAAGATTGATCAGCTTGCTAAATAAGGAGTATGGTCCAGCGCGCGACCTGAAAAAGGTTCGCGCAGCTTTTTGGGACCATACCCCTTCACATCCCTAGTTATTGGAAAACATATATTTGTTCACTCCCTCAATCAACCACCCTCCTCGAAGGTACAATTACTAGTTCTTTTTACACCGTCATATATATTTCATTGAACCGAATGGAACGATGGCAAAGAAGTCCTGCTTGTCAAGAGATGAAGAGAATAATATAGCTAAACAAATTATATGAAAACTGGAGATGGTTGCTTTGAATGTTGTACGGGATCACACACACATGCACATTGTTTACTTTCTTTTCTATTCTCGAAGGTACTCCATATATCACCAATTTAAATAAAATTTTCTTTAGAATCAAGGAAAATAATTTTTTTATTTTCTCGTTTTTTTTTCTTTTGAAACTCATGCAACCACTGTAAAACCTTAGGTTTAATTCTCTAAGTATTTAATGTTTATGTATTAGAATTTTAAAATAATAAATAATTAATATAAAGCCTTTAGTTAATAACCAAAACAAGTGTTGTAATAAAATGATTAAACATTTGTCTCTATTAGTTAATTTTAATAAAGTCAAACACAAATAATGAATATAATATAATAATTTATGTATTTATACGTTTGCAATAACAATTGCAAAGAAAGTAGCATCTATTGGTGTTATTATAGAAGATTGCTTAAGGTACGGATTCTATTTTCTTTTTATCATAGTTTAACTTATGTTTCCTGCTAGGGGTATTGGTTCTGGAATCTTGACATCGTAGTATAGTTTTATTTTTCATTACTTTTTAGTAAGGTTCCTTGGTCTTACTATCATAGTACAAATCCGTATCCTTGAATTTGTAGTACGGATCTTTGTCTCTATTTTAAAGTATGATTGCCATGGTTTGATACCTATGTTCATTTGATAAGTGATACGTTATATGAATAAGTCTTGTATTTGTCTATTTGTTTCTTAGCGTGTTGTAACTTGTTATACCTCAGACTTTTTTTTTCATGGTCGAATGTTATATGTTCATGTTAGTATATTTATTAGTTGCCTGTAAATCTAATAAATGGCCATAGCTTTTGTACTGTTAGCCAAGCATATGGCTTACCATTTAGGCGTTAACGACATGGCACTCATCATGACTGTACATAATAAAAGTTCATGGCGTCTCTAGTTCGTGCTTGTGTAGCACCTTGGCTTCTAAAGCCGTATAGATATTTATTAACTCTGAGTTTGAGTATGAGTTTGTGGTCTAAAGATGAAGTAGCTACCTGTTTACCGGTCTTTTTTTTGTGGCTCTAGGTGCGTTTGTGTTGCACATTACACGATTTATTTTGTTGGTTTACATATGTTGTGTAAGCTAGTATATATTTATGTATGTGAATATCTTATGTTTCTAATTACGTTCTGATAATTTTTATATGCATCTATTTATGCTCTAATTATGGTTCGGATCATGTATCGTATTATGTTTCTGATCTTGTTTATGCTTTTGTGTCTGATCATGGATCTATTTGTAATTTGGGTCTGTTTCCTTATTTGTTGGATCTGTTTTAGCCTCGAAACCTATATTGGTGTTGTATCAGTATTCGTGTCAGTGTAGTATCAATGTTTTATTTAGATTCGGACTTCGTGTTATACGTTTAATTTTGTTTAAGCCCAGCATCTATTTTCAGTAATTATTTCTACCTCGTGTAAGACCCTTAATCCATTTTATACGATTTTCATATAAATTTTTATTATAATAGTGTATTTAAACTTAAAAGTACACTAAAAATTTCAAGTTCGTTAAAACATTTTAATAAATAAAACATTTCAACATTTGTAATAACATTTACCATTTAAGAACTCGACGACGAAACATAACGCGTAAGCTTTAATATTGAGTGTGTTCGGTTCCTCATTGAGCTTGATCATCCTCCGGTGTCAAATAGTAATCCTACATTTCACAAAAACATGAAATGAATTAGTTATATCGCTTATAAAACGTGTTTAAATGGATTCGCGAGACAAAATAGTCAACATCAACATTTTTGTCAGGTGAAGTGGCCCTCGCCGGCCGCGACCTATATAAGGAACTCGGTCGCGGGCCGCTAAAGCCATCGCGCTGCGTGACCACATCTCCTGTTCCTCGTCGCGTGACGCGAGGATGTAATTTTGGCAGAAAGTTTGCAGCCAAGTGCTGCATATTCTCAGCAAACCAAGTTTTCACAAAAACGAACATAACTTGCTCGTTTTTGATCTATTTTACGTCACGTCTCTTCCTACGTTATCGTAATCCGATTCTCTATCACATGAGATTAAAATCCGACATTCGGATTAACAAAATTCTAGATTTTTATGCCTTCGGCTAAATATGTAGTTACCACTTTTTGACCCGTTCATGAGTTTATCAAACTAAAACTAGTTTGTTGCATACAATTTATCATGAACTTCATTTTATATCAGGTTTCTTATTCTTCAAGGTCCAAACCACGGGTTTATTACGTATTCTTAACCCGTTTTCGCTAATATGCTTATTTTGACACGTTAAGGGTAATTAAAGCATATTTTACGCATAAATCGTTTTCATTCGTTTCTAGCTTCATATTTCCACATTTCTTATTAAATGACATTCCACCACAACTATATGTGTGGTGGATTTAATGTGGAAATCTTTATGTTCCGAGTTTTACCCCTCGAATTATCGTTTTACGGCAAAGACTCATATAGCGTCATTTGACCCAAAGATTCTCACCTTTCGCATTTTTATACTTATTCTAAGTATTTATTTGATCTTAAGACTCGTTTCCAAATAACCTTTAAGGTTCGTTTGCTCAATTTAGCTTACAAGGGAGTTTTGGTCAAGTTTAGTCCTTCTTTTACGACGAAGGACTTTTAATAACTTGTTTGACCAAAAATCCGACCTTTTAACTATAATCTTGTTTAGAAACCATTGTGTTTCTAAAACACCATGATTATAACTTAAATTATTCGGTTTACCTATAAGGTAACTGAATATCAAATTTTTGACCCGATTTAACTCTTATAAACCTCAAGTTCTAAATGATGAGTTAAAGTTTATACAATCCACTTAATTTCCGGGTTAATTTTACCACTAACGGTACTTTACCCGTCTTTTAGTACTAACGTGGTTTAATTACCAAACCCGTTTTCGGGGTGTTACACCTCGATCTTAACATCTTAGTACATGTTTTAGTGTATGTCCTTGTATTTGTTTTTAAACTTTTTTTGTTTCCATATCGGTTTAAGGAATTTCTTTCACAAGGTTTTCACTATTTTATTATTGAACTCGGGTGGCTTAAATTATTTTGTTATTAAATACAAATTTCCAGGACTATAAAAATAGTTATATTGGGTTATATAATAACGTTAATAGATATTGATTCACTCTAAAAAAGTTAGTTAAAGAAGACAATTTCAACATTTCTTTTCGTTTAAAGATTGTTGGATCTTTAAATGTATATTTAAAATGTTTGGACTTACGTATTTGTTTGTGTTTCTGTATCGGTTTCCCATGTCGGTTTACACAATTATCATAAGTGTTCCATTTTGAAATCCGGGTTATTTAAATTATTCTGTTTCTCAAATATAGCTCTTCAAAGTTAGAAAATTAGTTATTTTTGTTTAATAATGATCGGCTGTGAAATTTGATAAATTATTATATTTTGATAAAATTCAAACGTTCATTATAAGTTAATAGTTTTGCCAAGTCTCTTGTTTTAAAGAGTTAATTACACTTAGTCCCTATGGTTTGTGGAAAGTAACAACCTCATGTACTAATAATTTAAACTATCAGTATATGAGATTTTAACGTTTATTTTGTAACATCCTAAGGCTTTAAGGCTAATGACCGTTAAAACTAACTAAGAATTTAATTAGGGTATTTTCCTCAATTCAAAACTTAGTAACTAATCTTGTTACTTTTGAAAATCCACAAAAAAACTAACCACTGTTGGGATTGAGCCCTACCAGAGGAACAAATAATGAAAGCCAAAACCGGATCACAACACTGGATTCAAAATAAGCAGCTGCTTACATTAAGCTTTCCCCTTGACAGTGACTCCAACATCTGATATGCTCCAAGTACTGTCCTTATCAACAACTGCTGATCCTGTAAACTACTGTTAAGCGAAAGCACTGAAGCTCAATCTACGGATGGAATCCAAGCACTGCTGAAGAATTAAAGCACTGCCCATTCAAGGTCTGATCATCCTTTGAATAAAGCACTGATGCTCAAACAACAGTGGTTGACTACATCAGTGGAATGAAGAATCAGTGTTTATATATCAGTGTTTAGAAAGTAATCAATGTTTTTATGGTCAGTTGTTATAGAACAGTAGATAGAGTTTGTTAGATGTCACTTTCATGGTGACGTCAGCTGAGATGCCTCAGTGGTTTGGTTTGCCTATAAATGGAACAGTACTCTGTACTGTTACATTTGATTGATTGAGCGAGTTCTTCTCCTCTAGTCCAATCCTTTCATCTTGTGTGCAATCAACCTTGGAGCATCAGGCTAAGGGGGAGTTTAGTTTGTAAGCTTGCTCTGTAATCTTTTGATTTGCTTTGTAACCTTTCGACTAATGAAAAGCATGTGTTTATCAAAACTATTTTCCTCTTTGATTGTGTTTACAAAGTTTGTATTTCATTTCCGCTGCATAAGTCATTGAATCATGTTTATTAACTGTTCATTTATTACAAACAGACACAATCAAGAGAGCCTCCGATCCTAACAATTGGTATCAGAGCTTGGACAGTCAAATTCGATCTAATAGTCAATTTGACATAACAGTTCAGCTCAAAAATCATTGATACTAAGGTTGATTGTATTTAGTTGAAAAAACAGAGTAACGAGAAATCATGTTCAAAGTGACTTCTCAAAAGCTCTGTAAAACAACCAAGATGTCATAGGATACACAAACTTCATATAACGAGTAATGTCATACATAAATCACCTATAGTTTTTAGATCTGAAAATATGTTTGGTAACTATGGTAAAGATTATTTATGAAAATTGATGTTAATTGTTGTTATGAAGTTTTTTTGTTGTTTCTATCATGTCCAGATCATGGGTAATGTGAAATTTGGCATAAGCATGTGCAGAAATGACCAAATCTCTCAAAACATTACTGCAAAATGATTTTGGAATAAGTATTCCTTCAATAAATACCTCCCAGTGAGTATTTCATTACTTATGAATGGGAAGGGTAAAAAGGGAAGAAGAAAATCATAAAAACTCAAAAGTGTGTTTATCTCAAAAACTTTTGAAGTCAAAAGAAAAGAGCATAAATGAAAAACACTTAAGAGTCCAAGATAGGGTTGACAATGGTCATCAAGAAACTGTGTGCATTCATTGGTACAGGAAAATTCAGGTAAAAATTGTATCACCAGTGGTTAAACTTAAGAGAGGAATACACAAGTTTTTCAACATCATCACATGGTAAAGTCTACGTCAGGACTCTCAAAACCTATGTGTACATGTCTCCTCACTTTTGCAATCAATTGACAAGGAAATGGTCCCAAACAGTGGTTATTACAATGTATTTCAAATCATTGACCATATTCCTAAAACTTGAGAATGATGTGACTATGAGTTTTAATTGGAAAATATACCAGATCCTTTTGATGTTGTTTTCAGAATAACCTTTAATTTTTTTAAGAAGGTTTTTCTCAATAAAGCAGGATATATTATTCTTTATCTTTTTATTCAAGAGTGATATATTTTGTACTTTTACTTATTTTTTATAGTAAAAGTTTCAATCTCCTGTCAGGATATAAAACCTTTACTTTTGTTGGTGATATTATCCTTAAAAACAGATTAAAAGGGAATGGTACAAGTGTCAAGGTCATGTTAAACTCAAGTTTGCTTTAACACTGATTAAAAGATTGATTGCCAACAGACCCTAAAATACTTGGGTACTCATGTTCTAATTAAAATATTATGACACAAATTGAGTAGCCTTAGTAAAAAGGTTTTAATCATCTGGGATACTAAACCACTGTCAGGAATCTATAAAAGCTTCAAAATGTGTAATTGACTTGTGGTAAAACCTTGAATGAAAATTCTCATATAAGCTGCTGACATGTTAAACTTGACAATTTGCATCTAAAATGTATCTTGTTGAGGATAATAATCTTGCAGACATTTCAGAATCAACATCAACTGATGTTAGAAATGATATTGTGATTTCACAAGATAAAATCATTTATTTCATCAGAACAGCTAATGTTCAAAATATTTGTCAAAATCTTATCCACTGATGCATCAACAGTTGCTGACATACTAACCTTTCAAATCCTTACCATTACCTCACCCCTAAACACTGTTTTGTTCAAACATCTGTCTCCTAAATACTGTCCACTGCTGAAAGTCAACCCCTGATCCTTCATTTTCTTGGCAAGTACTGATGCTCAAAATCAGTGTCTTATCCACTGATATGCTATACACTGATAGTAAAAATCATCCACTGTTATCACATTATTACCGTTGTAACCACTGATGCCTGCTTCATCAGTGGCTCTCAAAACAACTGTCCTCCATAAAATTGTGCAAGAAACCACCGACAAGATCACTCAGATCAAGGAAAGATTAAAAACGGCTCGAGATCACCAGAAGAGTTATGCAGACAATCGACGCAAGCCACTAGAGTTTCAAGTCGGAGACAAGGTACTCTTAAAAGTTTCTCCTTGGAAAGGAGTAGTTCGGTTCGGTAAGAAAGGAAAGCTAAGTCTAAGGTACGCAGGACCATTCCCAGTAATACAACGAATAGGACCAGTTGCCTATCGTTTACAACTACCTGAAGAGTTAGCTGGAGTACATGATGTGTTTCATCTATCCAACCTCAAGAAATGTCTATCTGACGAATCCCTGGAAGTACCTCTTCAAGATGTAGAGGTAAATGAAAAGCTGAAATTTATGGAGAAACCACTGCAGATAGAGGACAGAAAGATCAAGTTTCTCAAGTACAAGCGATTGGTACTAGTTAAAGTCAAGTGGGATTCGAAACGAGGACTCGAATACACTTGGGAGCTGGAATCAGAAATGAAGCGAAAGTATCCTCACTTATTCCAGTAAATCTCGAGGACGAGATTTTAAATAAGGTGGGGAGGATGTAAGGACTCTCAAAATTGTCCCAAAATAACCCGTAAGTAAAAACCCGGACCCCTGAAACATCACTGTGCATGAAAAACTAAGAAATCAAAATTTGTGGGTTTCAGGCGGGCCGCGTAAGGGTTAGCTTAGCCTTACGCGGGCCGCGTCAAGGTGTGGTTGACCGGATAAGCGTTCCCGGGCCACGTGGCATACACATGTCGACCCTACTCGTGACCAATCAGACCTACGCATAGACTAGGCGGCCACGCGGGCCGCGTAAAGTTTGGCCGATGGTTCACGCGGGCCGCGACAGAGCCAATTTTAAGCTATAAATAGCTTGGCTCCTGAGCAGTTCGATTGTGTCGACGAAACTTTCAAAATCATTTCTATTATGCTTGAATATTACTCTCAAATTAGTGAGGTGCGGTTACGATACCTGGTATTAACTCGATCGCTGCTGTCCGATCGATTGAAACTATCCGATGAATGTTTAAGTGCTACTCGAATTAAGGTTTATACTTTGTCATTCGTCGTGAATTCGATGGATGTTTAAGTATTGCACTTTTTCATTCGTCGTGAGGGTTTAATCTCGTGAGTTATCGTAAATGTTGTATTAGTTACTAACCTAGTTCGTATGCATTGTTGTTTAAATTAGGTTATCAGGCTAATCAGTAGGCTAAACTCTTCCCGTATAAATCTGCAAAGTGAGTCATTCTCTTTTTATCAATTATGTTTTACAATACTCCAAATTATTTTCAAATGTTATAATTACAGGGATTAAGTCGTGGTTATCTTAATCACTGGCTAGTGGGGTATTGTGCACATTACTAATTTCTAACGGTTAGGCTAATAAATCCTAACAGTGATAAACGTCACTACTTGAGGAAAGACCCAATAGTTGTATGACCGTCGTCACCAGGTGACACGGCGCCAGATAAAAATAAGATAAAAGCCATTGCAATCGCTCTTATGCTGTAATTTATAACTATGTGTCATTTTATCAAAATGAATGATTCACCAGTATTTCCCCGCTAACAAAAATATTTTTAAAACATATTTCAAGCGACCTGTTGTAAATCATGGAAAACGTGCTACGGAGCACTAACAAGCTTGAAGAGGTGGCTCTGTTAAAATGAATAAACATGTTTTAATAAATCAGGGAATTTCCAAGTAAAATTCCTCTATTGTAAATTAAGGGGCTTATCCCGAATTATGAAATAAAATAATTGGGCATTTCAAGTTTTAAAAGATCCTGTTAAAACCTTCCGCTGTCGCATCAATTAATAAATACCACGGGTTCCTATCCCGCGGCTCCTGACCGGGTCAAACCGGGGCTGGGGCAGTGACAATTTCTATAGGCATTATACTGTTGGTAACCTTTTTTTGGAGAGCCACAATTGGCCATGGATGAATACCAGGCACAAATCGCAACTTTAGTGAAAGAAGACGAGTATTCGAAGATTAGGTGTCGACTTTTACATATATTCCCTATAGTTTATAAACCTCGTATAAAATCATATTTTTATTGACCGATGGAAATGCTTTTTTTGTTATTCCCTAGAGTTTATAAACCTCGTATAAAATCATATTTTTATTGACCGATGGAAATGCTTTTTTTGTTATAAATGTATATGAGTCTACTTCATTTAAGTATTAAACGTAAATAATAATGATTTTAAATTTTATTATGGTCAAAGCTTTGTAATACAATATGCTATATTTGTTGGATGAAATGGGGCAGAGATGATATCGGTATGGTATTGAAGTCGAACCTCAAAAAAATCATTTTGGGATACCATTGTTAGTCACAACAGTTTCTTTAAAACACTCAAGCTAAATGTTATAAGACTAAGATTCTATTCTATGCTTCCACAGATTCGTACTTCTTTTTATAAAAGGGAGGGCGAGGAACCAATTGACGAGAAGAATTACTTTGAAGAATTATGCAAGCCCAGGTGTGTTAGAGCTTGGCATGAGTCTTAGGTGATTCCTGTTAGCCTTGTATCGTTTAAATTTTTTAAGTTGTTGGTTGTGTGTCGTTGGTGTTTAAGGTTAGCCAATGAGACTTTAAACAAATGATTTCTTGAACATTGTTATTGACAATGAAATATGTTTCCATACGGGTTCATATCAGAATCTTTCATGATTAGTAAAATGGCGGTGGTGATTGACAGTTGCGACGGTAGCGATGGTTCTTATTCTTAGCATATTTTAACACACACTTTTCTATTGAATGAACTATATGAATTTCAAATCTAAAACATTAAACAAAAAAAGATTTGTAATTTTACGAGTTTCAATCTGTTTGGTATATATATAACAACTCTAAATTAAACCAACACCCTTGAATTATTTTCGACACCCTAATATCTTTTAAAATATCACAATATGTCCCAAAATACACCCCATACGTGAAAAAGGGCCCCGAATACCTTAAATATCATTAAAAATAATTACAAATCAAGTTTTTAGAGTTGAGGCGGGCCGCGTAGCCCTTGGGTTAAACCCTACGCGGGCCGTGTGAAGGTGAAAGCTGGCTGAACCCTGGGCCGCCACGTGGCCCAACACATGTCGAGCCTACTAGCTGATCCGGATCACCTATGCCGTTGACCAGAGTTGACGCGAGCCGCGTAGGCCTTTGTCTACTCTTACGCGGGCCGCGTAAAAGTCGAATTCAGGCCCTATAAATTGATTTGCTCGGATCTTCAGTCAGTTCATCCCAAATCTTTCTTTCTCACTTAATTTCTTAATAGTAGGAATTATACTCGGGTCTAATACCCCTTAAATAACGAAGTTCTGCTCCATTGTAAGTATTATAACCCCTAGATACGTATTAGATACTCTGCCCGATTGATCTAGGGTTCCGTAACGGCTGTCGTGGTTCTGCCCGACGTAGTCGTTGGAATGCCGTCTCTGGGAGGGTATTACTAATGTTAAAATGGGTTATTATACTAACACGTGTGCATTTGTGTAAATTATAGATTGTCACCAGGAAACCCTAAAGGATAATCTAAGACAACAATGTGAGTTGATCCGCTTTTTGTAAACCTTTTGTTAATTGTTTTTACAAAACCTCATACAAGTAAATGTATATTAAGCAGTTATTGAGTATTTGTAAGAATACAATTATCATGAGTATGTTGGGGTTTTGTATACAAAATTTGTTACCACCTGGTCAAGGAGTAACATTTCCACAAGTCGGGTCTGATAGTACCATGGATGTTAATTGATATAACTTGGAAACAAATTTAATTGCGAGATCGCCCTCAATACTGTACAATGGTTTTATTTAAACTTGATTAAACTGGGATTCACTCACCAGTATTTCCCACTAACAAATGTTTTAAAAACGTGTTTCAGGTAACAAACTGTGAAAGCTAAATAGAAGCCAGATGCACAGCACTGAAGGTTTGGAAAAGTGGCAATAAAGTTACCTAAAATAAAATAGATGTTTTCATTAAATAAAATATGATTTATTCCTATGAAAATATGTGTACGACAAACTTGGGCTTTATCCCATGTATTTAAAATTATGAAAATGTGGTATTTTACTCTGATCAAATATTTCCTAACTACGGTCCTGATGAAACTTTCCGCTGCCAAATTAGACAATACACGATACCACCTACTGGCTCGCGGCCGCCCGTTCCTGTATTTGTATAGGGGGACGGGGGTTGTGACAGAAGGTGGTATCAGAGCTAAGCCATTGATTCAGCCACAGAAGTGTTCTGCTGACATCAAAATTCAAATTGTTAGGAAATAAATTACAGGAATATGTGCATAATGGTATTTTCTTGTTATGTGTTATTTGACTATTTGTTAGTTTACAGTATGAGCGACCAAGGACCATCTGACGCGTGCCGTCAATTGTCTGGTTCGCCTAGAAGCGAAGGTGCCTCTTCTCAGCCTGCCCTCTTAGGGTTCTCTGCTGATACGGAAGAAGGAATATTCGTGTTTAAGGCTCAGTCCGAGGAGCCATTCCCTCAGAAAAAGAGAGGATGGTTCAGTCGAGAGGAACACGAGCGTAGGAAGCGTATGAAAAGGTTACAAGACCAGAGAGCACTAGCAGCAGCTAAAAGGGAAACCGATGCCTATGCCCAGGATATGATTAATAGGGGTATAGCCAACATCCATATCCTAGCAACCACTGCAGCTGACCCAAATCTGGAACATATGATAGACCCCAACCACAACCACCAATTCCTGACCAACCAATGGAAATAGAAAACCCTGAAAATCAAGTGGAAATGCATGATTTTAATCCGGAAGAAATACCTAGGGTACCTGCACCAAACCCCTTAGACCCAAATTACGACCCCTGGTGGGATGACAATAGGGACTATGTGCAACGTTACCCGGTACATGAAGACATACCCATGCCAAACATAGGAGCCTACCTAGGTTTGGATCCTTTAGATCCCTATTACCACTGTGTATTCATTAGGGAGATTTTAGAGAATCCTTACCAATTGCAGGCCCCTACACCCCAATATCAAGAACCCGCACACCAGATTTCGAACCCAGTCCTAGAACCTGCACCCCCAATGAGTGTAGAAAACGTACAAGAACTTAGGACATTTGGTGAGGAAATCTTAGAGAATAGTGAACGAATGAGACAGGTGGGAGAGCGACTCGTCTGGAAGTATGACGAGCGCAATATGGATTTCTGGATGAATCCATATCCATGAATATGATGGTGGAGACGGTAGTAATAATAATAATAAAATAATATAATATGTGTGTATGTGTATGAAAAAAAAACTACGGACGCCTATTACTAGTAGTGTAACTTTAAATTTCAGTCGGTATTGTAATTTTAATTTCAGTACTGGTGTGTAATAGATACATAATATATGAAAATAGAGTAAGTCGCAATGATCGACGCTTTTGACCAAAATACGTGTCATGTAATTGGCTATATTAAATATTATTTTGTAATATTAATACGTGGTAAATGTTTAAAATTCAGATGGCCGATGAAGGAAATCAAGAAAATCTAAATAATGATAACCAGAGTAACATTAACTTGGTTAATGAGAATCCGAGCATCAATAACAATGGAAACCAAATGGATAATAGTGCTATCCAACACATAGTGGCACAAGGAATTATAGATGCAATGCCATTTATTCTTCAAACTGTTAAGGATGCTGATAATAAAAGTAAACATAGCAGTAGGCGACCAATTGAACTAGAACACAACGTGAACAATGGACCTGTACTTCAAGTACCCATTCCCAAATGAAGAAGAACCATGCCTTATGGTTGTTCTTACAAAGAATTTTGGTCCTGCAAACCCATAGAATTCTTGGGCAATGAAGGACCCATTGCAGCTCTACGCCGGATAGAAAAGACTGAGGCTGTTTTAAAAATAAGCAAGTGTGCTGAAGAAGATAAGATAATGTTTGCTTATAATCTATTTAAGAACTCAGCCTTAGAAATGGTGGAACACTATCCTCCAGTCCAGAGGAAGTGATAAGGTATATAATATGGAATGGGAGGAATTTAAAAATATGGTAGAAAGAAAATTCTGCCCTCCCAATGAAAAGGAACATATAGCAAATAAGTTTCTGAATTTAAGGATGACAGGGGTAGATAGTAAGGGTTATACTTCCACATTCTTTGAATATGCTAGAATAGTACCAACCCTTGCATCACCTGAAACGGTATTAATCTCCCATTACATTTGGGGATTAATTGGGGAGATTAGACATGTAGTCAAGGCAGCTAGACCCCAAACTATAGAAGAAGCTGTAGAACTAGCAAATACCTTGACAGATGAGTTAATCCGTACAAGAGAAGAAGACCAGAGGAGAAACCTAGCTCAAAGGCTTACCCAAGAATTCCATTCTGGGAATTTCAACCGTAGGAATATAGGTTCTACCTCTGCACCATACTGCAAGGTCTGCAAGAAAAAGCATTCGGGAAAATGCTCCACTCACTGCAATTTCTGCAAGGCACCAGGACACAAGGAAGAAGATTGCAGGAGAAAATCCAGTAATGGACTATGCTTCAACTGTGGAGAAAAAGGTCATATCAAGCCGAACTGTCCAAAATTGGCTCCAGTTGCGAACAACAAGAACACTAAAAATGCTAGAGCATTTGTTCTGACTGCAGATGAAGCCAAAATGATTCCGGATGTCATAGCCGGTACTGTTATGGGTCATTTTCTGAGTGTATATATCCTGACTAATATCTTGCTTTTGACTGTTTGATTGTGATCAGGATAGTGGATCGGGATATTGTTAACATCCTGGGCGATATCCTGGCGTTAACTAAATTGACCACATGCAGGTTAGAAGCTGTGGGTTACTAACGGTCAGATGGACTTCTTCTCCTTAAGACTCGGGCAAATCTGTTATATGAGAGACGTTGAACCCGAGAGACCAGGTCTGCAACGTTTAAGTGGGGAATATCCGCCGGATCCCGGTTTAATAGGATAGTTTGTTACATTTCTTTTACTATAAATAGATGGGGCGGACCAGATTAAGGCACACAACTTTACACACACACTCTTTCGCACACTTTAGCTCTCTAGCTTCTAGCAAACACTATACACAAACACTTGTACTCGAATTACATTGTAATACCTAGTTGATCCGCATCACATCTTGCACTGTATCCTGACATTTGAAGTAATAGAAGAATAAGGCAGCTGCGATTGTCAGCTCCCGAGGTTTTGTGCCGGCGATCTAAATTGATCAAGGGCTTTCCTCATACATCACGTGTCAACCTTTACTTTTTTGCTCATTGTTTGATTACAGATACAGCTCTATATCGTGAGCCGTATCCTGAAACTGTTTTTGCAATTAATTTGATTAACATTTTTTCGACACTCATTTCTAGCACACTACCTCACTTAACTAATTTGATCACCTAACTGCTTCAGTAATTTTTGACCAAAACAATTTGGCGCCCACCGTGGGGCATGTGGTGCTATTTTTGCTAAAAACTTTAGTAAAATCATTACTCGGTTTTCTATTGTCAAAACTTTTTGCTACATTGTTTTCAATGGCCTCAAGATCAAAGATGAGCTCTTCCACCATGTTTGCTACAACCTCTGCAACAATTGGTTCGGTGCTTCCACCTCCTCCTCCAAGAATGCAAGCTTATTCACACGAAACTGAGAGTCATGTGGCTCGGGATGTTATCCCCGCTCCCAGTACCCAGGGATCTGGTCCTGTTTTGGCTTCTAATGATGAAATTCTGAATTTGTTTGGTAGTGTACAGGAACAGATGAGGCAGCAGCAGGAAACTAATCGGATGCTGATGAGAGAGATACAACTCTTGAAATCCGGCCCTAGTAGACCAGCTGAAGAAACTGTCACTCCTTTGCAGCCTAGAACTTTGAACTTCAGTTCTGCAGTTTACACTGAAGATAACCGGGGGAATATCGTGCCAAGCCATTCTCAGAATCATACTCCTGAGATACCCTCCTCGGTCAGGATGTCAACTGTGAGGAGCTCAGGATATGCTTCAGGATATGGCCAGAATCCTGAGACCGGTAACATGTCAAATAATAATACTCTTGCTACTAACAATAATGGGTCTTTGCAGGATGCAGGTATGACATCAACATTTACTAGGGAGCTTCAGAAATTGAAGGACATGATATCCAGTGTACCTGGAGTGGTCCAGCCAATTCCGGAAGTATCCCAAGACAACCACAGGATATCCTGCTTTGCATATCCTATTTGTGATGCTGAAATCCCAAAGAGATTTCAAACCCCCCAACATGAAGCTGTATGATGGGACTACGGATCCTGAAGAGCATATTTCCCAGTATAGGGAAAGAATGGAGATTAACCCTATCCCTCCGGAGCTCAAGGAAGCATGCTTGTGCAAGGGTTTCGGATCTACCCTGACAGGATCAGCCTTAAAATGGCTGTTAAATGTTCCTCCTCACTCAATTACTTCGTTTGGTCATTTGGTTAATTTATTTAATAGTCAGTTTTCTTGTAGCCAGAGTTTTGAGAAACTAACCAGTGATCTTGATAGGATAACTCAAGGACCTCAGGAATCCTTGAGGGATTATGTGAACAAGTTTAGTCGGGAATGAATCCCTATAGGAATCTCGACGATTCTCGATCTGTGCAGGCTTTTAAGATGGGGTTACAAAAGGATTCTCAGTTTTATCAGGATCTTGTAATGAATCCCTGTAGGAATCTCGACGAAGCTCGTAACAGGGCCTTGAGATATATTCTCTTGGAAGATGACAAAAAGATGCAAGAGAGAATGAATTCTACCTCAACCTATGAATCAACCAACAGGAAATCAGAATCCTCGTATAAACCATATCGCTCTAAGCCATATGGCAGAAATGACAACAAGAAAGTGAATGCTGTTGATGACGAGGATCCTGAAGAATATCCTGAATTATCTGAATTCTGCTTTTCTGTTAACATACCTGAGTTAATGTATGCTATGCAGGGTTTAGGAGACAAAGCTAGGTGGCCTCAAAAGAATCAACAAAAAGCTAATTTGAAGGGTAAATCCAAATGGTGTGCCTTCCATGAAGACTTCGGACATGTGACCGAGGATTGCATTGCTCTAAGGAAAGAAATAAGCTACCTATTGAGCAAGGGGTATCTAAAGGATTTGCTGGGAAGAAAGAAGAATAAAGGGCAGGATCCTAAGGATCCTGAACGAGCAGCATCACCCCCAGCAGATGCAAAAATAAATAACTTTAATTCAGGAGGATCCGACATTTGTGGGACTTCGTATTCTGCGGCCAAGAGACATGCAAAGGAGGCTAAGACTGAAAGGGGAGACAAACCAGCCAGGATGACTACCCTTACAACTGATAAAGTGATCACTTTCGACAGTGATGACAGAGATACTGTGCAAGATCCTCACCATGATGCTCTTGTAATAACATTATATGTTGCTAACCATTTTGTACGCAGAATATTAGTGGATAATGGCAGCTCTGTCAACATAATTCAGCTGGAAACATTGAATAGGATGAATGTATCTCCGATGGACATTACTTCGAAATCCACAGTGCTCGTTGGCTTCAGTGGGGAAGCTAGGAATACCGTAGGGGAGATAAAGTTACCAGTATATGTTGAAGGGGTCAACTCGATACAACGTTTATGTGTGATAGACTCCCTATCCTGCTATAACATCATACTAGGCAGGCCATGGATCCATAATATGAAGGCTGTGCCATCGACTTATCATCAGTGCATCAAGATCCCTACCCCTTGGGGGGTTGTCAAGGTTGATAGTGATCAGCAGGAGGCGAAGGAATGCTACTCATCCTCAATGAAATCCTCAACCAAGCCTAATGCAGCATAGCAATTAAAGATGCGGGCCCATGATATCATGGAGGCTTTGGAGCAGGATGTAAAGAAAGTTATCCTAGATCAGGATAATCCAGATATCTCGGTGCTTGTAGGAACCAATATCCCTCAGGATATTGAAAATCAATTGACTAATTTTTTGAAATGCATGATGTCAACATTCGCATGGAAGCACGAGGATATGACAGGTATTTCCAAGGATATTATAATACATAAGCTCGGTATTGACATGTCGTTCAAGCTGGTCCAACAAAAGAGAAGAAAATTTGCTCCGGAGCAAAATGTGATCATCCAAGAGGAAGTTGAAAGGCTACTAAGGAGCAAGATGATTAGAGAAGTGAAGTTTCCTAAATGGCTTGCGAATGTAGTCGTGGTACAAAAGAAAAATGGGAAATGGAGAGTTTGTGTAGATTACACAGACTTAAACAAAGCCTGTCCCAAAGACCCGTTTCCTCTACCTCATATTGATTCAATGGTATATGCTACCGCCGGCCACGAGATGTTAACCTTCACGGATGCCTCTTCAGGATTTCAGCAAATCCAAATGGAACCCTCTGATCAGGAGGATACTGCTTTCATGACACCCACATGTATTTATTGTTATACTGCTATGCCCTTTGGTTTGAAAAATGCAGGTGCAACATACCAGAGGTTGGTAAACATGATGTTTAAAGACAAGCTGGGGGACACCATGGAGGTATATATTGACGATATGGTGGTGAAATCTAAAAAGGCTGAGGATCACCTCCAGGATATTAAGGGAGCGTTTGATATCCTGGATCAGTATAACATGAAACTGAATCCTGCTAAGTGCCATTTCGGAGTGGGGGCATGAAAGTTTCTAGAATATATGGTGACCAAAAGGGGGATAGAGGCAAGCCTGGAGCAGATTAAAGCTACCCTAGATATAAAATCACCTTCGAATATGAAGGATGTTCAACGGTTAACAGGCCGAGTAGCAGCATTGAACAGATTTATTTCAAGATCCTCGAAAAAGTGAAAGGAATTTTATGATATCCTCAAGAAGAACAAGAAGTTCGAATGGAAAGAGAAGCGTGAAGCAGCCCTCCAGGATTTGAAGCAATATCTCTCAACTGCACCTCTATTGATGAAGCCTGAAAATGGTGAACCACTATCCCTATACCTCGCTGTATCAGGGAATGTTAGTAAAAGTTTATTAGATGCTGAAACTAGATATTCTCATCTAGAAAAATTAATATTAGCCCTAGTTATGGCATCAACGAAACTTAGACATTATTTTGAGACACATAGGATTCATGTTAAAACCAATTATCATGTTAAAAACGTGCTTAGGAAACCCGAGATGTTGGGTAGGATGGCTAAGTGGTCAGTAAAATTAAATGCTTATGACTTAGTATATGAGCCTAGAAATGCCATAAAGTCTCAGGCTTTAGCTGACTTTGTGGCTGATTTTAGTAGTGACATTCAATATGAGGCTTTGAACGCAGAATTAGAATTGGCTAGAAACATGAATATTAAGAATTTGCAAGTATATGTTGATTCCTAGATAATTACTAATCATTTTAATGGATCCTATGCAGTTAAAGGTGAGAAGTTAATTGAGTATCTCGATATTCTCAAAAAATTAGCAGGATATTTCGATGTTTTTACACTTGAACAGGTACCGAGAGAGGAAAATGCTGAAGCTGATGCCCTGGCAAATCTGGGATCATCGGTCAGGATACCGGAAGGAACCCGAATACAAATATTACATATCTTATATCCTACGATGAATCCTCAACATAGGGAAGTAATAAGTATTCAGGATCCTGATGATGAGTATCCCGAGGAGGATCCTAAGTCCTGGACGACTCCAATCATGAGATATCTCAAGGAAGGACACATCCCAAAGAATGAGAATCCTAAGGCCTTTAGAATGGAGGTATCATGATTCACTATTATAAATAATGTTTTGTATAAGAAATCCCTTGCAGGACCATATCTGAGGTGCTTGGAGGACCCAGAAACCAAAGAAGTGCTCCAGGATATACACGAAGGGGATTGTGGTAACCATACTGGGGGCAGGTTGTTATTCTCAAAAGTATTAAGGAGAGGATATTATTGGCCGACGATGAGAAAAGATGCTGCAGAATATGCTCGAAGATGTGACGCGTGTCAAAGACATAGTAACATATTACATCAGCCTGCTGAACCGCTGTATCCCATCGTTTCCCCTTGGCCGTTTATGAAATGGGGTATGGATATAGTGGGAAAGCTTCCAAAGGCTCCAGGAGGAAAGGTTTTCATGTTGGCAATGACGGATTATTTCTCCAAGTGGGTTGAAGCAGAAGCATTTGTTCAGGTTAGAGATCAAGAAGTGGTATATCCTTCATAAAAAGGAATATCCTGACTAGGTTTGGAGTACCAGCTGAGATAATTTGTGACAATGGATCTTAATTCGTAAGTAAAAGGACTACTGACTTTTGCAAGAGTTGGGGAATCAAAATGATCACGTCTACTCCGGTACATCCTCAAGCAAATGGACAAGCAGAATCCTCGAACAAGATAATTGTCAACAACTTGAAAAAGAGACTAGGAGCTAAGAAAGGAAGATGGGCAGAAGAACTACCCTTTGTTTTGTGGGCTGATAGAACAACGGTAAAAAATGCAACTGGCCAAACCCCGTTTTCCTTGGTATTTGGAGCAGAAGTAGTGATCCCAACAGAAATGGTGATACCTCCGGGATCCTGAGCAGAATCCTGAAGCTTTGTGCCAAGATTTGGACACCGTAGATGAGACAAGAGACGCTGCAAGGCTAAGGATGGCAGCATATCAACAGAGGATATCTAAAGCATATAACAAGAATATAAGGACTAGAAGATTTCAAGTTGGAGATTGGGTATTGAGAAAGGATTTTCGGAATACTACTAATCCTGTTGATGGAAAGTTGGCTCCAAAATGGGAAGGACCCTATGAAGTTAAATCAGAATCAGGAAAAGGAGCATACCGACTCAAGAATATGGAGGGGGATATGCTACCGAGATCCTGGAATGCTATACATCTAAAACTCTATTTCAAGTGAGTGTGGAATTTAAATTCTAACTCAGGACGGTATGGATTCTGTCTCTTTTATTAAATTTTGATATTATTCACTATTTTGAACCCATTACTGACTTAAGCATCAGAGGGGTGTTAGCCAGGCTAACACCCACCTTATCTTACGATTGTTTTGCAGTATATACTTCGGGATGTAGCACCAGGATACACATTCAGGATACTTTGGAAGATTAGAGGATTTTCCCCCTCTCTCACGTCTAAGGGATCCTGATCCCTTCACAGGTTTAAAGGTATTCACCTTTCTTCCGAATTGGGTTTAAACACCCCGCCTGTAGCGCAAGTTATTCTGGAATAGTTCAAGGTGGCGGGACCAGTTCATGTAAAAGTGGCTGACAATTTCGTTACTATTGGCTATATCCTGAATCCTAAAGGTATATGAGGATTGATCACCCTCTCTCACGAAAGAGTATTTTCATACTCTCTAAGGTTTAAAGGTTTTCACCTTTCTAAGTCTTGGAGTTTATACACTCCCACCTGTAGCGCATGAAAATTTAGGATTTTCCCCAGGATACTAAGGATTTATCTCCAGTTTATTTTGGGGTTTTACCCCTGTAACACAAGAATCGTCTATACAGTTGGAACTAATGTTCAATAATTTTCTAAGTGTTCAAGGACATCATGCACAGGGGACATTCCTTTTAAAGCAATTGTGTGAAACTCGAAAGATCAAAATTGGGCTAAGTGTCTCAGACTGGGGACATCTTGGTAGGAGAAGTTGCAAAAGGGGTTGCAGTTTAATACTAGGGTTGCACTCAATTCCTGGTATGATCTTTCCTTTGTGAATCTTACATGAATTGTTTAACTCTGATTAATGCTCAAAATATCCTGATAAGGATATATCTTTAGGATATGTCTTCAAAATGTGTTTTTGGGATACGTTTCGGGATATTTGATTGAAATATTTGGGAAATGATACTTGGATTGAAAATTAAACTCTGATCAAACAAGTGTTATTAAAACAGGTTTTAGAAAATAGACTATCTTTTATCCTTTAGAAGTTTTGTCTAAAATTGATTGGATTTTGAGAAATTCTATTTGATAAAGGTCTTCATAATATATTGTCACACCCCCAAAATCCACCTGCGGAGTACTACCGCTTGGAGGCGTGACTGACCAGGATCCAGCCACCAATCATATTGAACAAGCATATAAGTAGTTATAAAATCCAACCAATACAATTGGTGTTCAAACAAAACATAGTTAAGTTGCAAGCGGAAGCATAAGTCTTAAATCAAAACATAGTTTAATCGTTTCCAAGTTTAACATGGCACACAGCCGTCCATGTCCCACAACGATCCTCCTCCATGCAAGCTCCAGCTAAGAACCTAAGGACCTGCAAAGCATGTAGTAACGAGTCAACAACAAGTTGAGTGAGTTCACGGTTGGGTGTTCATTTTAAGTAGTTTCGAAAACAGTTTCCTTTAGTTGGCATCCTGCCGTGGGGGTTACCCCATAGTTAAAAACGTGACTTGTTTATTCCCGGTTACTCTGGCAATCCAGCCGTGGGGGCTACCCCGTGTTAGTTATCTGGCATTTCGGCCGTGGGGGCTACCCCATGTATACACTAGACTCGTTACCATATCGACTGCTGACTGTAGTCATGTTTATGTGCCCTGAAACTGTCAATGTCTATCATCATTGACGTGCCCCAGATCCATTAGTTCACGCCCGTCCTCTGCGGCACGGTGTGAGGTTTGTCAGACCTAAATAGCGCTATCTAACTAATGACCCGCTCGCCATTGGCCCGGCGATTAAGTCGATACAAAAATGAGGGACTTCATGATAGAGTTTTGGTCTAGTACGAGTTATCTGTCCGTGAGGACGAGGAATTACATTCCTGAACCGTTGCTGTACTACCCAAGGAGGACGAGGAACCCATGTTCCTTAACCCCAATTCCCGACCCCTGGGAATCCCATGCTTTGTAGAGGGTGTGAACTCACCTTGGTTTGCTCGGTAGATACACAGAAAAGTCAAACAAGCAATATTGTGGTCACTCGCGTCCTATCATAGTTGTATCATACAAGTCAGGTTCAAACCACGTATTGCACGTATGTTCTACACCTATGCTAGCACATTGCATGCAAGTTCATCCATGGCAGCCCAAATAATCATTCATAAACAACAGCACGTATAAGGTCCATGCATTAGGCCCAAAGGTCCGGCCCAATTACTTAAGTCCGAAATGAGGTGCAAGTCCAAACAGCGTGTACATGCGTATAGTCTCGAGTCGCAACCAGGCGTTCTCGACTCGCAACCCGAGTCGCAAACTGCGGTCTCGAGTTATCATGGTCACGTTCTCGAGTGGCAACCGGACTCGTAATCATGGTCTCGGTTCATGCTGTTTTGGTCTCGAGTCGCAACCGGACTCGTAACTGAGATTTTGAGTTGTGCTGTTTTGGTCTCGAGTCGCAACCAGGCGTTTGCGACTCGCAACCTGTGTCGCAATCGGGGATCTCGAGTTGTCATGTGGTGGTTTCGAGTCGCAACCGAAGGTCTCGACTGGACATCTGCTGATTCTGCACAGTGTACTGTCCAATGGAAAACCGATTTCATGTAACAGTTTGTACCATCCACTTAAACATGTTTTCTTGTCTAGCAACTTACTAAAATGGATCAAACAACAAATTTCAAATGTTCATCACACACTCATATCATATTCAACAAGTTCTTCATATATTCAAATAGTTCATCATGATCATTCAAGCTTGTTCATTCACGGCAACCTAAACCTCTAAACAATTGCATGATTCGGACAACATTAAGGGCTATCATCGGTTTCTACATCTAGCATGTTCAATCAACACCATAGCATACTTACATAAGATTTATCATATCTTAAACACATATACTAAAACAAATTGTTCAAACATATCACACTTAGCTAGTGCATCATATTCGATTATTCAAGGAGGATGTATTCATCATGCATAAAACTTCACAAACCAACATATTGTCAAATCACACCAAGATGCATCATTGTCAACCAAAATATCACACATTATCATCATCAACCGAATATCACACATCATCATCAACATCCGAAATATATAACAAGAATCACTAACCGGTTAGGTTTTCAAGATGCGAGGGTATGAAGAAATCGATGAGTGAGCTTTCAAGGGAGGTCCTAAGCTTGAACCGAGAGCTCTTGTTATCGCCTATTGAATCCGAAAGTGAGGAGGGAAGGTTTGTGCCTCTAGGGATTTAGTGAGAGAGAGGGAGTGTGTGTGGGAGAGTATGTGTGTTGTCCAAAAAATGGCAAGGTTGGCCATCAACCCTTATTATATACTAACTTCAAGTGATGCACCCTAATAGGTTTTCGAGTAGGCTAAGGGTGTGTGTGGCCCAACCGGCCCATATGTTGCATTGTTCACTCGAGACCACATGGTCTCGAGTCGGGTCCTTGTTGTCTCGGTTCACATAAATATACACATACGTACAAGCACGACACATAAACATAACACTTAGTCACATAGGATAGTCACTTATATTATTAAACCAACACGTTGACTAGTCACATAACATTGCAAGTAGGTCGTACTAAGATACACGAAAGGTTCTAAATTTCGAGTTGTCACATATATCACTGAGTATATTGATCAGGATATTTTCAAAAGATAGTTGTGCAAATTTTGCAAAGCTAAAATCCACACTAAGAAATGCATGACAGAAATTAGAAGGCTACAACAAACAAGTCAAAAGGAGGTTATATTATTAACATGACAAAAGTTTTGCTTTTGGTTTCACCTCAAACCGAGGCCCATCCTCCAAAAGCATGATTAGTCTTTACCATACTTACATAACGGTTGAAGGTTTTGTCTCAAAACGGGACCTGTCCACCTTCAACCGTTACGACATTCAAAACATGTTATACTAACCGATGACCAAGGGCTTCATCCTGAAACCCAGGACCCATCCACCTTTGGTCATCGTATTGTTCTAGTGCAGGAAATATAAATTGTTCAACGACAGGAAAAGTAAAGTGTTTGTACAAACCACAACCATGAAATTTAAAAAAGTGGGCTCCGGCCTTGGCACGTATATCCATCATCGCCCACTTCGCTACCTAAGGGGCAGCACCTTCTTGATCAGGAACCTCTTTCCCAGCATCTGCACCAGCATCACCCTCAGGATTCGACTCGGCATCATTACCAGCATTGGCCACTTCTTCTGCCGCCTTAGAAGGCTCTTCACCAGCATGCTTTGCGGGATGAGCAACAAGATGGCCTCCAAGATCCTGTAATTTCGCTTCCCAAGCCTTGACATTCCAGGAGGGGCATTCGAAGCCCAAGGCTTTGGCCTCATAAGCCATCCTTAACCTGGCTTGGAGAAGGGAAATAACAACGGATGCTTTGAGACTGTCCCGAAAGGAACTCATATCCTACTGGTATTGAAGAAGGGCGACATCTAGCTTGGCTTGATAGAGCATCCTCATTGGCTTTGTGATTTCGACTGGTTCCTCGACGAATCGTAACTGCTCGTCGATCGTGAGTTCCTTCAGAGGAACTACGTGAGTCTCATCTGACGGACACTTCTTCAGATTCGACACGTGAAAAACGTTGTGAACTGCACCGAGTTCCGCTGGTAAGTTGAGTCTGTAGGCCACCCTGCCTATTTTCTCAATGACTTAGAAGGGTCCAACGTATCGTGGGTTGAGTTTGCCGCGTTTACCAAAACGAACCACACCCTTCCAGGGTGAAACTTTGAGTAGTACCCGCTCCCCAACCTGGAGCTCAAGCGGTTTCCTGCCCATGTCGGCGTAAACTTTCTGACGTTCGCGAGCTGCCGTCATGCGTTTTCGTATTTGAGCAATTTGTTCGGTCGTGTCTACCACATATTCTGGACCAGTGATCTGACTATCTCCCACCTCCGCCCAGCAAAGAGGTGACCGGCATTTACGTCCGTACAATGCCTCAAATGGAGCAGCTTTAATGCTGGTGTGGTAGCTGTTATTGTACGAGAATTCCACAAGTGGCAGATGCTTTTCCCAGCGGTTGCCAAAGTCGATTACACATGCACGAAGCATGTCTTCTAGGGTTTGAATAGTGCGCTCGGACTGCCCGTCCGTCTGAGGGTGGTACGCTGTGCTCATGTCTAATCGTGAGCCGAAGGATTTGTGCATTGCTTGCCACAGCTCTGAAGTAAAACGTGCATCTCGATCCGAGATAATGGAGGTGGGCACCCCGTGCCTCGAAACAACTTCCTTGAGGTATATTTCTGCGAGCGTGGAGAATTTATCCGTCTCCTTGATAGCCAAGAAGTGTGCAGACTTTGTGAGTCGATCCACGATCACCCAAATAGTATCGTTCCCGTGCTGGGATCTAGGTAGGCCAGTAACAAAATCCATGGAAATTTGCTCCCATTTCCATTGAGGTATCTCTGGTTGTTGGAGTAGGCCTGAGGGTTTCTGGTACTCAGACTTCACTCTTGCACAAGTCAAACACTTGCTGACGTAAGTTGCTATGTGGGCCTTCATGCTAGGCCACCAGTACGTAGCCTTGATATCGTGGTACATTTTATCCGAACCAGGATGCACCGAGTAGCGAGACTTGTGTGCTTCGTCCATCACAAGCTCTCGTAGGTTGCCATAGAGTGGGACCCAAATGCGTCCCGTTACGTAGTAAGCACCGTCTTCCTTTTGTTCTAATCGTTGTCTTGATCCGCGTAGGGCTTCAGCCCTGACGTTTTCTGGTTTCAGTGCTTCTATCTGAGCAGCTCGTATTTGAGAAGGCAGACTAGAATGGATCGTGAGTTGTAAAGCTCGCACGCGCTTAGGCGCAGTGTCCTTCCGACTGAGGGCGTCAGCCACAACATTGGCCTTGCCCGGGTGATACCTGATTGAGCACTCGTAGTCATTCAGTAGTTCGACCCATCGTCGTTGCCGCATATTCAGTTCCTTCTGCTTGAAGATATGCTCGAGACTCCTGTGGTCGGTGTAGATCGCGCACTTGGTACCATACAGGTAATGCCGCCACAACTTAAGTGCAAAAACAACAGCTCCCAGCTCTAAATCGTGTGTAGTGTAGTTCTTTTCATGAACCTTAAGTTGGCGTGAGGCGTAGGCTATAACTTTGTCTCGTTGCATCAACACGCAACCAAGACCCTGAATTGATGCGTCACAATAAACCACAAAATCGTATGTGCCTTCTGGCAAGGAAAGGATAGGTGCGCTACAAAGTCTATCCTTTAGGTGCTGAAATGCCAACTCCTGTGCGTTTCCCCAGCGATAAACAACGCCCTTCTGCGTTAGTGAGGTGAGAGGCTGTGCAATCTTAGAAAAATCCTTTATGAATCTCCGGTAGTATCCCGCCAAACCCAAGAATTGGCGAATTTCCTTTGGTGTGCGAGGTGCAGGCCAGTTCTTAATCGAGTCTACCTTGGATGGATCAACATGAATCCCATCCTTGTTCACCACGTGGCCTAGGAAATGGACTTCTCGAAGCCAGAAGTCGCATTTCGAGAACCTTGCGTAAAGCTGTTCTGTTCGAAGGAGTTCCAGAATAAGTCGTAGATGTTGCTCGTGTTCCTCCTGACTCTTGGAATAGATCAGGATGTCGTCGACGAAGACTATAACGAACTTGTCCAGGTAAGGCTTGCACACTCGGTTCATCAAGTCCATGAAAACCGCAGGTGCGTTCGTCATCCCAAAAGGCATGACCAAAAACTCATAGTGTCCGTAACGTGTTCTAAAAGCTGTTTTGGAGACGTCCTCTTCCCGGACTCTCAGCTGGTGATAACCCGATCTCAAATCGATCTTCGAATAGTAGCTCGATCCTTGCAGCTGGTCGAACAAGTCGTCGATACGCGGCAGAGGATAACAATTCTTCACCCTCACCTTGTTGAGTTCCCGGTAGTCGATGCACATTCTGAAAGTACCGTCCTTCTTCTTTACAAATAATACTGGAGCTCCCCAGGGCGACGAGCTTGGACGAATAAAACCCTTATCCAGGAGCTCTTGTAGTTGCGTAGAGAGTTCTTTCAACTCTGATGGGGCTAAACGATAAGGTGCACGGGCTATGGGCGCAGCTCCAAGAGCTAGTTCGATCTGAAACTCGACTTGGCGATGAGGCGGAAGACCAGGTAATTCCTCAGGAAATACCTCTGGATAATCGCGTACAACTAGAAAATCTTCTATCTTCTTCTCTTTTTCTGAGGTGTCAGTAACGAGAGCCAAAATGGCAGTGTGGCCCTTTCGCAAGCACTTTTGGGCCTTAAGGAGAGAAATGACGTTCTCAACAACACTCCTCTTGTCGCCATGAATCATGAGAGGTTCACCATCGGGACCTGGAATGCGGACAACCTTCTCGTTGCAAAGAATCTCTGCTCGGTGTTGGGATAACCAATCCATCCCAATGACAACGTCGAAACTACCCAAGACAATAGGAATGAGGTCGATAGAGAAGGTCTGGTCAGCGAGAATAAGTTTACAACCCTTGACTACGTGTGTGGCTTCTAAACTCTTACCATTTGCTAGCTCTACGGTGTGCTTGTTGTTCAAAGGGGTTGGAATACGCTTAAGCATTCGGCTAACTTCTAGTGACATGTAGCTAGTATCGGCACCCGAATCAAATAAAACTGAAACATAAAAGTCGTCGAGAAGGAACTTACCCGCCACAACATTGGGGTCATTCCTTGCTTTACCTTGGCCAATCACAAACACCCGCCCCCTGGCGCCATTGTTGTTGTTGTTCCCAGTGTTACCATTCCCCTGATTGTTGTTATTGTTGTTGTTGTTGTTCTGGTTCCTGTTCAGTTGGGGACAGTCTCTCTTGAAGTGGCCCTCAGCTCCACACTGAAAGCACCCTTTGTTATCACCTTGCTGTTGCTGCTGGCGTTGATTCTGTTGAGCTTGCTGACGATTCTGATTGGCGGGGTATAAGCTCCTGCAATCCTTTGCAGCGTGACCAGGCTTGTTGCACCGATGACAGTTGCCCCTGGTGCATGGCCCGCTGTGGTGCAGGCTGCAGCGATTGCATTTGGGGTGATTTCCTTTGTACCCACCATGACTTTGACCACCAGACGATTGCTGATTAGGGCTCTTGTAGTCCTCAGTCTTTCTCTGCTGGGACTGGGACTGAACAGAAGTCGAACCCTTACTCGAAGTTCCATCCCATTTCCGTTTGTTGTCACTAGAGGTACCAGAAGTAGTTGCAACACCTATGCGTTTTGGTAACTTGTTCTGCTCCACCGCTTGATCCGTGAGACGGTGAGCCAACTGAACAGTTTGCTGGTAGGTGGCGAGGTTCGCTGAAGTCACATGACTTTGGATTTCCGGCACTAAGCCCTGAAGAAATAGTTCAATGCGTTTGATGGGAGGATCCACCATAGTAGGGCACATAATTGCCAGTTCGTTCGACCTTTTCACATAAGCTTCAATTTCGGACCCCGTCATCTTGAGGTTGAAGAACTCCACCTCTAGTTTGTGAATCTCATCCCGACTGTAGTATTCTTCTTTGATCACCTCCTTAAAAGTTTCCCATGGGGTGGCGTTGGCAGCAACCAACCCCAACATCTGAACCTGAGCGTTCCACCATGTGAGGGCTAAACCCTCGAGAGTACCGGTAGCATACTTCACTCTGCGCACCTCAGGGCATTCGCACATTTCGAACACAGATTCTAGCTTCTCAAACCAGTGTAGGAGACCTACTGCTCCTTTAGTGCCGCTAAAAGTAGTTGGTCGGCAGTCCATGAAAGTCTTAAAAGTGCACACGGGTGGCTGAACATGCTGACCTATCGTGGGTGAAAGAAAAGACAGAGTTTAACACAAAGGTTGGTTCACGAGTGTAGGATCCTAAAGATCCTAGAATGAGTTCGGACTGCAGGATATACCTCATGCGTGTGCAGCTGCAAGTACTGCGGCAACTCGTTCGTTGATCAGAGCCGTCAACTGGGCTTGTGTCAGGTTAACGCGTCCAGACATGATCTTCATATCAAGAAGAACGTGAGTGAGAGGGGTTCGCGAAAGTACGACGATAAAATAGGGTAAGCACGCACGTGTTCAAGCAACAGTAGTTATACTAACCAAGCATACCATAAGCAATGTACTATGTAACTAACAAGTAGGCAATATACACAGACCATATCACCTAGAGTGTCGAGCCTTACATGTGGAGTGAAGCATCGTTGTGGACCGTTGAGCACTGTACAGGTTATAGTCTGGTTTTAACAAAAACGTTTTTCCCTTTATTAAAACCAAGTTCTCTATAACCAATGGCTCTGATACCAATCTGTCACACCCCCAAAATCCACCTGCGGAGTACTACCGCTTGGAGGCGTGACTGACCAGGATCCAGCCACCAATCATATTGAACAAGCATATAAGTAGTTATAAAATCCAACCAATACAATTGGTGTTCAAACAAAACATAGTTAAGTTGCAAGCGGAAGCATAAGTCTTAAATCAAAACATAGTTTAATCGTTTCCAAGTTTAACATGGCACACAGCCGTCCATGTCCCACAACGATCCTCCTCCATGCAAGCTCCAGCTAAGAACCTAAGGACCTGCAAAGCATGTAGTAACGAGTCAACAACAAGTTGAGTGAGTTCACGGTTGGGTGTTCGTTTTAAGTAGTTTCGAAAACAGTTTCCTTTAGCTGGCATCCTGCCGTGGGGGTTACCCCATAGTTAAAAACGTGACTTGTTTATTCCCGGTTACTCTGGCAATCCAGCCGTGGGGGCTACCCCGTGTTAGTTATCTGGCATTTCGGCCGTGGGGGCTACCCCATGTATACACTAGACTCGTTACCATATCGACTGCTGACTGTAGTCATGTTTATGTGCCCTGAAACTGTCAATGTCTATCATCATTGACGTGCCCCAGATCCATTAGTTCACGCCCGTCCTCTGCGGCACGGTGTGAGGTTTGTCAGACCTAAATAGCGCTATCTAACTAATGACCCGCTCGCCATTGGCCCGGCGATTAAGTCGATACAAAAATGAGGGACTTCATGATAGAGTTTTGGTCTAGTACGAGTTATCTGTCCGTGAGGACGAGGAATTACATTCCTGAACCGTTGCTGTCCTACCCAAGGAGGACGAGGAACCCATGTTCCTTAACCCCAATTCCCGACCCCTGGGAATCCCATGCTTTGTAGAGGGTGTGAACTCACCTTGGTTTGCTCGGTAGATACACAGAAAAGTCAAACAAGCAATATTGTGGTCACTCGCGTCCTATCATAGTTGTATCATACAAGTCAGGTTCAAACCACGTATTGCACGTATGTTCTACACGTATGCTAGCCCATTGCATGCAAGTTCATCCATGGCAGCCCAAATAATCATTCATAAACAACAGCACGTATAAGGTCCATGCATTAGGCCCAAAGGTCCGGCCCAATTACTTAAGTCCGAAATGAGGTGCAAGTCCAAACAGCGTGTACATGCGTATAGTCTCGAGTCGCAACCAGGCGTTCTCGACTCGCAACCCGAGTCGCAAACTGCGGTCTCGAGTTATCATGGTCACGGTCTCGAGTGGCAACCGGACTCGTAATCATGGTCTCGGTTCATGCTGTTTTGGTCTCGAGTCGCAACCGGACTCGTAACTGAGATTTCGAGTTGTGCTGTTTTGGTCTCGAGTCGCAACCAGGCGTTTGCGACTCGCAACCTGTGTCGCAATCGGGGATCTCGAGTTGTCATGTGGTGGTTTCGAGTCGCAACCGAAGGTCTCGACTGGACATCTGCTGATTCTGCACAGTGTACTATCCAATGGAAAACCGATTTCATGTAACAGTTTGTACCATCCACTTAAACATGTTTTCTTGTCTAGCAACTTACTAAAATGGATCAAACAACAAATTTCAAATGTTCATCACACACTCATATCATATTCAACAAGTTCTTCATATATTCAAATAGTTCATCATGATCATTCAAGCTTGTTCATTCACGGCAACCTAAACCTCTAAACAATTGCATGATTCGGACAACATTAAGGGCTATCATCGGTTTCTACATCTAGCATGTTCAATCAACACCATAGCATACTTACATAAGATTTATCATATCTTAAACACATATACTAAAACAAATTGTTCAAACATATCACACTTAGCTAGTGCATCATATTCGATTATTCAAGGAGGATGTATTCATCATGCATAAAACTTCACAAACCAACATATTGTCAAATCACACCAAGATGCATCATTGTCAACCAAAATATCACACATTATCATCATCAACCGAATATCACACATCATCATCAACATCCGAAATATATAACAAGAATCACTAACCGGTTAGGTTTTCAAGATGCGAGGGTATGAAGAAATCGATGAGTGAGCTTTCAAGGGAGGTCCTAAGCTTGAACCGAGAGCTCTTGTTATCGCCTATTGAATCCGAAAGTGAGGAGGGAAGGTTTGTGCCTCTAGGGTTTTAGTGAGAGAGAGGGAGTGTGTGTGGGAGAGTATGTGTGTTGTCCAAAAAATGGCAAGGTTGGCCATCAACCCTTATTATATACTAACTTCAAGTGATGCACCCTAATAGGTTTTCGAGTAGGCTAAGGGTGTGTGTGGCCCAACCGGCCCATATGTTGCATTGTTCACTCGAGACCACATGGTCTCGAGTCGGGTCCTTGTTGTCTCGGTTCACATAAATATACACATACGTACAAGCACGACACATAAACATAACACTTAGTCACATAGGATAGTCACTTATATTATTAAACCAACACGTTGACTAGTCACATAACATTGCAAGTAGGTCGTACTAAGATACACGAAAGGTTCTAAATTTCGAGTTGTCACATATATCACTGAGTATATTGATCAGGATATTTTCAAAAGATAGTTGTGCAAATTTTGCAAAGCTAAAATCCACACTAAGAAATGCATGACAGAAATTAGAAGGCTACAACAAACAAGTCAAAAGGAGGTTATATTATTAACATGAAAAAAGTTTTGCTTTTGGTTTCACCTTAAACCGAGGCCCATCCGCCAAAAGCACGATTAGTCTTTACCATACTTACATAACGGTTGAAGGTTTTGTCTCAAAACGGGACCTGTCCACCTTCAACCGTTACGACATTCAAAACATGTTATACTAACCGATGACCAAGGGCTTCATCCTGAAACCCAGGACCCATCCACCTTTGGTCATCGTATTGTTCTAGTGCAGGAAATATAAATTGTTCAACGACAGGAAAAGTAAAGTGTTTGTACAAACCACAACCATGAAATTTAAAAAAGTGGGCTCCGGCCTTGGCACGTATATCCATCATCGCCCACTTCGCTACCTAAGGGGCAGCACCTTCTTGATCAGGAACCTCTTTCCCAGCATCTGCACCAGCATCACCCTCAGGATTCGACTCGACATCATTACCAGCATTGGCCACTTCTTCTGCCGCCTTAGAAGGCTCTTCACCAGCATGCTTTGCGGGATGAGCAACAAGATGGCCTCCAAGATCCTGTAATTTCGCTTCCCAAGCCTTGACATTCCAGGAGGGGCATTCGAAGCCCAAGGCTTTGGCCTCATAAGCCATCCTTAACCTGGCTTGGAGAAGGGAAATAACAACGGATGCTTTGAGACTGTCCCGAAAGGAACTCATATCCTACTGGTATTGAAGAAGGGCGGCATCTAGCTTGGCTTGATAGAGCATCCTCATTGGCTTTGTGAAGGGCAGCTTGGTGCTCCTGGGTCATTGCCTTGAATTTATCTTCATAATGCTGGGACTTGGCAGCCGCAATCGCTCCTTGATCAGCTATATTGGTTTCAGCTTTTTCGAGCTTGATCTCCAGCATCTTATTAAGCCCACAGGCGTCTTCATACAAGTGCATGAGACGTTCCAAGCCCTGCAGTTAAAGGCACAAGTATCAATATGAAATGTGCAGGATAATGGTTAACATGCATGTTCAGGATATCGGAAGGGAATTTTTACCTGCTTGAGGAATGAAGTGGCTTTACTAAATCCATGGTTCTCGAGAGAGAATGTTTCGGAGGCAGCTGGAGAATCCATTTCTTTTCTCTTCCGAGAGCTAGAGGCTCGGGTCCTGGATACCGGAGGAGCTTTAGGAGCAGTAGTGATCTTTGAAGTGGTAGGCTTTGGTGTGGCAGACGACTTCGGCTTAGATTCTTGTTTGACAGGTACAAGGCTAGAGTAACTATCCAACTCGTAAAGTTGGAAGCATTCGAGGTTGACAACTGGTACTGCACAAGGGAAGATATTTTTAAACTCATTATACCCCTGAAAGATAATCGGTTTAATAAATAAAGATAATTACTGAGAATATGCTTACCAGACATATCTGAACTTGACTTTTGGCTTGAATCTGTAAGAGACAGGGAGAAGGTTCTTTCACTAGCAGGAAGTCGGTAGATTTCTTTAATTCTGGACTCGGATTCTGCACTTAGGGGTGCTAAATCTCTGAAGTTCGCTGCACAAATATTAGAATATCAGTCAGAATACAGTTAAGAATATATTTGGGGATATTCCTAAAACCCTAGATCCTACCCTTGGTTAACCATCTAACCGGCAGATCGAAACCCTTGTCAATAGAGTCTCTTTTCACGAAAAAGAACTTTCACCGCCATTGGTCTTCGTTCTTGGTGGCCTTAAGGATTAAAGGGCTCTTGGAGGTGGAGAACAAAAGAAAACGGCTATCACCATGGGACCTCAACCGGTATGCTATGGGGAGGTCTTCAATACACAGGTCAGGGCAATGGCGAGATTTGATTTGATCTAGCACCATCAAAACTCACCAGACCATTGGCATAGTTTGGGCATAACTAAGGCCAGTGAGGTTGAAGAAACGAGAGATGAAGGGTGGGAATGGATACCGGAGTCCCAAAGAAAAGGGGTAGGCGAAGAAGCAGACCCACTCATCTGATGACACGTCTGATCGGACCTCCCGATCAAAAGGGCGAATGACTGTTCCGGCGGGGAAGGCGCCGGAATCCTTCAGGGCAGCGATATCGGCATTATTGAAGGAGCAGATTTCTTTTTCTGGTCCTCGTATGAGGTTTTGACTCATGAGGGTTGGGACTGGTTCATCCGAACGAGATCTTGTCCGTGATGCCATGAGGGGTATCAAGCAAACTATAAGAAATTCAAAGAAAAACATAGGATGAAGGAAAGGATGAGTACCTGAAAATTGCTTGAGGAGTAATGATAACAATGTGAAATATCTCAGCTAATTATAGGCTGGATATAGGGGGTGAAGTGTAAAAGTAGAATGGGAAGTTGCACAATGTCATATCAAACGTCACCTCGTTTTAATTGCCTCGGTCTACGAGATAGAGTTTATAAAAATATATCCGTTGGATTGGTATACCAACAAATATATTTGGGGACAATTGTTATGGGTCATTTTCTAAGCGTATATATCCTGACTAATATCTTGCTTTTGACTGTTTGCTTGTGATCAGGATACTGGATCGGGATATTGGTAACATCCTGGGCGATATCATGGCGTTAACTAAATTGACCACGTGCAGGTTAGAAGCTGTGGGTTACTAACGATCAGATGGACTTCTTCTCCTTAAGACTCGGGCAAATTTGTTATATGAGAGACGTTGAACCCGAGAGACCAGGTCTACAACGTTCAAGTAGGGAATATCCACCGGATCCCGGTTTAATAGGATAGTTTGTTACATTTTTTTACTATAAATAGATGGGGCGGATCAGATTAAGGCACACAACTTTACACACACACTCTTTCGCACACTTTAGCTCTCTAGCTTCTAGCAAACACTATACACAAACACTTGTACTCGAATTACATTGTGACACCTAGTTGATCCGCATCACATCTTGCACTGTATCCTGACATTTGAAGTAATAGAAGAACAAGGCAGCTGCGATTGTCAGCTCCTGAGGTTTTGTGCCGGCGATCTAAATTGATCAAGGGCTTTCCTCGTACATCACGTGTCAACCTTTACTTTTTTACTCATTGTTTGATCACAGATACAGCTCTATATCCTGAGCCGTATCCTGAAACTGTTTTTGCAATTAATTTGATTAACATTTTTTCGACACTCATTTCTAGCACACTACCTCACTTAACTAATTTGAACACTTAACTGCTTCGGTAATTTTTGACCAAAACAGGTACGTTTTTAGTTAATGATGTTTTTGCTAAAGTATTATTTGACTCTGGTGCAAATCAAAGTTTTATTAATACTTCATCTTCTTAATCAACCATTAACTAAACTCTCACAAGAATGTCTAGTCGAGACAGCGAATGGAGAAATGGTTATGATTTCTGAAATCTTGCAGGGAGCAAGAATCGAATTTTTAAATCAAAAGTGTATTGCAAATCTGTACCCAATGAATCTGACACGATTTGATATTGTATTAGGAATGAATTGGCTAATAGCCAATAAAGCTAATGTTTTATGTGATCAAAAGTCAATTCAAGTAAATTCACCAAAGGGTGAAAAGATCACAATTAAAGGAGATAAACCATCTAGATCCACGAAATTCGTCTCTGTGATGAAAACTGCAAGCTATATAAGAAAAGGGTCTATAGTGTATTTGATTTCTATAATCACTAACACTGAAGGAAAAGAATTCAAGGACATCCCAGTAGTGTCTCAGTTTTCAGATGTCTTTCTAGAAGAATTACCAGGACTACCGCCAGACAGGGAAGTTGAATTCAGAATTCACCTGCTACCAGGAACAGCACCAATTGCCAAAGCACCTTACCGTTTGGCACCAGCCGAAATGCAGTAACTAAAGAAACAGTTAGATGAATTATTAGAGAAGGGATTCATACAACCAAGCTCATCGCCGTGGGGAGCACCGATTATATTCGTTAAAAAGAAGGACGGATCAATGCGTATGTGCAATGACTACCGTGAATTAAATAAGGTCACGATTAAGAACCGGTATCCATTACCGAGAATCGATGATCTGTTCGACCAATTGCAAAGAGCTCGATTTTTCTCTAAAATCAATTTAAGGTCAGGATATCATCAATTAAAGGTACAGGAAGAGGACATTCCTAAAACTGCGTTTAGAACAAGGTATGGTCATTACGAATTTACTGTCATGCCATTTGGTTTAACCAATGCCCCAGCTGCATTTATGGACATGATGAACCGAATATGTAAGCCATATTTGGATAAATTCATAATTGTCTTTATTGATGATATTCTCATCTATTCAAAAAGTAAAGAGGAACATGCAAAGCATTTGCACGCACTTTTAAGTCTATTAAGAAAGGAAAAGCTTTATGCTAAATTTTCAAAGTGCGAGTTTTGGTTAGAGCAGGTAAAATTTCTTGGAGACTTAGTTAATCATGAAGGAATTCACGTAGATCCAACAAAGATAGAGGCGATTACCAAATGGAAAACCCTTGAGTCACCAACCGAGGTTAGAAGTTTCTTAGGATTGGCCGGTTATTATAGGAGATTTATTCAAGATTTTTCTAGAATAGTCATTCCTTTAACTAAGTTAACCTGTAAATCCATTAAGTTTGAAGGGGGACCAAAGCAAGAAGAAGCCTTTAGAATTCTTAAGCATAGATTAACCCATGCACCCATATTAGCATTACCAGAAGGAACTGAAGACTTTATAGTCTATTGTGACGCTTCTAAATTAGGTTATGGATGTGTGTTGATGCAACGCCAAAAAGGTTATAGCTTATGCATCTAGACAACTTAAGAATCATGAAGAGAATTATTCAACACATGATCTAGAGTTAGGAGCTATAATTTTTGCCCTTAAGATTTGGAGACATTACCTTTATGGTAGTAAATTTACCATATTTACCGATCATAAAAGTTTAAGGTATGTTTTCGGGCAAAAAGAATTGAATATGAGACAAAGACGCTGGATGGAAATGCTTAGTGATTATGATTGTGATATCCAGTATCATGAAGGAAAAGCAAATGTAGTGGCAGATGCTTTAAGCCGAAAGTATCACGAAAAGCCAAAAAGGGTACGTTCTCTTAAATTAAATCTGCAAGTAGATTTAAATGATCAGATAAAAGAAACACAAGAATCAGTAATCAAGAAGGGTACTAAAAAATTAAAAGGTATGATTAAGGAATTAGAGCAAGAAACAGATGGAATTTGGAGATTCCATAACAAGAGAATGTGGATACCTAAATCAGGAAACCTGTGTCATCGTATATTAGAAGAAGCCCATAAGTCTAAGTATACGATGCATCCAGGAAGTGATAAAATGTACCAGGATTTAAGAAAGAATTTAGGGTGGATAGGAATGAAAAAGGACATAACAACCTATGTTTCTAAATGTTTAACATGTTCACAAGTTAAAGCTGAACACCAGAAACCCTCAGGTTTGTTACAGCAGCTAGAAATGCCAGTATGGAAATGGGAATTGATAACAATGGATTTTGTTACTAAATTACCCAAAACAAAGAAAGGAAATGATACAATCTGGGTGATTGTAGATAGACTAACCAAGTCAGCTCATTTCCTACCAATGAAAGAAACTTTCAGCTAGCTAAATTATATGTAAATGAAATTGTTTCTTTACATGGAATACCTTTATCAATTGTTTCTGATAGAGATAACCGTTTTACCTCTCATTTTTGGTCAAGTTTCCAAAAAGCAATGGGAACCAAGTTAAATCTAAGCACCACATATCATCCTCAAACAGACGGACAAAGTGAAAGGACAATTCAGACGATGGAAGACATGCTTAGAGCTTGTATAATTGATTTCGGAGGTAATTGGGATGATCACTTACCTTTAATAGAATTTTCTTATAATAATAGTTATCACACAAGTATCAATGTTGCACCATTCGAAGCACTTTATGGACGAAAGTGCCGAACCCCAGTCTGTTGGGCAGAAATTGGGGAGAAGCAACTATCTGGACCTGAGATAGTGCAAGAAACAACCGACAATATCATTCAAGTCAAGGAACGACTGAAAATAGCACGTGATCGAAAAAAGAGCTATGCCGATAACCGACGCAAACCCTTGGAATTTCAAGTAGGAGATAAAGTATTGTTAAAGGTCTCTCCTTGGAAAGGAGTGGTAAAATTCATCAAACGAGGAAAGCTAAGTCCCAGGTATATCGGACCTTTTAAGATTATAAGAAAAATAGGACATGTAGCCTATCAGCTACAACTGCCAAAGGAAATGGCAGGAGTACATGATGTGTTTCATGTATCTAATCTCAAGAAATGCTTAGCTGATGAATCTCTGATGGTACCTCTTAAAGATATAGAGGTAAATGAACAGCTCAAGTTTGTAGAAAGGCCTCTACAGATTGAAGACAGAAAAGTTAAGAACCTCAAGCATAAGAGATTAGTTCTGGTCAAAGTGAAGTGGGACTCCAAAAGAGGACCTGAGTACACATGGGAGCTTGAATCGGAAATGCAAAGGAAATATCCACACTTGTTCCAATAGATCTCGAGGGCAAGCTCTAAAACAAGGTGGGGAGGATATAACAACTCTAAATTAAACCAACACCCTTGAATTATCTCTGACACCCTAATATATTTTAAAATATCCCAATATGTCCCAAAATAAACCCCACACGTGAAAACGGGCCCCGAATACCTTAAATATCATTAAAAATCAAGTTTTTAGAGTTGAGGCGGGCCGCGTAGCCCTTGGGTTAAACCCTACGCGGGCCGCGTGAAAGTGAAAGCTGGCTGAACCCTGGGCCGCCACGTGGCCCAACACATGTCGAGCCTACTAGCTGATCTGGATCACCTATGCCGTTGACCAGAGTTGACGCGGGCCGCGTAGGCCTTTGTCTACTCTTACGCGGGCCGCGTAAAAGTCGAATTCAGGCCCTACAACTTGATTTGCTCGGATCTTCAGCGTCCCAAATCTTTCTTTCTCACTTAATTTCTTAATAGTAGGCATTATACTCGGGTATAATACCCCCTAAATAACGAAGTTCTGCTTCGTTGTAAGTATTATAACCCCTGGATACATATTAGATACTCTGCCCGATTGATATAGGGTTCCGTAACGGCTGTCGTGGTTCTGCCACACGTAGTCGTTAGAATGTCGTCTCGGGGAGGTTATTACTAATGTTAAAATGTGTTATTATACTAACACGTGTGCATTTGTGTAAATTATAGATTGTCACCAGGAAATCCTAAAGGATAATCTAAGACAACAATGTGAGTTGATCCGCTTTTTGTAAACCTTTTATTAACTGTTTTTACAAAACCTCATACAATTAAATGTATATTAAGCAGTTATTGAGTTTGGAAAGCATGCCAAAGACTGCTTTCAGAACGCGATATGGGCATTATGAATTTCTTGTGATGTCGTTCGGGCTGACGAATGCACCAGCGGTTTTTATGGATCTGATGAACCGCGTATGCAAACCATATCTCGATAAATTCGTGATTGTATTTATCGATGATATCCTGATTTACTCGTGAACGAAAGAAGAGCACGGGAAACATCTCAGAACCATCTTGGATCTACTGAAGAAAGAGAAGCTTTATGCAAAGTTCTCGAAATGCGAATTCTGGATTCGCGAAGTACAATTTCTTGGTCACGTTGTGAATGAGAAGGGCATTTATGTAGACCCGTCCAAGACAGAAGCAATAAGAATTGGGAAGCTCCCAAGACCCCAACTGAAGTTCGAAAATTTTTGGGCTTAGCGGGCTATTATCGGCGATTCATCGAGAATTTCTCAAAGATAGCTCAACCGCTAACGACCCTTACGCAGAAAGACAAGGAGTACGACTGGGGTGTTAAACAAGAAGAAGCCTTTCAGCTACTTAAAAACAAGCTATGCGATGCACCGATACTATCATTACCCGAAGGCACTGATGACTTCGTGGTATACTGCGACACCTTCCGACAAGGTTTGGGTTGCGTGCTCATGCAACGCCAGAAAGTCATCGCTTACGCTTCAAGATAATTGAAGGTTCATGAAAGAAACTACACCACTCACGACCTGGAGCTGGGCGCAGTGGTATTCGCCTTGAAGATCTGGCGACACTATTTATATGGTACTCGATGTTCAATCTTCACAGATCACAAAAGTCTACAACACATATTCGATCAGAAAGAACTAAACATGGGACAACGACATTGGGTCGAGCTGCTGAACGATTATGACTGTGAAATTAAGTACCATCCTGGAAAAGCAAATGTTGTAGCAGACGCTTTAAGCCGAAAAGAAAGGGTTAAGACCCTAAGGATTCGAGCATTGGAAATGACCATTCGAACGAACCTCACTACACGCATTCGTGATACACAACAATAAGCTCTTAAAGGAGAAAACCGTAAAGCTGAATACCTCCGGGGTATGTTGAAATACATGGTGCCAAACGAAGAGGGAGCCTTATACTTCAAGAAGCGTATTTGGGTTCCACTCTATGGTGGCATACGAGAAGTCATCCTTGATGAAGCCCACAAATCGAGATATTCGATCCATCCAGGATAGGACAAAATGTATCAAGACTTGAAAGAATACTATTGGTGGCCGAGACTTAAAAGCGACGTTGTTGTCTATGTTGGAAAATGCCTAACCTGCGCTAAGGTTAAGGCTGAATATTAGAAACCGTCCGGCCTCCTACAACAACCAGAGATACCCATGTGGAAGTGGGAGCAAATCTCGATGGACTTCATACCAGGACCCCGAGAGGGCACGATATGATATGGGTAATAGTTGATCGATTAACGAAATCTGCGCATTTCCTACCGATCCGAGAGAAGGATAGCACTGGAACGCTTGCAGAGATATACTTAAGGGAAATTGTGGCACGCCATGGAGTGCCTATCTCAATCATTTCAGACAGAGATGGACGCTTTGTCTCAAGAATCTGGCAATCATTTCAGGAAGCCTTTGGATCTCAGTTAGATCTAAGCACGGCCTTCCATCCACAAACAGACGGCCAGAGCGAACGGACTATACAAACGCTAGAAGATATCCTACGAGCATGTGTCATGGATCTAGGCGGCAGCTGGGATACTCACCTACCCTTGATTGAGTTCTCCTACAATAACAGTTATCATACAAGCATAAAGGTCGCACCGTTCGAAGCTCTGTATGGCCGCAAGTGCCGATCGCCCTTATGTTGGGCAGATGCTGGAGATAAACGTATGGTTGGTCCTGAACTTGTACAAGAGACAACTGACAAGATTGCGCAGATCCGAGAGCGCATTAAGGCAGCTCGAGATCGACAAAAGAGCTACGCTGATCTGAAAAGAAAACCAGTAGAATTCGAGGTGGGAGACAAAGTGTTGTTAAAGGTCTCACCTTGGAAGGGCGTAGTAAGATTTGGAAAACGTGGAAAGCTGAATCCACGATACATCGGACCATTCAGAATATTGGAAAGAATTGGTACCGTGGCATACAAGCTGGAATTACCGGAAGAACTTAATGGAGTACATGATACGTTTCATGTATCCAACCTCAAGAAGAGTCCAACACAAGAAAACATGATCATCCCGATGGATGAAGTGCATATTGATGACGCCCTCTGATTTACAGAACAACCCGTTGAGGTTACCGACTGGAAAGTCAACAAGACCAGGAGGAGCACTGTTAAACTTGTCAAAGTACGTTGGAGCTCTAAACACGGACCCGAGTACACATGGGAACGCGAAGACCAGTTCAAAGAAAACTATCCCCACCTATTCAAGAAGACTCCTGCGAGAGTTAATTCAGCCTGAATTTCGGGACGAAATTCTTTTAACGGGGGGAGACTGTGACAACTGGCACAAAACCGGTAATTTCCGTACACTTTAACTATTAGTTAATGACTGCAATTATGTGCTTAATTGTCAGCAATGTCTGAACACATACTAAGCAAGTGAATTCATGCATGTTGTATACTACAAAATATTGCTTCAGGCATAAACGAGAGCGTTGCGTCAATTATACTAGTAAACTCACCGGTAGGACACACTGTGTCAACAGAACTGCAGAAAGCAGTCAGACATCAAAATTGGAGCCTAGGTGTAGGTCCAACGACAAGAATACATTAAAACCCAAGAGTACTTACAAGGGTTAATATATATATATACTCTCCGGAAGCAAAAATAAGCACTAAAAAGCACCAGAAACGCACTTTAAGTGCAGAATTTTATATAAATCAGCTCTAAACAGCTTTTAAAAACATAAATATCATGCAGAAATTTCATTTTAACATCCAGAATATTTCCCTAAGTGTCGGGAATCGAAAGTATTACAAAAAGATACTTAATAGACACTAAACGGTGCAATTTAGCACTTTAACGAACCGGTGTCTAACCGAACAACCTGATATTACTCGGAACACCAAAATAATGCTAGAAGCATTGTTTTTATTTTTCTAAGCCAGTTAGGGTCCCCGAACACCCTAACACACTATATATTACTTAACACACTAAATCTAACATTTAACATGTAACTAGATTGTGTAACTTGGAGTTGAAATGTAACCAAGACCCCCCCCCCCTGCAAACCGGTTTGTGGAGTGGAGACACACCCCACAATTCTTTGATTATTTTAATCCCCCATGTTTAGTATCTAGATGACACAATATATGTTGGATAATAGGAAGTTGGTTTATAAGTAAACTCAAGAGTTAATCACTCTCATTTCACAAAACACCAACTCAAAACTTGCTCTCTCTTTCCCTCTTTGCTTGTCTTCAGCCGAACACCATCACCACTACACACCCATCATCAAGCTTTGATCCAACCATTTTACATACATACAAGTGTGCAAGGGATCATACAAGAAGGATCGGTGCACTCGGAAGCTCAAGAACCTCTCTAGATTTCTTTTATCCACCACATTTACGTCTTGTTTCTTCCCTAGCCTTATGCTAGTAGTAAGTTTTTCTAATCATCATCTTGTTCTTGTTTATGGTGGTTAATAGGTGATTTAATGGTTAAAAATTAAGAACACTAAAGAACATAACTTAAAGTCTTGAAAATAAGATGAATAAGTTGGATAAAGAGAAGTTATGTGTGTAAATCATGTAAATCTTGTATAGTTGTTATTATTTGATGTTGTTTGTTACTAAAAGTGGGATGGATCATCATCTAGACATACTAGATCATGTTCAAGAACTTGAACTAGTAGTATGTTAGTGTTAAAGTTATGAAAGATGATGAAACTTTCCATCCATGAAACATGAACTTGGGTAAATATAAATTTTCTTGCAAAATAAGCTTCTAAACATGTAGATCTAAAGATTTACAAGTGGTTTTTCGGAAAAACCAAGTGAAAGATGCAAGTCTTGTTTAAAACCCGGATCTTACATGAACTAAATATATTTTTAGAAGATAAACAAGTGCGTAAACACTTGTGTGAACAAGAAAATTTAACAAGAAATATTTTTGGAAAATCTTGACTAGAAGTTGTAAAACTCCAAGTTCTTTAAAAATAAAGTTTTTAAAAAACTAATTTTATTTTTAAAGATAAAACGACCTACTAAACATGTTATTAACTTACTACATAATTTTACAAACTTTCAAGTTCATAAGTTTGTGGTATATGCTTGTTTTGACAAGTTTGGTAAATAAAGATTGTGTTGTTAATGTTGTTGATGACTTAAAAGAAGATAAATACATGTTTTAAAAACATGGGAAACCTCCATTTTTAGGGCAAACTCTATCAAAATTTCTATAAATTTTGACACTTAGAAAAAATATAAGTTTTTGAGAAACTTACTCCCTAAAAATGTATTTAAAAATATTACCAAGGTTTCCCTAATTTTTGGTGATAAGAAATGATGATTTCTTCAAGATTAAAATTTATATTAAGTATGTATATTTTTGAGAGAAAAATATATATTATTTGATCACCAACTGTTGTGCTAAGTGTATAAAGTATGTGCTATACGTGCTAGTGTATTAAGACTTAAAAATACACTAAATACTCATGAGAAGTATAAACACAAAATACACATACAAAATACAAGATACATAACTCGAGTGCAAAGTGCAAACACGAGATACTTTTATTAATTTTTGAGAAAATAATATAAGTAAGATACTTAGTTAAAAATATAAAATATTTTTAACACAACAATACAAATACAAAAGAGAGTGAATGTACTTGTGCGACACAAGTCTAGTGACTAACGTTAGGAAAAGGCGTATAGGTCACGACGTTAATTAAGCAAATCCGGTGAAGTTTACGACGCAAGGAACGCAAAGTTGTGAGTTCATGCTCCCCCTTTTCTTTTAACTGTTTTCAGTTTTATAACTTCAGGGGTGAAATACATGTTACAAATATTACTATGTTTACAAATGGTATGATAACAAGAAGCACACTTGGTGAGGACGAGTACCAAGTGTGATGAGATATAAGAATACAAGAAGCGCACTTGGTGAGGACGAGTACCAAGTATGATGCGTTATGAGAAATGATACGAGCAATCGTGTCACGAATAGGGTACATAAGCACCATTAATCAACTATATAACTAGACCGCAAAACAAAAGGTTAGATCTAACGGGTGCCGGGCAGCCACACTCTCGGTGAGGGCGAGTATCGAGTAGTGCTTTTGTGTCTCAGAATATGCCAACCAGAAAAATGCCTAAGCTTTGGTGACTTCCTATGTCGTGTCACATGTTAATGGCCTTGCAACCCATTAACAAATCCTGATACTTACATGAATACTTTATTTACATAAAATTCATACCATACTAAAACTTGATTTATACTTGAGTACGTGGGGTACTCAAGAAAACTTGATTTATACTTGAGTACGTGGGGTATTCAAGAAAACTTGATTTATACATGAGTATGTGGGGTACACATGAATACTTGATTTATATATGAAAACTTGATTTATACATGAGACAAACTATGTTTTCATACAAAGTATACAAACGTGAAATACAAAAACTGCATGAATTCACACCAACATTATGTTGACGTTTTTTTTTTCCAAACTCACATGTATTTCAGGTAACTAGGATGGATGTGCGCGTGGTCTTACTCATGCTCGTGGATGTCGCTATGTTTATCATTAAATACAGTTGTAACTTTTAAGACAATATGCTATCTCGTGTTGTAAACACTTGACTTATGTTTTCAGTAATGTAATGTTTAAAGTTATTTTTGAGCATGTAGTATGTTTACCTTTCGTATGCAATGAGAAACTTTCGTGATCACACCTCGTGCTTCTGCCGCAGAAAGGGGTGTGACAAACATAAATTGGTGATTGTGGATCTTGTGTTCATGAGCAAAAACTTGTGGAAAGCAATTATGTTTGTGCATTAGAAGTCCAAGAGGAATGATAATTGAGATATGTTGATTGAGAAACATGTTATTAAATCTCATAATGTAACAGCCATAGTTTGGTGGGTGATTCTTATTAAATTAGTCCAAAAGAAATTAGTTATCTTACACTAGTGGGCCGCATATCTTATGATGATATCAGGTGGGTCGAGGATTAGATAGGGGGTGACCGTAAGCTTTAGAAATAACCTATTTGCTGAATTAATTTCATAACTTCAATAAAGAGCTGTGAAATATTAATTAGAGAATTGTGGGTTAATTTTATAAAACTGGATTGGACTGTGTACTGAGGCTTTGTATAGGTTGCATAATAATAATCAAATGAAATATTTAAAGGTTGGGCCGAAGTGTGTCAGTGGGTTGTCCAGACTTTATGTGAAATATTAACTTTCTTAACAGATTATGTATTCTTGTTTCGAGGAGTCGAGAGTTATATGGCCCAAGAACATGAGAAAATGAGATCAATTGGCTATTGTATTTGATAACGTGTTATGCGACTATGTGGCATTACTGGGTTAATAGATTAATTGCTATGACATGAATTATATGTGTGTACTACATGTACCTTGATTGTGTATTATCTGAACAAAGAGTGCACTCAGAACTGATTATTGACGGTAACCATGATAGGGCGTGTGTAAGCCATTAACAAACAAGTAACTAAGTTTTACCGAGCACTCTAAGGTGAGTTCATCTCTCTTGAGCATGCGTCCCGGTGGTTGGGACAGTCAGTGGGTATCCCGGGGAGGGATAAGTCTTTTGGGTAAAAACGGGAATATTAGATAATATACTCATCCTATCACCTTTAAAGTCCCTCCATGTTGTTTGGTTACCTGAGTGCTAACATGGTATTAGTTAGTAGAGCTACTTATGTTTGGCAACCTCACCCCGTACCCGGGAGGACGGGTGTTGAACTAATGACCTAGTCATGACCAATTCTTTGATAAGAGCATTGGAGAAAGGGCAATGTAAATCAGAAGCCGTCTTGTATTCGGGATATTATCAACATTAAATTCAAAGGATTAACTAAACACTTGGTACCCAACGTTTTCGTAAAACTATGAACTCACCAGCATTGTCTGATACACTTGTTGCATGCTCGCAGGTCGTTAGATATCTTGGATTTGGGAGCTTGCTGTCTGGAGTAGCTGGAGTGGTCATGGGTTAACTGGAAGGATTCATGTGTTTGATTTCTTGATATTATACATTTGTTTTGAAACTGGTTAACCTTGGTTTACTATTTGCTTCCGCTAAACATGTTGGTTTTCATTTAAACTTGTGATGACATTTTTCATTAATAATTGGGGATTTTATTTATAAATTTGAATGGGTTCAATGTAAATAGTGGCTCGTTGTTGGTACGTCACACGCCTAACAGGGACACTCCCTAGGTGGTATTTTAGGGGTGTGACAGTTTGGTATCAGAGCCACTGGTTATAGTGAACTTGGTTTTAAAACATTTTTATAAAACCAAACTATAACCGAACAGTACTGAAATCGACCATGACACTCAGCTCCAGACTGCAAGGTTCGTTTCTCTTTTACTATTGCATAGTATATCTAGTGTACACTTATGTATGACATTGCACGTGAATGCACACTTGGCACAACAGTATCAGCCCTTATGTCACCAACCCATGTTACGTGTTTTAAGAGTGCGACTCTTCTTGAATTTCCATGATCTATGTTGTAGTGTCATCTGTCTTATTGCTCGAATTTGGGGAACCTTTTAGCGCGAGTTAAGAGGCACTGAGATAAGCATGCAAATTGCCTTATTATTATGGGTGCACACATAATAATAATGTGGGGTGCATGCGAGTCCCAGTGAGGCTTAACGAATGTAAGAGGGGTTCCGCTCTGTCGTTTGATGTGAACTCTGTTGTCTGTAAAAGTCATTAGGAGGTTTGACTCCTACCTTAACTCGACTCGTAATCTTTCCCTCTTCTTGTATAGAAACATGAGCGGACGAGGCCATGGGCGCGGCCACATTGCTATGATTCAGGTTGAATTAACTAACTTGATCAACACTCGTGTAGCTGAAGCCCTAGCAGCTTACCAGGCTGGTACGATATGTGCCAATTACTTTCTATCCTAGTTTCGTATACTCGAATCTTACATGTACGTTGTACATTCTTTCGTTTTAGGTCAACCTGCGAATCAAAACAATCCACCTGCTCCACCTGCTTGTACGTACAAGATGTTCATGGATTGTAAGCCACAGACCTTCAGTGGAACTGAAGGGGCTGTAGGACTCCTGCGATGGTTCGAGAAGGCAGAATCGGTATTTTCAATGTGTAACTGTCCCGCGAAGTATGCTACGGGCACACTCGAGGATGGTGCCCTGACATGGTGGAATGCCCAGGTTCAGATGTTGGGTATTGAGATGGCGAATGCCACTACTTGGGAGGATTTCAAGGAGTTGATGCGAGAGGAGTATTGTCCTCGTGATGAGGTTCAAAAACTGAAGAATGAGTACTACAATCTGAAAATGGAGGGATCTGAGATTGAAGCATTCACTGGGAGGTCTAATGATCTAGCAACTTTGTGCCCTAACCTGTCTCGACCCCCACATCGGCGAATTGAGTTGTATCTCAAGGGCTTAGCACCAGCTGTTAAGGGGTACGTTACTACTGCAAACCTATACAATGTGCCTCGTATCGTCTGATTGGCACATAAGATTACTGACCAAGAGGTCGAACGTGGCAACTTGCCGCCACGTGTTTTTGCTACTACCCCGACTGCTACAGCCACCACACCTGCTAGTGATCACAAGCGAAAATGGAACGATACTGACAAAGCAACCAGTGCTAGCCAATCTCAGAAAAGGGCAGACAACAGCATCCAGTGCAGTTTTAGCCAGTCGTCTTCTGTGAAACAGAATCAGAGCAACAATTCAAATTAGGGTTCTTACGAGGGAAAGCTACCGAAGTGTAATAAGTGTATGTTCCACCATCGCGGACCGTGCACCCGGGTATGTCATAGGTGCAACAAGGTGGGTCATATGGCTAAAGATTGTAGGGTCTGGCTCCCAAAGCCGCCGCAGCAACAGGAGAGGCAGCAACCTCAATAGAATCAGGGAAATCGTAAGGGTTGTTTTCAATGTGGTGATGGGGTTATTTTAAAAGGGATTGCCCCCAGCTTAATCAGAATGCTGGTAACAACAACAATACTTGGAATAACAACAATGGGAACAATGGTGGGAACATGGCAAGTGGAAGAGTATTTACTATTGGCGTTGGGGAAGCTCGCAATGATGGCAATGTTGTGACCGGTACGTCTTCTTTGAATGATCTTTTTGCTTATGTTTTATTCGACTCTAGTACTGATTGGAGTTATGTGTCTTTGGAGTTCAGTCGTCAGTTAGGACTGACTCCCACCCCTCTTGTAAATAAGCATGTAGTAGAATTAGCTGATAGCAAAACGATAGAAGCTTCTCATGTTCCTTTTGGTTGTAAACATGATCTCATGGGTCAAGTGTTCGACATTGACCTACCTCCCGATACTCTTGTAAGTTTTGACGTGGTCGTTGACATGGATTTGGTTATCTATGCATCAAGCGGAAATTCTCTGTAAAAAGCAAATTGTGCGTATCCCTCTCCCTAGTAGGGAATCCTTATCAGTTCAAGATCATCGTAGTGGTGCCATGGTTGGCATCATCTCAGCCATGAAAGCCCTGAAGTGTCTACGGAAGGGCTACCCTGCTATACTAGCTCTCGTCACCGATTCGCAACCTGAAGAAAGGAAGATTGAGTATCTTCCAGTTGTTCGTGAATTTTCTGACGTGTTTTCTGAAGAGTTACCTGGTTTACCTCCACATCGTGAGGTGGAATTTTAGATTGACCTTATGCAATTTCAGATTCCTTCTGGGATACAGCAATCCCTTGGGTTCGCTGGATACTATCGCAGATTCATCATGGGATTTTCGAAGATGGCGCAACTTCAACCTACTTAGCACAGCGGGTAGCTGTGAATACATGGGAAATAAAACAGGGGAACGTTTCTTCAGCTTTTGAAACTCAACCCTGCAACGCATTGAGCATCACTTCTATCTGAGGGTACTGATGATCTGGCGGTATACCATGATGCTTCGAATCAGAGTCCCAGTTCATCAATGCAGCACGAGAAGGAGATGGCCCACGTGGTGGACTTACAGGAAGAATTGCACGAGTCACGACCTATGGTGGAAGCCATGGTCTTTGGATTTAAGTTGGAGGCATTACTTGGACGGTACCAAATGCACTACCTAGACCGATCACAAGGGCCTCCCGTATACCCTTGTTCCGAAGGAGCTAAACATGTAACGACATCACTGGATGGAGCTATTGGATGAATACGACCGTGAAACCTGGACGTGCATGAGCTGTGCAGCCTACTATCGACTCTAACATACCTGATCAGACCCGCCTTGCCCAAACTGAAGAACTGAAGGAAGAGAGTTCTCCAGATTGACCCATGCGGGGCATGGGGAAGCAACCTTTGGCAGATCGGACGATATTGCTACTTCATAGGACGAATATGAACCTCGCTATACGGAAACCTTACGGAACTAGTGCAGGCGAAGCACACGGGCCTCGATATCCTATTCATCTGAGTTTTGATAGGATGTATTAAAACCTGAAGACCATGTACGGGTGACCAGGCCTGAAGGTCCACATAGCCACACATGGGAATGAAGTTTGAGATGTGGGAAAGTCAAGGTGAGATATTAGCAACCAGAAACACATGTATGGAGATGAGAACAGACTACCATGGATTTTGTCACTAGTCTACTTGTAACTCGAAGCGGAAACATTATCACCTGGGTGATCATTGATGGACTCAAGTTACCAGCACACTTTCTTGCAAATAAGAAAACTGACGAGCCTTCACAGTTTTGAATGTTCCTCTGAGAGAGGCGGCTTTTAGGACCAGAGCATTGCTTATCGCCGTTGGGCAAATGATCAGAGAGGACGAACTCTCCTGGCACTCAAAGACATACTGCGAGCATGTGTGTGACTGGCTTTGGTGCGGATTGGAAGGACTCTTACCTATGGTTGAGTACTACTGCGGCAGTTATCATTTTGGTAACCAGACAGCTCTGTTAAGGTATCACATAGATGATAAGGTCAACCTTCGTATTAGACTAAGATGGTTGACAACTTAATTACTGGAGACGATTGGCGGCAACGCGTGACTGTCAGGAAAGCTGATAAACTTGGGAAACGCTAGAAGATCGTTGTATGCGATCGTATCGTGTCGAAAGTCTCACCCTGGGAGGGTGTGGAATGCTAGGGAAGCATGGCGAGCTTAACTGATGTCACGATGGACCATTCAACAGTCTGGGAAGAATCGGTAGCATAATCTACAAATTCGATAACGTACACGATGTCATTTATGTCACGAACCTAAAGAAGCGTTGATGCAACACTTGTGATACCCTTGTTAAGAAACCCACTATTGACACAGTCGAATTTCAATCGTGAGAGTTCGTTGGAACTCAAGACGTGGACCGAAGTTCCTGTGAGAACGCAAAGATCAGGTGAAGCTCTGTTATCCCCGATTGTTCAAACGGTGGGACCAACTTTCAATATCATTGGCGAATTTCGGGACGAAAATCCCTTTCAAGTTGGGGATGATGTGGTACCCAACTGACCTCGCAATCCTATTTTACAATTTGGTTTACGTGGTGTCTGTGCAGTTATCTGGATGCTTAGTGATTACGTGTAATGCTTGATTATTATTTATGATTATTATTTGTGTAGTATTACATATAGTTTAATTAGAGTTTCTATCTCTTCACTCTTCTGTGCTTACTTGTCAAATTTCGGGACAGAATTTCTTTCAAGTTGGGGATGATGTGACAACCCAGATAATTAAGGTTAACATTGCTTGAAATCCCACAACTTTTAGTGTGTATCTCTATGCTATTTGTCTATCTCGTGCACCACTAAAGGTTTATGTGAACATGATTAATTGCTATTCTAAGAATTGTTAAATGTTTTATGTATCGCTTAATTAAGTTAGGTGATTAATTGGATTGAACCACGAATTTACTTGATACACTTGGGTCATGAACTGGTTGAGCACACACATATTGGGACGCATTTGGGCATCATGGCAGACACACATCTCGGCTCACACTTGAAGTCATAAACCCAAATCTTCTAAACCCGAAACCCGGTCCCCCCTTTTGAGTTGTTTGTACCCGGTCCAGCATCATAAAAGCCCAAACAAGAAATAAAAACCCAAGAGGGTTCGGCAGCCCTTGTTCCGCTTTAATATATATAAATGGTCCAATGCACTTTTTATTAATTTAAGAGATAAAAACCCTTCGTGTATTTGACCATCTCGGCCTGGTTCTCTTTGGCCCAAAGAAGACAACTGGCCCACTTATGCTTTTGATATTATAATTGGATGTTACGTAACTTCCTTGTAGCTCTCACAAATATCACAATACACCAAACCCTACTTCTCTTTGTTTCTCTTTGGCTCACGACAGCAGACCTCGAGACCTCCTTCCCTCGTATCCAGCTCTCTCTCTCTCCTATGTTTCATCATTCGGTTAGTGTAATCTGGTTATTTAGTGTCGATTCTTTGCTATATTTGGCTGAGATTATACTTGTTGATTGTATGTTATTTGTAAAAGAATTGATTGTTATGTTGTTTGCAAAAGAGTAGATTGATAGGTTATATGTAAAAGAATTGATTGTTATGAATAGCTGTGATTTTAAAGTGTGCTAGGATCGGTATGATTAGGAGGGTGTGGACGTCAAATACAAATTCTATGTGATACCTTATGCATGATCCGAATTGAGTGTTACTGACGGATAGTTAAGTGATAACTCTTGGTGATGTTGAATCATTAGATCCATGTTAGGCACTGATTAGGACTTAATTCGATATACTAGGGAATGAGATTAACATAAATTGGTGACTGTGGATCTTGTGTTCATGAGCAAAAGCTTGTGGAAAGCAATTATGTTCGCGCATTAGAAGTCCAAGAGGAATGATAATTAAGATATGTTGATTGAGAAACATGTTATTAAATCTCATAATGTAACAGACATAGTTTGGTGGATGATTGTTATTAAATTGGGCCAAAAGAAATTAGTTATCATACACTAGTTTGCCGCATATCTTATGATGATATCAGGTGGGTCGAGGATTAGATAGGGGGGTGACCGTAAGCTTTAGAAATAACCTATTTGCTGAATTGATTTCATAACTTCAATAAAGAGCTGCGAAATATTAATTAGAGAATTGTGGGTTAATTTTATGAAACTGGATTGGACTACGTACCGAGGCTTTGTATAGGCTGTATAATAATAATCAAATGAAATATTTAAAGGTTGGGCCGAAGTGTGTCAATGGGTTGTCCAGACTTTATGTGAAATATTAACTTGCTTAACAGATTATGTATTCTTGTTTCGAGGAGTCGAGAGTTATATGGCCCAAGAACATGAGAATATGAGATAAATTGGCTATTGTATTTGATAACGTGTTATGTGACTATGTGGAGTTACTGGGTTAATAGATTAATTGCTATGACGTGAATTATATGTGTGTACTACATGTACCTTGATTGTGTATTATGTGAACAAAGAGTGCCTGAATTAATTGTACATGAAATATGTGGATCATGTGCACTCGGAACTGATTATTGACGATAACCATGATAGGGCGTGTGTAAGCCATTGACAAACAAGTAACTAATTCTTAACGAGCACTCTAATGTGAGTTCATCTCTCTTGAGCATGCGTCCCGGTGGTTGGGATAGTCAGTGGGTATCCCGGGGAGGGATAAGTCTTTTGGGTAAAAACGGGAATGTTGGATAATATACTCATCATATCACCTTTAAAGTCCCTCCGTGTTGTTTGGTTACCTGAGTGGTAACATGGTATTAGTTAGTAGCGCTACTTAGGTTTGGCAACCTCACCCTGTACCTGGGAGGATGGGTGTTGAGCTAATGACCTAGTCATGACCAATGCTTTGATAGGAGCATTGGAGAAAGGGCAATGTTAATCAGAAGCCGTCTTGTATTCGGGGTATTATCAACATTAAATTCAAAGGATTAACTATACACTTGGTAACCAACGTTGTCGTAAAACTATGAACTCACCTGCGTTGTCTGATACACTTGTTGCATGCTCGGAGGTTGTTAGATATCTTGGATTTGGGAGCTTGTTGTCTGGAGTAGCTGGAGTGGTCATGGGTCGACTGGAAGGATTCATGTGTTTGATTTCTTGATGTTATACATTTGTTTTGAAACTGGTTAACCTTGGTTTACTATTTGCTTCCGCTGAACATGTTGTTTTCATTTAAACTTGTGATGACATTTTTCATTAATAATTGGGGATTTTATTTATAAATTTGAATGGGTTCAAAGTAATTAGTGGCTCGTTGTTGGTACGTCACACGCCTAAGAGGGACACTCCCTAGGTGGTATTTTGGGGGTGTGACAATTTGGGTTAACGTGCCGCAATGCGCACGGAGTGTAAAAACTAGCAACTATAGTACTTGGGTTTTTTCGTAAATATAGCGACTTTTATTAAAAAAATGGTATGGTTTTTTGGGCTTTTTTAGTTAGTTTTTGGTTTTTTTTATTTAAAGTAGTTTTCTAATGATCCATCCCTTATATATATATATATATATATATATATATATATTTATAGTGTAGGACCGGTTTTCGACTCCGTAACGATTGCAAATCGAACGTGTGACGTGCAGAATCCTTACACGAACGTGACCGAACACACGACCGTACTATAAACGTGATTCTATTGATCGTACGACAATTACAAAGCACCATGAATCACCTTGGAGCACTTTCTCTCTCTAGACTTTCTATTTCTAGCTCTAGAACTCCAAAGCTCAAAAAATGGCAAAAGTCGTGAACTCTAACCCTAAGAGTTCTATTTATAGGCCAAGGGGCTTAATGAGATTTCTCATTAATTAAAATATTGCCACCTTGCCTTTTCCCTACTTATTACATTATAAAGTCTAGATTAGATCAGTTTCAGCTACGAATCGACTTGAGGGAGGCGATAGACATAAATATACCAACAGACTCCCCCTTGGATATTGTCATAGTCAATCTCGTAGCGTCTTATCTTTCTCTCTCTCTCTCTGAGTCGTCTTAAAGCTTTATAATCTCCTTAGCAACATAGACTCCCTCTTGCTCAAACAGAATCCTCGTGGATCTGTCTTCAGCTTCTCCTCCTTTCGATTAGACTGTTTTTCTTCAGGCTCCCCCTTTCGTCAAGCTTCCGTGCTTTTGGGATCGACAACTGCCTTTCTGGATACAAGCTCCTTCAGGATAGTTACCTGGCACCTTGAATGCACGCTCCCCCTTGCGTTGAGCTCGTCTTCAGACTCCACCTTAGACTCGGCTATCCCGATCGTAGTCTGGTACAACATCTACAATTTCTCAAACATTTATAAGTAACAACATTTTGAACATCCAGGATTGAAAAACCTGGCACTCTCAGCATAATATATCAACAGTGAAAACATTTTAGAATTGTCTAGGAATCGTGACCTGGCCCTTAAAAACTTTTAATCAAGATCCTGGCTCTAAATTATAATAATATGAATATATCCAGGATTGCTTGATTCTCTCCCCCTATCAACATGCTTTATAGATTTGGCAGTATTAAGAATCCAAAATCGAAATATAGCTCTTTACAACTGATTTTACAATTTAAGAATCCAAATCCCTCACACTTAATCATCCAAGTCCAACTTAATGACCTTGGAGACTTCACAAACTGTTTTTGATTTTTGATTAAAACTTCAAGTTTCAAATTAATTGTTTTATTTTCAGAAACATGATCAACATACTTTGATTTTGAAACTCAGCACTCAGACATCGGTTGTCGAAACTAAAGTGGAATCAAAATCATTTTGTATTTTCTGAAATGTAATGCAGTAAAGTAATATTTAAAAACATATTTACATACAATATTTTTGTTTGAGTTCGTGTCAGAGGATCATATCAGTTTATGACAAATCACTAGTACCGTTGAGCTTTAAACACTTTAAGTTCTAAACGATTCACTTAGATTGTCAGTATACTGATCCACTTAAATTTTCACACAAAGTTCAACTGATTCGAGATACGGATTAATGTTTTAAGGACTTAAACTTATTCGCGTATCCCACCTCAGAATATACTCCCGTATCAAAATTCCCTAGATTCAGTCTTACAGGTGAGTATACCAATTTGATATCTGTATTCTGGGTTAGTGCGAGACCTTGAGAGCTCAGGTATGAACTTCCGTTCAGTCAAAGAGATGAAGGCTCGACTTTAGGTGTGTTCCCTTTAGGGAATATTTTCTTCAACTGCAATTGATTCATATCTTTCGATATTTTTCAATTTTTGTGCAGAGGGTAAGCTTTTAAAGCGCGTAAAGTATTATACGAGGTCTATGCCATTGCTTCCGCAATATCAGAAGACCAGATATAATACCCCAGATATCAAATAGTATAAAGACCTAGTATCTCAGAATCAGGCAATCTCTCAAACAAGGTTTCGGGGGTTACCCATATATCCGAGAGATGTTCCCCACGAGATAAGTAAGTATTTGATATTTAGGTTTATATCTCGAAAACAATCTACTAAACGTGTAAAAACCTACTCGCATATCATTAGTGAGACCGTTTATCACATTTTAGCATTCCATTTCTTTAGCGTACTGTGATTGTCTACTGATGTGCTATCATTTCTTCTTTTTACACAAAACACATTTTTGAATTTTATCATGTTTTTGGCTTTTTCAAATTTCTAATGTTTTTGGATTTTCTGAAATTTTCTTATTCCCCTAAAATTCAAAACCATTTAAAGAAAATTTGAAAACCCGATGTAGATAGTTGTTTCTCACTATCCATTTTCTGCTTCTCATGCACTGTTTTGCAGAAAATATAATGTACCCCCATGATTTACAACACATTCATATTTTACAATTTGAAAACCGTTTTTCAATCTTGTGAAATTAATCATGCTTGTTCCGCCGTGAGGGTTTCAGCATCTTCAATCAACATATTTTTGAATTTTTTATTTTTGACAAAATTAAAAAAAACATATTTTTGATTTTTCATGTTTTTGACAAAATAAAAACATATTTTTGGTTTTTTTTAAAATTTTTCACTTTTTAGGGTTTTTGAAATATTGATTTATTTATTTACAGAAATCAAACAAACTCCCTGTTTAACAATTGCAGGGTCCAGCAGCCTTCTCCTCTCCTTGTGCTAGACTGCTCCGATGTCACACCCCGACCACGTAAAACAACAAATCGTGGCGGAATCGTCGGGGAGTGTTGTAACAGAATCATTGTTTCATAACACATGGAAATTTAAATGTTTTTTTATTGATTAACAGAAGTTACAATGTCTTAAAACAAAGAAGTATAACATAATTAACTTGTCTTGCATCTTTTATTGTCACTAAGGCCCGAGTCTGCCTATGTGTAATTTGATCAATCCTATGCATCATTTCCTGAAACACATGTGAAAATAGGTACGTCAGCATAAAAATGCCCATGAGATACATAGGTTTTATTGATTTAGGATTCATGACTTATAAGTTTAGAAAAAGATGTTTAACAAAAGTCAGTCATGATCCTTGTAAAACGTTTTTGTTTTATAAATCATATAAAAATCGATAAGGAAACAGATGATATAAAGGAAATATGTATGGTTAAATAAAAACCAAGTAAAATGAATTTGTATAAAATGTGTTGTTTGTAAAACAATGTTTTGTAAAGATATGTTAATTTGTGTAAAATGTAATATGTCAAAATTGAAATGATTTAAATAACGCCACGATATGTAATATCATACAAGCACTTATATATAGGAAGTACCAGCGGCGTATCCACCATGCTTGTATCATATTACACACGCCTCGTTACTTAAATCACTTACCAAACAAACCACCAATGTAAAAATGTTTATCTATAACTAAATGTAATGTTTTAAACAAATGTTGAAATGTTATTATGTAAACAAATGTGATGTAGAGTGAATAAAAAGCCTTTATTGATTAAAAGCATTTACTCGACCCTATAAGAAAGAAATGTACAAAACAATGCAATTGATATTATAATCAAAATTTATGTTTTGTAAAATAATGCATGCTTTACTGATACAAACATCTATGCGGTGTTGTGAAAATGCATGCATTCAAGCCTTGAGACTATGGCGATAAACCCTTAAACGAATTAAAGGTTTATCTGAGTTATGTGTATCGAATTTGGTCATTCCTTTCATCCAAACATACCTAAGATGTCAGGAACGGGGATGTCAGGAACGGGAGTTGTCAATTCCTATGGTACCACTACCTACTAACGAACGGCGTAGCTAATGTTAATGAATGTATTTTTGAGCCATTTAAACAAACCAAATGTCATACCAAAATGTAAGCATGTTTTATGAAAATAATGTACTAAGTCTGCAACAAATGGACATACATAGCATAAGATGAAATGTAAAATAATGTACTAAGTATGCACTAAATGGACATACATAGCATGAAATGTAATGTAAAATAATGTACTAAGTATGCACTAAATGGACATACATAACATGAAATGTAATGTAAAATAATGTACTAAGTATGCACTAAATGGACATATATAGCATGAAATGAAAGGTAAAATAATGTACTAAGTATGCACTAAATGGACATACATAGCATGAAATGAAATGAAATGTAAAACGATGTACAAAGTATGCACTAAAAGGACATAAATAACAAAAACATAATGAAATCATGTACTAATAGTGTACTAATGAACATAGCAAGTATATGATATGGAAACATGGAAAACACGAAAGTAACAAGTACGCACATGTGTTTCATCCCCAAAATGTTTGAAAAACAGTAAAAGAGGGGTCTATGTACGCACTTGAACAACAACCAAGCAAAGGTAGAGGGATCACGAAATCAAACGGCACCTAATATAGGTAACTATGTAAATAAACGGACCTAAATCGGAAGATCGGATAAAATGAGGTTTCGTAAACCAAATGAGTATAGGAACTCATGTAATATGGTTCAACAAAGCCCATATTCCAAAATGAAACCTATCCAAAGTGCTTACGACCCATTACGACCCGTTTAGGTAGCTTATGCTACTTTAACGCGTAGTTCGCGTAAAATGCGTTCGGACCGCCTAACTAGTCCTATGACAAGTAATATATGCCTTAACATGTCTAATAATGTTTCCAAATCAGTTTAGATGTCAAAAGTTATGTTACATATGCTTAAAATGAGTTTTGGCGTAAAAAGGGCATTTTGGTAATTTTCCTAAGGCATAACAATTACCTATCATACAACTATCTAAACGAAGTGACCATAAGGTATAAACTCAGAAGGTTATTCCCTATACAACTCTGGTCACCTAATGTGTTTGGTCGGATCCTAATGATCGACCAAACGGGTCGGGTTCGAAAGTCTAAGCGATTGTTTAGATCACTTACCTTACGACCCTACATAAGCACAAATCTAAAAGTGACGAGTTAAACATGTTTAACGAAATTTGAAAACAGGTTTGGTATCAAAACAAAGGGTCTTGATACCTAAAAGTAGTTTGGTTACAAAATACGCAAGAATACGCATTTTGGCCGAAACTACGACTCGTCACTATGCCTAAATAACGTGGTAATCAGTAGGTATAGTCACAAGAGACTAAAACCATCGTGATTACGCTCACGTTATGAAGTTCAAACGAACTTCATGTTGACCATAGACTGGTCGATGCAGAAAATCAAACAAAGTTTGACTTTCACGCTAAAAACGCGTAAAAACACGAAAGAGGACTTACAAAAGGTCCAAGAACGGAAGTTTGACCTGATTATTCTCAGGTATGAAGTGAAATCACTTCAAATTAGAGAGCAATCAGATCAAGGTGTGAGTTTTGAGTGAAGGGGGTAGGGTATTTATAGGAAAACCAAGACCATTAGGATCGTTCATCGAAAACCGAGCTTCGATCTGGACCTTACATGTGTGTCCGTGGTTTTAGAATACCATGGGTACCCCAAAACAAGCCCCTAGTTGCATTAAAACCATGTGCAAATGAGGGGAATAGCTAGAAATCATATTTTCAACTTTGGTCCCTTCCTAAGATAACTATGGCAGATTGTCAATTTTGGTCCCTGAATGTGCAAAACATGGTTTTTGATGCATTTTTGACACGTTTAGGCCCCGTTAATCCCATTTCAGGGCTCTAAAATGAAGTTAAAGTATAGGGAACATGAAACATGCTCAAAAATATCTCGGATGTCGGTTCGTTTGGTCGTACGGTTGCGTTGTTTGATTAATTACGACGAAATACGCACGAACGCGAAAAACTATCCAAATTACGCGACGAATGGATTTTTCTCATGCCAATCACTAAAATAAAATATTTTACTGATTACATAAATTTTTGGATGTCCGGATGTATTCAGAACGTAAGATATGCGCGAAACTGCAAACTTATGCACTTTTTGACGCTTTTAGTCCCTGAATGAGCATAAAGTTTATTTTTTTTCGCACCAAACACCTCGAAGCCTATTTCTAAGCTATGTGAAGGATATTTAGGGCACATTTAACTTATGATCAAGTTCCGGAATGTCCGTTACAATACGAATCGACATACTTTTGAAGTTTGTCAAATTTAGTCCCTGTACGCGAATAAACTTGATTTCGGCTCACCAAACCTCCCAAAACTTATTTCTAAGTTATGTAAAGGTTATTTAAGGTATGCTAAGCCTATGTTACTGTTCCGGAGTGTTTGTGTGATACCTGTGTCACTTCATCCATAGAACAAAGACCAAACAATAAAATACTATATTTCATACTTGGGATTTGTATAAACATATGTATCATTTGCACATATCAGTTCTTGTTCAATTTCAAGCCTTAAATCGCTTTCTGGAAAGTTATACGCGCACAATGCGTAAATATAACCAGTTTAATGCAACAAACACTCCGGAACAGTGATATGGGCTTAACATACCTTAAATAACCTTTACATAACTTAGAAATAAGTTTTGGAAGGTTTGGTATGCCGAAATCAAGTTAATTCGCTTACAGGGACTAAATTCGACAAACTGCGAAAGTATGATGATTCGTACTGTAACAGATATTCCGGAACATGACCATAAGTTAAACATACCATAAATATCCTTTACATAGCTTAGAAATAGGCTTTGAGGGGTTCGGTATGCTAAAATAAACTTTTGGGTCATTTAGGGACTAAACGCGTCAAAAAGTGCACAAGTTTGCATTTTCGTGCATAACTTGCCTTCTAAATACATCCGGACATCCAAAAATTTATGTAAGGACTAAAATATTTTATTTTAGTGTTTGGCATGAGAAAAATCCATTCGTCACGCAATTTGGATCGTTTTTCGCGCTTATGCGCATTCCTTCGTAATTAAGCGAACATCATGATCGTACGACCAAACGAACAAACATCTGGAATATTTTTGAGCATGTTTCATGTCCACAATGTTTAGGAATCATTTTAGGGCCTTGAAGTTGGTTTACGGGCCTTAAACGCGTCGGAATGAGCCTTAAACACCAACAGGGACTGAAACTGTCATTTTTCAAACTTGTTTCTGATCAGTCATGCCCAGGCGGGCCACGTAAGCTTCTGATGTTCCTTACATGGGCCGCTAGGCCCTCCCAGACCAGATTCAATGAATTAAACAGCTGTTATGCACCCAAAACTCAATTCCACTTGTTGATACCTAATCATGGGGGGGGGGCATTTTGAGTTGCCTTAATGTTCCAACACATGTACGGATGAGATGTAATCACGGTTTTCAAGAAACGATCCTAACGGTGGTCCATTTCCTATAAATACCCAACCCATTTACTTACAAAACCCACAAATCTGATCTAAGAATGCTCTAAGTTGAAGCCATAGCTTCATACCTAAGCTACTTGGATCAAGAGTAGCTTGCGGGGACCCTTTGTAAGTATTCCTTCGTTCTTTTATTGCTTTTCGAGTCCGAAAGTCAAACTATGTTTGACTTTCTGCATTGACCAGTTTATGGTCAATGCGAAGTTCGTTTAAACTTCATAACGTGAGCGTAATCACGATGGTTATAGTCCCTAGTGACTATACCTACTGATTTCCACGTTATCTAGGCTCAGTGACGAGTCGTAGTTTCGGCCAAAATGCGTATTCTTGCGTATTTTGTAACCAAACTACTCTTAGGTATCAAAACCGTTTGTTTTGATACCAAACCTATTTTCTAAACTTAGTTAAGCATGTTTTAACATGCTTAGCTCGTCACTTTTAGTTTAGTGCTTATATAGGGTCGTAAGGTAAGCGATCTAAACAATCGCTTATACTTTCGAACCCAACCCGTTTGGTCGATCATTAGGATCCGACCAAATACATTAGGTGACCATAGTATATAGGGAATAACCTTCCGAGGTTATACCTTATGGTCACAACGTTTAGTTAGTTGTATGATAGGTAGTTTATATGCCTTAGGTAAATTACCAAAATACCCCTTTGACGCCAAAATTCCTTTTAAACATATGTAACATAACTTTTGACATCTAAACTGATTTGGCAACAATATTAGACATGTTAAGGCATATTCTACTTGTCATAGGACTAGTTAGGCGGTCTGAACACGTTTCGCGCAAACGACGCGTTAAAGTAGCATAAGCTACCTAAACGGGTCGTAATGGGTCGTAAGCACTTAGGTTATGTTTCATTTTAATATGTAGGCTTTGTTAAACCATACTACATGAGTCCCCGTACTCATTTGGTTTACAAGCCCTCATTCTATCCGAACATCCGATTTAGGTCCGGTTTATTAACATAGTTACCTATATTAGGTGTCGTTTGATTTCCGTGATCTCTAGCATTGTTTGGTTGTTACCCAAGGACTACTAAGCAATCTCAAGTGAGTACATAGACCCCTCTTTTACTGTTTTCAACTGTTTTGGGGTGAAGCATGTGTACCTATATGTTATTTTCATGATTTCAAACTATAATTGATTATACATGTTATTATTTATCATTTGACAAACTAAATGACTACCTATGGTTTAAACACTGATTTCTCAAAGAACATAAAATAAAATGTTGAATTGTACTTATTTTATGTTCACCAGACCGATTGGTAGTATGATATAGCGCTATAGGATTAGACACCCCATTCTTGTTGTCATGGAATGTCTGAAACCAATTTGTTTCTCCATCCAAATAGGGATTGCCTTTGTGGTATCCCTATAGTCTCAAAGGTGTATTTTGATGCACTAGGTCTAAATGAATTCTTAAATCCCACTTTTATGGTATATTTTGATATACTCCCAAAAGTATAGTTTGATATACTCTCATGTGTGGTATTGTACAAAACCAGCATATATATTTTGTTAACAAACCAAAACATGTTTCGATATGTTATTTATCAAATCCAAAGCATATTTTGATATGTTATTAACTACCAAAACATATTTTAAATATGTTATTTATCCAACCAAAACATAATTTAATATGTTATTCACAAATCCAAAGTATTCTTTTGATATACTATAAAAAACGATTATTTTGACAACCAAAGTATATTTAATATACTATATGTTTAATGATTTTGGAACCGAAATATATTTTGATTTATTGCCTATTCAACTTTCTTAAAACCAAAGTATATTCTTATATATACTATAAACCTTTTTATCAAAATATTGTTTTTCGAACAATACATTCAATACAAACTCATTTTACTTGGTTATTCACTTAACCATACATTATTCTTTTATAAATATATATCATTGTGTTGTTTATCACTTTTCGAATGATTTATAAAACAGAACCTTTTACAAGGATCATGACTGACTTTTGTTAAACAACATTTTCTAAACTTATAAGTCATGAATCCTATATTCACAAAACTTATGTATCTCACAGGCATTTTTATGCTGACGTACCTATTTTTACATATGTTTCAGGTGCTGTCTTGAGATGATTGTTGATACATGCTACATTTAGAATGGACTCGTGCCTTAGCGACTTTAAAACTTGGAAGATCATAGTTGTACTTATTTGATTGTATTAAAACAATGAGTTCATTTATTCAATAAAAAAAATTATTTATTCCATGGTTATGAAACAATGATTCTGTTACAACACTCCCCGACGTTTCCGCCATGTCTAGTTGTTTTACGTGGTCGGGGTGTGACAGAAAAGTTGGTATCAGAGCCAATGGTTATAGGGAATTAGGTTATTAGTAATGCTTTGACCTAGACTATAACCTTCCTAGGACCCTAACACAAGTTTTCTTGTGTTTAGTTTTAAAACAATACCGTCACTTATTCTTAGGTGACAACCACAATAAGAACATTAATTTCTATCCCGCTTTGAAAACTAATCATCTGTTATAGGATGATTTATTATATGGTTTTGAACCCTTTAAGTTTTGAAAATCCCGTCAAAGTTGGTCTAAATAATGTGAACACGTACAAACTGGAAGGGTGGATGCCTGTACCCTGAGCTTTCTTTCTAAGGCTAGAGTGTTCGTACAAATCCGCAATATCGGACCAGTCACTCTTACCTGGGAACTCTTGGGGTGAGTGTCCACTTATAGGCAAGCATGTCTTCGCGATACATTATTTTTGACCTATTTACTTTGATTAATCACTGGGGTCGTTTGTTGCTTTGTAGTAACAAACAAATGACCACCATCCTTGCTTTCATCAGATTTGCTTCATCTCATTCTTTTCGTCTAATTCTCTCATTCGTTTCCTTTCATGTTCCTCTTTTAGAATGCCTCCTCGACACGACAATCAGATGGCGAATGCCGAACTGGCAGAAATCATCGCGCAGCAAATGGCTGCTGCCTTCCCAAATCTTTTTGCTCAAATGAATCAATCCATCAACAACCATAATGCCCCATGCAATTTCAAGAGTTTCAATTCGGCTAAGCTACTCAAGTTTAGTGGCTCTGAACGAGCAACTGGGCTCCTACAATGGTTCGAGAGTACTGAGAGTACGTTCCGTCACGTTCAGTGTCCTGATAATCGCAAGGTCGAGTTTGCTTCCAGTGTGTTTCAGAAAAGGGCTCTTACATGGTGGAACGGGGTTATGAGAGACCGCGGTGCTGAGGTTGTATTAGCACAGACTTGGGCTGAACTTAGGGCTCTTATGATGAAGGAGTTTTGTCCTCATCATGAATTGAGAGCTTTAGAAAGGGAATTCGATGACCTGAAGCAAGACAGTGGAGAACATCGAGCCTATACTGACCGCTATGAGGAATTGAGCCTGTTATGCCCTACTATGGTTACGCCTCTGGATAAGGCGATTGAGAAATACATTGATGGTCTTCCTGGTTCAGGATATCGTTACTTGCAGCAACCCTACTACTGTCAGACAAGCCATTGAATTGTCTGCCACTCTGACTGAATCCCATATCAGGAAGGGTAAGCTGTTTCGGAAGGGCGACCCAAGACCATCTGACAAGACTGCTCAAGCTGAACCAAAGGAAAAACAGGCTGAGGTATCCAAGAAGAAGAATCTCAAGGCCTTTCAAAACTACGCTGTAACTGCACAAGACAGACAGGTAAGGCTTGCACACTCGGTTCATCAAGTCCATGAAAACCGCAGGTGCGTTCGTCATCCCAAAAGGCATGACCAAAAACTCATAGTGTCCGTAACGTGTTCTAAAAGCTGTTTTGGAGACGTCCTCTTCCCGGACTCTCAGCTGGTGATAACCCGATCTCAAATCGATCTTCGAATAGTAGCTCGATCCTTGCAGCTGGTCGAACAAGTCGTCGATACGCGGCAGAGGATAACGATTCTTAACCGTCACCTTGTTGAGTTCCCGGTAGTCGATGCACATTCTGAAAGTACCGTCCTTCTTCTTTACAAATAATACTGGAGCTCCCCAGGGCGACGAGCTTGGACGAATAAAACCCTTATCCAGGAGCTCTTGTAGTTGCGTAGAGAGTTCTTTCAACTCTGATGGGGCTAAACGATAAGGTGCACGGGCTATGGGCGCAGCTCCAAGAGCTAGTTCGATCTGAAACTCAACTTGGCGATGAGGCGGAAGACCAGGTAATTCCTCAGGAAATACCTCTGGATAATCGCGTACAACTGGAAAATCTTCTATCTTCTTCTCTTTTTCTGAGGTGTCAGTAACGTGAGCCAAAATGGCAGTGTGGCCCTTTCGCAAGCACTTTTGGGCCTTAAGGAGAGAAATGACGTTCTCAACAGCACTCCTCTTGTCGCCATGAATCATGAGAGGTTCACCATCGGGACCTGGAATGCGGACAACCTTCTCGTTGCAAAGAATCTCTGCTCGGTGTTGGGATAACCAATCCATCCCAATGACAACGTCGAAACTACCCAAGACAATAGGAATGAGGTCGATAGAGAAGGTCTGGTCAGCGAGAATAAGTTTACAACCCTTGACTACGTGTGTGGCTTCTAAACTCTTACCATTTGCTAGCTCTACGGTGTGCTTGTTGTTCAAAGGGGTTGGAATACGCTTAAGCATTCGACTAACTTCTAGTGACATGTAGCTAGTATCGGCACCCGAATCAAATAAAACTGAAACATAAAAGTCGTCGAGAAGGAACTTACCCGCCACAACATTGGGGTCATTCCTTGCTTCACCTTGGCCAATCACAAACACCCGCCCCCTGGCGCCATTGTTGTTGTTGTTCCTATTGTTACCATTCCCCTGATTGTTGTTATTGTTGTTGTTGTTGTTCTGGTTCCTGTTCAGTTGGGGACAGTCTCTCTTGAAGTGGCCCTCAGCTCCACACTGAAAGCACCCTTTGTTATCACCTTGCTGTTGCTGCTGGCGTTGATTCTGTTGAGCTTGCTGACGAATCTGATTGGCGGGGTATAAGCTCCTGCAATCCTTTGCAGCGTGACCAGGCTTGTTGCACCGATGACAGTTGCCCCTGGTGCATGGCCCGCTGTGGTGCAGGCTGCAGCGATTGCATTTGGGGTGATTTCCTTTGTACCCACCATGACTTTGACCACCAGACGATTGCTGATTAGGGCTCTTGTAGTCCTCAGTCTTTCTCTGCTGGGACTGGGACTGAACATAAGTCGAACCCTTACTCGAAGTTCCATCCCATTTCCGTTTGTTGTCACTAGAGGTACCAGAAGTAGTTGCAACACCTATGCGTTTTGGTAACTTGTTCTGCTCCACCGCTTGATCCGTGAGACGGTGAGCCAACTGAACAGTTTGCTGGTAGGTGGCGAGGTTCGCTGAAGTCACATGACTTTGGATTTCCGGCACTAAGCCCTGAAGAAATAGTTCAATGCGTTTGATGGGAGGATCCACCATAGTAGGGCACAGAATTGCCAGTTCGTTCGACCTTTTCACATAAGCTTCAATTTCGGACCCCGTCATCTTGAGGTTGAAGAACTCCACCTCTAGTTTGTGAATCTCATCCCGACTGCAGTATTCTTCTTTGATCATCTCCTTAAAAGTTTCCCACGGGGTGGCGTTGGCAGCAACCAACCCTAACATCTGAACCTGAGCGTTCCACCATGTGAGGGCTAAACCCTCGAGAGTACCGGTAGCATACTTCACTCTGCGCACCTCAGGGCATTCGCACATTTCGAACACAGATTCTAGCTTCTCAAACCAGTGTATGAGACCTACTGCTCCTTTAGTGCCGCTAAAAGTAGTTGGTCGGCAGTCCATGAAAGTCTTAAAAGTGCACACGGGTGGCTGAACATGCTGACCTATCGTGGGTGAAAGAAAAGACAGAGTTTAACACAAAGGTTGGTTCACGAGTGTAGGATCCTAAAGATCCTAGAATGAGTTCGGACTGCAGGATATACCTCATGCGTGTGCAGCTGCAAGTACTGCGGCAACTCGTTCGTTGATCAGAGCCGTCAACTGGGCTTGTGTCAGGTTAGCGCGTCCAGACATGATCTTCATATCAAGAAGAACGTGAGTGAGAGGGGTTCGCGAAAGTACGACGATAAAATAGGGTAAGCACGCACGTGTTCAAGCAACAGTAGTTATACTAACCAAGCATACCATAAGCAATGTACTATGTAACTAACAAGTAGGCAATATACACAGACCATATCACCTAGAGTGTCGAGCTTTACATGTGGAGTGAAGCGTCGTTGTGGACCGTTGAGCACTGTACAGGTTATAGTCTGGTTTTAACAAAAACGTTTTTCCCTTTATTAAAACCAAGTTCTCTATAACCAATGGCTCTGATACCAATCTGTCACACCCCCAAAATCCACCTGCGGAGTACTACCGCTTGGAGGCGTGACTGACCAGGATCCAGCCACCAATCATATTGAACAAGCATATAAGTAGTTATAAAATCCAACCAATACAATTGGTGTTCAAACAAAACATAGTTAAGTTGCAAGCGGAAGCATAAGTCTTAAATCAAAACATAGTTTAATCGTTTCCAAGTTTAACATGGCACACAACCGTCCATGTCCCACAACGATCCTCCTCCATGCAAGCTCCAGCTAAGAACCTAAGGACCTGCAAAGCATGTAGTAACGAGTCAACAACAAGTTGAGTGAGTTCACGGTTGGGTGTTCGTTTTAAGTAGTTTCGAAAACAGTTTCCTTTAGCTGGCATCCTGCCGTGGGGGTTACCCCATAGTTAAAAACGTGACTTGTTTATTCCCGGTTACTCTGGCAATCCAGCCGTGGGGGCTACCCCGTGTTAGTTATCTGGCATTTCGGCCGTGGGGGCTACCCCATGTATACACTAGACTCGTTACCATATCGACTGCTGACTGTAGTCATGTTTATGTGCCCTGAAACTGTCAATGTCTATCATCATTGACGTGCCCCAGATCCATTAGTTCACGCCCGTCCTCTGCGGCACTGTGTGAGGTTTGTCAGACCTAAATAGCGCTATCTAACTAATGACCCGCTCGCCATTGGCCCGACGATTAAGTCGATACAAAAATGAGGGACTTCATGATAGAGTTTTGGTCTAGTACGAGTTATCTGTCCGTGAGGACGAGGAATTACATTCCTGAACCGTTGCTGTCCTACCCAAGGAGGACGAGGAACCCATGTTCCTTAACCCCAATTCCCGACCCCTGGGAATCCCATGCTTTGTAGAGGGTGTGAACTCACCTTGGTTTGCTCGGTAGATACACAGAAAAGTCAAACAAGCAATATTGTGGTCACTCGCGTCCTATCATAGTTGTATCATACAAGTCAGGTTCAAACCACGTATTGCACGTATGTTCTACACGTATGCTAGCACATTGCATGCAAGTTCATCCATGGCAGCCCAAATAATCATTCATAAACAACAGCACGTATAAGGTCCATGCATTAGGCCCAAAGGTCCGGCCCAATTACTTAAGTCCGAAATGAGGTGCAAGTCCAAACAGCGTGTACATGCGTATAGTCTCGAGTCGCAACCAGGCGTTCTCGACTCGCAACCCGAGTCGCAAACTGCGGTCTCGAGTTATCATGGTCACGGTCTCGAGTGGCAACCGGACTCGTAATCATGGTCTCGGTTCATGCTGTTTTGGTCTCGAGTCGCAACCGGACTCGTAACTGAGATTTCGAGTTGTGCTGTTTTGGTCTCGAGTCGCAACCAAGCGTTTGCGACTCGCAACCTGTGTCGCAATCGGGGATCTCGAGTTGTCATGTGGTGGTTTCGAGTCGCAACCGAAGGTCTCGACTGGACATCTGCTGATTCTGCACAGTGTACTATCCAATGGAAAACCGATTTCATGTAACAGTTTGTACCATCCACTTAAACATGTTTTCTTGTCTAGCAACTTACTAAAATGGATCAAACAACAAATTTCAAATGTTCATCACACACTCATATCATATTCAACAAGTTCTTCATATATTCAAATAGTTCATCATGATCATTCAAGCTTGTTCATTCACGGCAACCTAAACCTCTAAACAATTGCATGATTCGGACAACATTAAGGGCTATCATCGGTTTCTACATCTAGCATGTTCAATCAACACCATAGCATACTTACATAAGATTTATCATATCTTAAACACATATACTAAAACAAATTGTTCAAACATATCACACTTAGCTAGTGCATCATATTCGATTATTCAAGGAGGATGTATTCATCATGCATAAAACTTCACAAACCAACATACTGTCAAATCACACCAAGATGCATCATTGTCAACCAAAATATCACACATTATCATCATCAACCGAATATCACACATCATCATCAACATCCGAAATATATAACAAGAATCACTAACCGGTTAGGTTTTCAAGATGCGAGGGTATGAAGAAATCGATGAGTGAGCTTTCAAGGGAGGTCCTAAGCTTGAACCGAGAGCTCTTGTTATCGCCTATTGAATCCGAAAGTGAGGAGGGAAGGTTTGTGCCTCTAGGGTTTTAGTGAGAGAGAGGGAGTGTGTGTGGGAGAGTATGTGTGTTGTCCAAAAAATGGCAAGGTTGGCCATCAACCCTTATTATATACTAACTTCAAGTGATGCACCCTAATAGGTTTTCGAGTAGGCTAAGGGTGTGTGTGGCCCAACCGGCCCATATGTTGCATTGTTCACTCGAGACCACATGGTCTCGAGTCGGGTCCTTGTTGTCTCGGTTCACATAAATATACACATACGTACAAGCACGACACATAAACATAACACTTAGTCACATAGGATAGTCACTTATATTATTAAACCAACACGTTGACTAGTCACATAACATTGCAAGTAGGTCGTACTAAGATACACGAAAGGTTCTAAATTTCGAGTTGTCACATATATCACTGAGTATATTGATCAGGATATTTTCAAAAGATAGTTGTGCAAATTTTGCAAAGCTAAAATCCACACTAAGAAATGCATGACAGAAATTAGAAGGCTACAACAAACAAGTCAAAAGGAGGTTATATTATTAACATGACAAAAGTTTTGCTTTTGGTTTCACCTCAAACCGAGGCCCATCCGCCAAAAGCACGATTAGTCTTTACCATACTTACATAACGGTTGAAGGTTTTGTCTCAAAACGGGACCTGTCCACCTTCAACCGTTACGACATTCAAAACATGTTATACTAACCGATGACCAAGGGCTTCATCCTGAAACCCAGGACCCATCCACCTTTGGTCGTCGTATTGTTCTAGTGCAGGAAATATAAATTGTTCAACGACAGGAAAAGTAAAGTGTTTGTACAAACCACAACCATGAAATTTAAAAAAGTGGGCTCCGGCCTTGGCACGTATATCCATCATCGCCCACTTCGCTACCTAAGGGGCAGCACCTTCTTGATCAGGAACCTCTTTCCCAGCATCTGCACCAGCATCACCCTCAGGATTCGACTCGGCATCATTACCAGCATTGGCCACTTCTTCTGCCTCCTTAGAAGGCTCTTCACCAGCATGCTTTGCGGGATGAGCAACAAGATGGCCTCCAAGATCCTGTAATTTCGCTTCCCAAGCCTTGACATTCCAGGAGGGGCATTCGAAGCCCAAGGCTTTGGCCTCATAAGCCATCCTTAACCTGGCTTGGAGAAGGGAAATAACAACGGATGCTTTGAGACTGTCCCGAAAGGAACTCATATCCTACTGGTATTGAAGAAGGGCGGCATCTAGCTTGGCTTGATAGAGCATCCTCATTGGCTTTGTGAAGGGCAGCTTGGTGCTCCTGGGTCATTGCCTTGAATTTATCTTCATAATGCTGGGACTTGGCAGCCGCAATCGCTCCTTGATCAGCTATATTGGTTTCAGCTTTTTCGAGCTTGATCTCCAGCATCTTATTAAGCCCACAGGCGTCTTCATACAAGTGCATGAGACGTTCCAAGCCCTGCAGTTAAAGGCACAGGTATCAATATGAAATGTGCAGGATAATGGTTAACATGCATGTTCAGGATATCGGAAGGGAATTTTTACCTGCTTGAGGAATGAAGTGGCTTTACTAAATCCATGGTTCTCGAGAGAGAATGTCTCGGAGGCAGCTGGAGAATCCATTTCTTTTCTCTTCCGAGAGCTAGAGGCTCGGGTCCTGGATACCGGAGGAGCTTTAGGAGCAGTAGTGATCTTTGAAGTGGTAGGCTTTGGTGTGGCAGACGACTTCGGCTTAGATTCTTGTTTGACAGGTACAAGGCTAGAGTAACTATCCAACTCGTCAAGTTGGAAGCATTCGAGGTTGACAACTGGTACTGCACAAGGGAAGATATTTTTAAACTCATTATACCCCTGAAAGATAATTGGTTTAATAAATAAAGATAATTACTGAGAATATGCTTACCAGACATATCTGAACTTGACTTTTGGCTTGAATCTGTAAGAGACAGGGAGAAGGTTCTTTCACTAGCAGGAAGTCGGTAGATTTCTTTAATTCTGGACTCGGATTCTGCACTTAGGGGTGCTAAATCTCTGAAGTTCGCTGCACAAATATTAGAATATCAGTCAGAATACAGTTAAGAATATATTTGGGGATATTCCTAAAACCCTAGATCCTACCCTTGGTTAACCATCTAACCGGCAGATCGAAACCCTTGTCAATAGAGTCTCTTTTCACGAAAAAGAACTTTCACCGCCATTGGTCTTCGTTCTTGGTGGCCTTAAGGATTAAAGGGCTCTTGGAGGTGGAGAACAAAAGAAAACGGCTATCACCATGGGACCTCAACCGGTATGCTATGGGGAGGTCTTCAATACACAGGTCAGGGCAATGGCGAGATTTGATTTGATCTAGCACCATCAAAACTCACCAGACCATTGGCATAGTTTGGGCATAACTAAGGCCAGTGAGGTTGAAGAAACGAGAGATGAAGGGTGGGAATGGATACCGGAGTCCCAAAGAAAAGGGGTAGGCGAAGAAGCAGACCCACTCATCTGATGACACGTCTGATCGGACCTCCCGATCAAAAGGGCGAATGACTGTTCCGGCGGGGAAGGCGCCGGAATCCTTCAGGGCAGCGATATCGGCATTATTGAAGGAGCAGATTTCTTTTTCTGGTCCTCGTATGAGGTTTTGACTCATGAGGGTTGGGACTGGTTCATCCGAACGAGATCTTGTCCGTGATGCCATGAGGGGTATCAAGCAAACTATAAGAAATTCAAAGAAAAACATAGGATGAAGGAAAGGATGAGTACCTGAAAATTGCTTGAGGAGTAATGATAACAATGTGAAATATCTCAGCTAATTATAGGCTGGATATAGGGGGTGAAGTGTAAAAGTAGAATGGGAAGTTGCACAATGTCATATCAAACGTCACCTCGTTTTAATTGCCTCGGTCTACGAGATAGAGTTTATAAAAATATATCCGTTGGATTGGTATACCAACAAATATATTTGGGGACAATTGTTATGGGTCATTTTCTAAGCGTATATATCCTAACTAATATCTTGCTTTTGACTGTTTGCTTGTGATCAGGATACTGGATCGGGATATTGGTAACATCCTGGGCGATATCATGGCGTTAACTAAATTGACCACGTGCAGGTTAGAAGCTGTGGATTACTAACGATCAGATGGACTTCTTCTCCTTAAGACTCGGGCAAATTTGTTATATGAGAGACGTTGAACCCGAGAGACCAGGTCTACAACGTTCAAGTAGGGAATATCCACCGGATCCCGGTTTAATAGGATAGTTTGTTACATTTTTTTTACTATAAATAGATGGGGCGGATCAGATTAAGGCACACAACTTTACACACACACTCTTTCGCACACTTTAGCTCTCTAGCTTCTAGCAAACACTATACACAAACACTTGTACTCGAATTACATTGTGACACCTAGTTGATCCGCATCACATCTTGCACTGTATCCTGACATTTGAAGTAATAGAAGAACAAGGCAGCTGCGATTGTCAGCTCCCGAGGTTTTGTGCCGGCGATCTAAATTGATCAAGGGCTTTCCTCGTACATCACGTGTCAACCTTTACTTTTTTGCTCATTGTTTGATCACAGATACAGCTCTATATCCTGAGCCGTATCCTGAAACTGTTTTTGCAATTAATTTGATTAACATTTTTTCGACACTCATTTCTAGCACACTACCTCACTTAACTAATTTGAACACTTAACTGCTTCGGTAATTTTTGACCAAAACAGGTACGTTTTTAGTTAATGATGTTTTTGCTAAAGTATTATTTGACTCTGGTGCAAATCAAAGTTTTATTAATACTTCATCTTCTTAATCAACCATTAACTAAACTCTCACAAGAATGTCTAGTCGAGACAGCGAATGGAGAAATGGTTATGATTTCTGAAATCTTGCAGGGAGCAAGAATCGAATTTTTAAATCAAAAGTGTATTGCAAATCTGTACCCAATGAATCTGACAGGATTTGATATTGTATTAGGAATGAATTGGCTAATAGCCAATAAAGCTAATGTTTTATGTGATCAAAAGTCAATTCAAGTAAATTCACCAAAGGGTGAAAAGATCACAATTAAAGGAGATAAACCATCTAGATCCACGAAATTCGTCTCTGTGATGAAAACTGCAAGCTATATAAGAAAAGGGTCTATAGTGTATTTGATTTCTATAATCACTAACACTGAAGGAAAAGAATTCAAGGACATCCCAGTAGTGTCTCAGTTTTCAGATGTCTTTCTAGAAGAATTACCAGGACTACCGCCAGACAGGGAAGTTGAATTCAGAATTCACCTGCTACCAGGAACAGCACCAATTGCCAAAGCACCTTACCGTTTGGCACCAGCCGAAATGCAGTAACTAAAGAAACAGTTAGATGAATTATTAGAGAAGGGATTCATACAACCAAGCTCATCGCCGTGGGGAGCACCGATTATATTCGTTAAAAAGAAGGACGGATCAATGCGTATGTGCAATGACTACCGTGAATTAAATAAGGTCACGATTAAGAACCGGTATCCATTACCGAGAATCGATGATCTGTTCGACCAATTGCAAGGAGCTCGATTTTTCTCTAAAATCGATTTAAGGTCAGGATATCATCAATTAAAGGTACAGGAAGAGGACATTCCTAAAACTGCGTTTAGAACAAGGTATGGTCATTACGAATTTACTGTCATGCCATTTGGTTTAACCAATGCCCCAGCTGCATTTATGGACATGATGAACCGAATATGTAAGCCATATTTGGATAAATTCATAATTGTCTTTATTGATGATATTCTCATCTATTCAAAAAGTAAAGAGGAACATGCAAAGCATTTGCACGCACTTTTAAGTCTATTAAGAAAGGAAAAGCTTTATGCTAAATTTTCAAAGTGCGAGTTTTGGTTAGAGCAGGTAAAATTTCTTGGAGACTTAGTTAATCATGAAGGAATTCACGTAGATCCAACAAAGATAGAGGCGATTACCAAATGGAAAACCCCTGAGTCACCAACCGAGGTTAGAAGTTTCTTAGGATTGGCCGGTTATTATAGGAGATTTATTCAAGATTTTTCTAGAATAGTCATTCCTTTAACTAAGTTAACCTGTAAATCCATTAAGTTTGAAGGGGGACCAAAGCAAGAAGAAGCCTTTAGAATTCTTAAGCATAGATTAACCCATGCACCCATATTAGCATTACCAGAAGGAACTGAAGACTTTATAGTCTATTGTGACGCTTCTAAATTAGGTTATGGATGTGTGTTGATGCAACGCCAAAAAGGTTATAGCTTATGCATCTAGACAACTTAAGAATCATGAAGAGAATTATTCAACACATGATCTAGAGTTAGGAGCTATAATTTTTGCCCTTAAGATTTGGAGACATTACCTTTATGGTAGTAAATTTACCATATTTACCGATCATAAAAGTTTAAGGTATGTTTTCGGGAAAAAAGAATTGAATATGAGACAAAGACGCTGGATGGAAATGCTTAGTGATTATGATTGTGATATCCAGTATCATGAAGGAAAAGCAAATGTAGTGGCAGATGCTTTAAGCCGAAAGTATCACGAAAAGCCAAAAAGGGTACGTTCTCTTAAATTAAATCTGCAAGTAGATTTAAATGATCAGATAAAAGAAACACAAGAATCAGTAATCAAGAAGGGTACTAAAAAATTAAAAGGTATGATTAAGGAATTAGAGCAAGAAACAGATGGAATTTGGAGATTCCATAACAAGAGAATGTGGATACCTAAATCAGGAAACCTGCGTCATCGTATATTAGAAGAAGCCCATAAGTCTAAGTATACGATGCATCCAGGAAGTGATAAAATGTACCAGGATTTAAGAAAGAATTTAGGGTGGATAGGAATGAAAAAGGACATAACAACCTATGTTTCTAAATGTTTAACATGTTCACAAGTTAAAGCTGAACACCAGAAACCCTCAGGTTTGTTACAGCAGCTAGAAATGCCAGTATGGAAATGGGAATTGATAACAATGGATTTTGTTACTAAATTACCCAAAACAAAGAAAGGAAATGATACAATCTGGGTGATTGTAGATAGACTAACCAAGTCAGCTCATTTCCTACCAATGAAAGAAACTTTCAGCTAGCTAAATTATATGTAAATGAAATTGTTTCTTTACATGGAATACCTTTATCAATTGTTTCTAATAGAGATAACCGTTTTACCTCTCATTTTTGGTCAAGTTTCCAAAAAGCAATGGGAACCAAGTTAAATCTAAGCACCGCATATCATCCTCAAACAGACGGACAAAGTGAAAGGACAATTCAGACGATGGAAGACATGCTTAGAGCTTGTATAATTGATTTCGGAGGTAATTGGGATGATCACTTACCTTTAATATAATTTTCTTATAATAATAGTTATCACACAAGTATCAATGTTGCACCATTCGAAGCACTTTATGGACGAAAGTGCCGAACCCCAGTCTGTTGGGCAGAAATTGGGGAGAAGCAACTATCTGGACCTGAGATAGTGCAAGAAACAACCGACAATATCATTCAAGTCAAGGAATGACTGAAAATAGCACGTGATCGAAAAAAGAGCTATGCCGATAACCGACGCAAACCCTTGGAATTTCAAGTAGGAGATAAAGTATTGTTAAAGGTCTCTCCTTGGAAAGGAGTGGTAAAATTCATCAAACGAGGAAAGCTAAGTCCCAGGTATATCGGACCTTTTAAGATTATAAGAAAAATAGGACATGTAGCCTATCAGCTACAACTGCCAAAGGAAATGGCAGGAGTACATGATGTGTTTCATGTATCTAATCTCAAGAAATGCTTAGCTGATGAATCTCTGATGGTACCTCTTAAAGATATAGAGGTAAATGAACAGCTCAAGTTTGTAGAAAGGCCTCTACAGATTGAAGACAGAAAAGTTAAGAACCTCAAGCATAAGAGATTAGTTCTGGTCAAAGTGAAGTGGGACTCCAAAAGAGGACCTGAGTACACATGGGAGCTTGAATCGGAAATGCAAAGGAAATATCCACACTTGTTCCAATAGATCTCGAGGGCAAGCTCTAAAACAAGGTGGGGATGATATAACAACTCTAAATTAAACCAACACCCTTGAATTATCTCTGACACCCTAATATATTTTAAAATATCCCAATATGTCCCAAAATAAACCCCACACGTGAAAACGGGCCCCGAATACCTTAAATATCATTAAAAATCAAGTTTTTAGAGTTGAGGCGGGCCGCGTAGCCCTTGGGTTAAACCCTACGCGGGCCGCGTGAAAGTGAAAGCTGGCTGAACCCTGGGCCGCCACGTGGCCCAACACATGTCGAGCCTACTAGCTGATCTGGATCACCTATGCCGTTGACCAGAGTTAACGCGGGCCGCGTAGGCCTTTGTCTACTCTTACGCGGGCCGCGTAAAAGTCGAATTCAGGCCCTACAACTTGATTTGCTCGGATCTTCAGCGTCCCAAATCTTTCTTTCTCACTTAATTTCTTAATAGTAGGCATTATACTCGGGTATAATACCCCCTAAATAACGAAGTTCTGCTTCGTTGTAAGTATTATAACCCCTGGATACATATTAGATACTCTGCCCGATTGATATAGGGTTCCGTAACGGCTGTCGTGGTTCTGCCACACGTAGTCGTTAGAATGTCGTCTCGGGGAGGTTATTACTAATGTTAAAATGTGTTATTATACTAACACGTGTGCATTTGTGTAAATTATAGATTGTCACCAGGAAATCCTAAAGGATAATCTAAGACAGCAATGTGAGTTGATCCGCTTTTTGTAAACCTTTTATTAACTGTTTTTACAAAACCTCATACAATTAAATGTATATTAAGCAGTTATTGAGTATTTGTAAGAATACAACTATCATGAGTATGTTGGGGTTTTGTATACAAAATTTGTTACCACCTGGTCAAGGAGTAACATTTCCACAAGTCGGGTCTGACAGTACCATGGATGTTAATTGATATAACTTGGAAACAAATGTAATTGCGAGATCGCCCTCAATATTGTACAATGGTTTTATTTAAACTTGATTAAACTGGGATTCACTCACCAGTATTTCCCACTGACAAATGTTTTAAAAACGCGTTTCAGGTAACAAACTGTGAAAGCCAAATAGAAGCCAACTGGACAGCACTGAAGGCTTGGAAAAGTGGCAATAAAGTTACCTAAAATAAAATAGATGTTTTTATTAAATAAAATAAGATTTATTCCTATGAAAATATGTGTACGGAAAACTTGGGTTTTATCCCATGTATTTAATATTATGAAAATGTGGTATTTTACTCTGATCAAATGTTTCCTAACTACGGTCCTGATGAAAATTTCCGCTGCCAAATTAGACAATACACGATACCACCGAAACTGGCTCGCGGCTGCTCGTTCCTGTATTTGTATACGGGGACAGGGGTTGCGACAATCTTTTTTTTATTTTGTAATAATATGGAGAAACAAGTTTTAATATGAAAGTGTTTCAGCTTTGACCAGGGGATAAACATGAGAAAGGTAAACCGATCAAAAGTTTTGGATTTGCTGATTCTGTTTAAAGAAGTGATGAAAATGGATCTTTTATCACACTTATTGTGTCCAATTAAACAGGGGCGCATGTTACAAGGGGCGGGAGGGGGTGGCTAACCCCCGAACTTTTCGCTCAGTAGTGTAGAGTATGTAGTTTTCGTATAGAAATTTTTGGGTATATACGTTTTTGACCCCCCGGTGAGAAATCTCAAGCTTCGCCGCTGCAATTAAAGAACCGGAAATTGATCATCACAGGTACATTTAATTCAAATTACATTTGTTCCTTTTTCTTATCTAATAGTAAATGTGTAAAAGTGTATTCGCATGAAATGACATAAGCAATGTTCTAGGCAAACCTTATGAATTGTTCAATAAGTTTGCTTGTAGTTAAAGTTGGAGATTACCAATGTTATGGAGGTTGTTGGGTCAAAGTGGGTTTGGGTTAGGGTTAGGATGGGTTTACGTCAGGATGGGCAGATTAAAAAAAGGATCAAAATGGGTTCGGGTGAGGATGGGTTAAAAAACAAGCCGGTTGTTAGATGGTTGGTCCGCATCTGTGAGTAAAAAATTGATCAACCGAAAAATGACACAATTGATTAATTCTTTATTTGATAATCTTTTTTGGTTTGGTTATGCTTACATACATCTACAAAGGGAATTAACCGAACCATGATGTTTCTTTTTAAGTGCTTTCACACATGATTGGTGTATTTGGCCAGTGAGTTAGTTTTTTTTGCCTTTGTTCTGTAAACCATTTTTTTAACTTCTCATGCCTGAGACCCTATATTGAATGTTATTTCCACCTTAAATTTTTGTACGTAGATAACAAACATTTCAAAACACACTTATTATGCATTACCTGCGGATGATAAAACTCCCCCATCCAAGAAAGGCGACAACCATGGCAGCAGCTAGAACATCAAACACACAATTATCAACAAGAACCAGGAACCAACATTTTTCTAACAACTGATGTTTTGTGAATGCAAATATAAAACCCCCATCCCATTGCCAAGACAAAAATACCAAATGCTCGCGCAACGCACGATAAGCAGATCTCCGTGTCCAAGGTTTTGGAAGATATAAAGTGATAAGGTGGGATGTAGTTGTTGTCAGGTTTCGTGGTTGCTGGATTCTCCAGTATTGATGCTACTGTGGTAGTTTTTTTTGGTGGAGTAATAGTTAGCTTCCTACTAACTCTTTTGGTTTTGTAATAAAAAATCACGTTGGTTTTAGTTCGACGTACTTTTTGTTATTTGAACCATTTGTGTGATAACCCAGATAATTAAGGTTAACATTGCTTGAAATCCCACCACTTTTAGTGTGTATCTCTATGCTATTTGTCTATCTCGTGAACCACTAAAGGTTTATGTGAACATGATTAATTGCTATGCTAAGAATTGTTAAACATTTTATGTATCGCTTAATTAAGTTAGGTGATTAATTGGATTGAACCGCGAATTTACTTGATACACTTGGGTCATGAACTGGTTGAGCACACACATATTGGGCCGCATTTGGGCATCTTAGCACACACACTCATCTCGGCTCACACTTGAAGTCGTAAACCCAAATCTTCTAAACCTGAAACCCGCTCCACCCTTTTGAGTTGTTTGTACCCGGCCCAGCATCATAAAAGCCCAAACAAGAAATAAAAACCCAAGAGGGTTCGACAGCCCTTGTTCCGATTTAATATATATAAATGGTCCAATGCACATTTTATTAATTTAAGAGATAGAAACCCTTCGTGTATTTGACCATCTCGGCCTGGTTCTCTTTGGCCCAAAAAAGACAACCATCCCACTTATGCTTTTGGTATTATAATTGGATGTTACGTAACTTCCTTGTAGCTCTCACAAATATCTCAATACACCAAACCCTACTTCTTTTTGTTTCTCTTTGGCTCGCGACAGCAGACCTCGAGACCTCCTTCCCTCGTATCCAGCTCTCTCTCCTACATTTCATCATTCGGTTAGTGTAATCTGGTTATTTAGTGTCGATTCTTTGCTATATTTGGCTGAGATTATACTTGTTGATTGTATGTTATTTGTAAAAGAATTGATTGTTATGTTGTTTGCAAAAGAGTAGATTGTTAGGTTATATGTAAAAGAATTGATTGTTATGAATAGCTGTGATTTTAAAGTGTGCTAGGATCGGTATGATTAGGAGGGTGTGGACGTCAAATACAAATTCTATGTGATACCTTTTGCATGATCTGAATTGAGTGTTACTGACGGATAGTTAAGTGATAACTCTTGGTGATGTTGAATCATTAGATCCATGTTAGGCACTGAGTAGGACTTAATTCGATATACTAGGGTATGAGATTAACATTGTGACAACTGGTACGAAACCGGTAATTTCCGTACACTTTAACTATTAGTTAATGACTGCAATTATGTGCTTAATTGTCAGCACCGTCTGATCACATACTAAACAAGTGAATTCATGCACGTTGTATACTACAAAATATTGCTTTAGGCATAAACTAGAGCGTTGCGTCAGTTATACTAGTAAACTCACCGGTAGGACTAGGGCTGTTCAAAAAGCTCGCGGCTCGGAGCTCGCTCGAAGCTCGCTCGGATTTAGCTCGGAAAAAGCTCGCTCGATTTGGCTCGGTTTAAAAGTGAGCCGAGCCGGCTCGGCTCGGTTAGAAAGTGAGCCTAGCTCGGCTCGGCTCGGCTCGCTTTGTAGCTCGGCTCGGTTTAGCTCGAATTATTTTACTTATAATAAGTTTTAATTTTATATACACTATAATATATTACAAAAAAACTGATTATTATTTACATGTATATAGGTTTGTAATTTGATATTTATGGCATATTTGAAGATTGATTACCATACTAATGAACTAATATTGTATTTTATTGAAATTAAAACTTATTTTGCGTTGTTAAACTTGATTTTGGTTTGAATTGTATTAGGTTGAACTTATTTTGAATATATTCTTTTAAATTATTGAATAATATTTTAGGCTATTAAATTTTACGAGGTATATATATTAGTTTTTTTTTATAAAATCGAGCCAAACCAAGCCGAGCCCGAGCTTAGATTTTCAGCTCGGTTTCAAATCCGAGCCGAGCCGAGCCAACTCGGTTTATAATCGAGCCGAGCCCGAGCTTGGCCTGGCTCGGCTCGGCTCATGAACAGCCCTAGGTAGGACACACTGTGTCAACAGAACTGCAGAAAGCAGCCAGACATCAAAATTGGAGCCTAGGTGTAGGTCCAACGACAAGAATACGTTAAAACCCAAGAGTACATACAAGGGTTAATATATATATACTTTCCGGAAGCAAAAATAAGCACTAAAAAGCACCCAAAACTCACTTTAAGGGCAGAATTTTATATAAATCAGCTCTAAACAGCTTTTAACAACATAAATATCATGCAGAAATTTCGTTTTAACATCCAGAATATTTCCCTGAGTGTCGGGAATCGAAAGTATTACAAAAAGATACTTAATAGACACTAAACGGTGCAATTTAGCACTTTAACGAACCGGTGTCTAACCGAACAACCTGATATTACTCGGAACACCAAAATAATGCTAGAAGCATTGTTTTTATTTTTCTAAGCTAGTTAGGGTCCCCGAACACCCTAACACACTATATATTACTTAACACACTAAATCTAACATTTAACATGTAACTAGATTATGTAACTTGGAGTTGAAATGTAACCAATATATGTTGGATAATAGGAAGTTGGTTTATAAGTAAACTCAAGAGTTAATCACTCTCATTTCACAAAACACCAACTCAAAACTTGCTCTCTCTTTCCATCTTTGCTTGTCTTCGGCCGAACACCATAACCACTACACACCCATCATCAAGCTTTGATCCGACCATTTTACATACATACAAGTGTGCAAGGGATCATACAAGAAGGCTCAGTGCACTCGGAAGCTCAAGAACCTCTCTAGATTTCTTTTATCCACCACATTTACGTCTTGTTTCTTCCCTAGCCTTGTGCTAGTAGTAAGTGTTTTTAATCATCATCTTGTTCTTGTTTATGGTGGTTAATAGGTGATTTAATGGTTAAAAATTAAGAAAACTAAGGAACATAACTTAAAGTCTTGAAAATAAGATGAATAAGTTGGATAAAGAGAAGTTATGTGTGTAAATCATGTAAATCTTGTATAGTTGTTATTATTTGATGTTGTTTGTTACTAAAAGTGGGATGGATCATCATCTAGACATACTAGATCACGTTCAAGAACATGAACTAGTAGTATGTTAGTGTTAAAGTTATGAAAGATGATGAAACTTTCCATCCATGAAACATGAACTTGGGTAAATATAAATTTTCTTGCAAAATAAGCTTCTAAACATGTAGACCTAAAGATTTACAAGTGGTTTTTCGGAAAAACCAAGTGAAAGATGCAAGTCTTGTTTAAAACCCGGATCTTACATGAACTAAATATATTTTTAGAAGATAAACAAGTGCGTAAACACTTGTGTGAACAAGAAAATTTAACAAGAAATATTTTTGGAAAATCTTGACTAGAAGTTGTAAAACTCCGAGTTCTTTAAAAATAAAGTTTTTAAGAAACTAATTTTATTTTTAAAGATAACAAGACCTACTAAACATGTTAGTAACTTACTACATATTTTTACAAACTTTAAAGTTCATAAGTTTGTGGTATAAGCTTGTTTTGACAAGTTTGGTAAATAAAGATTGTGTTGTTAATGTTGTTTATGACTTAAAAGAAAATAAACACATGTTTTAAAAACATGGGAAACCTCCATTTTTAGGGGAAACTCTATCAAAATTTCTAAGTTTTTGAGAAACTTACTCCCTAAAAATGTATTTAAAAATATTACCAAGGTTTCCCTAATTTTTGGTGATAAGAAATGATGATTTCTTCAAGATTAAAATTTATATTAAGTATGTATATTTTTGAGAGAAAAATATATATTATTTGATCACCAACTGTTGTGCTAAGTGTATATAGTATGTGATATACGTGCTAGTGTATTAAGACTTAAAAATACACTAAATACTCATGAGAAGTATAAACACAAAATACACATACAACATTCAAGATACATAACTCGGGTGCAAAGTGCAAACACGAGATACTTATATTAATTTTTGAGAAAATAATATAAGTAAGATACTTAGTTAAAAATATAAAATATTTTTAACACAACAATACAAATACAAAAGAGAGTGAATGTACTTGTGCGACACAAGTCTAGTGACTAACGTTAAGAAAAGGCGTATAGGTCACGACGTTAATTAAGCAAATCCGGTGAAGTTTACGACGCAAGGAACGCAAAGTTGTGAGTTCATGCTCCCCCTTTTCTTTTAACTGTTTTCAGTTTTATAACTTCAGGGGTGAAATACATGTTACAAATATTACAATGTTTACAAATGGTATGATAACAAGAAGCACACTTGGTGAGGACGAGTACCAAGTGTGATGAGATATAAGAATACAAGAAGCGCACTTGGTGAGGACGAGTACCAAGTATGATGCGTTATGAGAAATGATACGAGCAATCGAGTCACGAATAGGGTACATAAGCACCGTTAATCAACTATATACCTAGACCGCAGATCAAAAGGTTAGATCTAACGGGTGCCGGGCAGCCACACTCTCGGTGAGGGCGAGTATCGAGTAGTGCTTTTGTGTCTCAGAATATTCCAACTAGAAAAATGCCTAAGGTTTGGTGACTTCCTATGTCGTGTCACATGTTAATGGCCTTGCAACCCATTAACAAATCCTGATACTTACATGAATACTTTATTTACATAAAATTCATACCATACTAAAACTTGATTTATACTTGAGTACGTGGGGTACTCAAGAAAACTTGATTTATACTTGAGTACGTGGGGTATTCAAGAAAACTTGATTTATACATGAGTATGTGGGGTACACATGAATACTTGATTTATATATGAAAACTTGAATTATACATGAGACAAACTATGTTTTCATACAAAGTATACAAACGTGAAATACAAAAACTGCATGAATTCACACCAACATTATGTTGACGTTTTTTTTTTCCAAAACTCACATGTATTTCAGGTAACTAGGATGGATGTGCGCGTGGTCTTACTCATGCTCGTGGATGTCGCTATGTTTATCATTAAATAAAGTTGTAACTTTTAAGACAATATGCTATCTCGTGTTGTAAACACTTGACTTATGTTTTCAGTAATGTAATGTTTAAAGTTATTTTTTAGCATGTAGTATGTTTACCTTTCGTATGCAATGAAAACCTTTCATGATCACACCTCGTGCTTCCGCCGCAGAAAGGGGTGTGACAGATTGGTATCAGACCTGCGATTGTAGTAAACCAGGATTCCTTCTCGAGTCTAGTCTACAATCTCTAGGATCCTTTCACGAAAACAATTTTTTAAAGAGTTTTCATTGCATAAAACGTCCCGCGACATCCACTACCTGAAACTGTCTACATGAGTCTAGAAAAGACACTATGAGACTTAGAGTTCACTTGAGTAGCACTTGTCGTTGACTAGAAACTACTTGCAATTATGTGTAATAATTAGCCTATATACACATACTAGAAGTAGAATGTCACGAGTATACGTGACTTTATCTGAAAGCGATGACCCATCTGAAGGAAGAGATACGAGGATGAAACGAACTGTGCGGACCGTGCAAGGAGTTACGTAATTATGGATGCATACATAATTATGGAATTCAGTGCACAGAAACCACAACAAGTCTTGTCACGTATAGATTCCCTCAGTGCAAGCCTACCAAGTACTCTGCTAGAGTAATAATTGTTTGATGTCACTTATGTGGTATATATCTGTGAATATATATATATGCTACTATTGTCTAGTGTGACGATATCAAACAAATGTTTAACCCTGCTGTGTTATGTTCTTTCAAAACATGGCACCCAGGAAAGCTGTGAATGCTCGTAATGATGATCAACCTCCTCCTCCCTCACTGCCAAGAACTGCTGAAGAGCTGAACGCTCTACTGGAGGAAAGGATCTCCGCTGCTATCGCCCAATACGAGGCAAACCGTACTCAAGACAGTGGAGGACCAAGCAATGCTAGACGTAACGGGCATGGAGATTCGTCTGGAGGAAATGCAGCTCAAGGCTGCACTTTCAAGCAGTTCCTCGACTGCAAGCCGATGAACTATGACGGCACAGGAGGTGCAGTAGCCTTTGTACGCTGGACAGAGAAGACTGAAGCTACTATCCGCATGAGCAAGTGTACCGCGGATCAGCAAGTCACTTTTGCTACTGGATTGTTTGTCGATGAAGCTCTGACTTGGTGGAACTTGCAAGCCCAAACTTTGGGCGATGATGCCGCTTATGGCCTAACTTGAGAGGAACTGAAGGAAAGAATGAGAGAGAACTATTGCTCTCGTGCTGAACTTCAAAGACTGGAGACGGAGTTCTGGCACCTAACCATGGAAGGTGCTGACATTAATGGTTATACTCGAAGGTTCCACGATCTGTCTAGAGTGCTTCCCTACATGGTGACTCCCGAATTCAAGCGCGTTGAACGCTACATTTGGGGACTAGGCCCCGAGTTTCGTGGCATGGTAACTTCGGCCAAACCTCAAACGATCAATGAGGCTGTAACTCTGGATGTCAGCCTTACTGAAGATTGTGTTCGTATGAAGAAGTTATTGTTGAACCCAACAGAAAAGACCAAGACACATGCCGAGTCGTCCGGTGACAAGAAGTGAAAGCATTCGAATCTGAATCAAGTAACTCGCAACAACAAAGGTTTCAGCAAGAAGCGCGACACTAACCTGCCTCAGGAGACGAAAACCCTTGCAACCAAAGGATACCAAGGCACCATGCCTAAATGCCAAAAATGTAAGCATCATCATGAAGGAGCTTGTCGCATTCCAAGGTGCGGTAATGTGGTAGGTTGGGTCATCAAGCAGAAGACTGTTGGGGAAAAGGTAAGAACCGGAATGGAAATGGTGCTGGTAACAAGAATGGTAATGGGAAGGGGCGGAACCAAGGATGCTTCAGATGTGGAAGCAATGATCATTTCAGGAAGGACTGCCCAGAGGGAAACAATGCTCAGGATCGAGCATTTGTGATTGGAGCAAAGAACGCATGCGAGGACCCTAATGTGGTCACCGGTACGTTCCTCATTAACAATCACTTTGCATCCATATTATTTGACACTGGCGCCGATTATAGTTTCGTGTCTGTGGAATTTAAATGCGTGCTTGGAATAGAATCTAGTAGATTAGAAATTCTTTATTCCATAGAAGTAGCCAATGGTAAACTTGTTGAATCGGGCGAAGTCGTTTGCGGCTGCTCATTAGAACTTGGTGAACGAAATTTTAGCATCGACCTCTTACCTATTCAATTGGGTAGCTTCGATGTAGTAATCGGAATGGACTGGTTGTCCAAGAACAAAGCTGAGGTTATTTGTCACGAGAAAATCGTTCACATCCCTTTGGCGAATGATGAAACTCTCATCGTGCATGGAGAAAAACGAGACGCACCTCTTCGAATCATCAGTTGTATGAAGGCACATAAGTGCTTAAGGAAAGGATGTGTTACCTTCCTAGCACACGTGGTAGACAAGAAGGTTGTGGAGCCAAAACTCGAAGACATTCCTGTGGTGAAAGAATTCCCTGATGTTTTTCTCGAAGATCTGCCAGGACTACCTCCGCAACGACAAGTCGAATTTCATATAGACTTGGTTCCAGGAGCCGCTCCTGTGGCCAAGGCTCCCTATCGACTTGCGCCATCCGAAATGCAAGAATTATCTACACAACTCCAGGAGTTGTTGGATAAAGGATTCATAAGGCCAAGCTTCTCACCCTGGGGAGCTCCAGTATTGTTCGTAAAGAAAAAGGATGGAACTCTACGGATGTGTATCGATTACAGAGAAATGAACAAGCTCACTATCAAGAATCGGTACCCACTACCGAGGATTGATGACTTATTTGACCAATTACAAGGATCAAGCTACTATTCCAAGATCGACCTTTGATCTGGATACCATCAGCTGAGAATCCAAGAGGAAAGCATGCCAAAGACTGCTTTCAGAACGCGATATGGGCATTATGAATTTCTTGTGATGTCGTTCGGGCTGACGAATGCACCAGCGGTTTTTATGGATCTGATGAACCGCGTATGCAAACCATATCTCGATAAATTCGTGATTGTATTTATCGATGATATCCTGATTTACTCGTGAACGAAAGAAGAGCACGGGAAACATCTCAGAACCATCTTGGATCTACTGAAGAAAGAGAAGCTTTATGCAAAGTTCTCGAAATGCGAATTCTGGATTCGCGAAGTACAATTTCTTGGTCACGTTGTGAATGAGAAGGGCATTCATGTAGACCCGTCCAAGATAGAAGCAATAAGAATTGGGAAGCTCCCAAGACCCCAACTGAAGTTCGAAAATTTTTGGGCTTAGCGGGCTATTATCGGCGATTCATCGAGAATTTCTCAAAGATAGCTCAACCGCTAACGACCCTTACGCAGAAAGACAAGGAGTACGACTGGGGTGTTAAACAAGAAGAAGCCTTTCAGCTACTTAAAAACAAGCTATGCGATGCACCGATACTATCATTACCCGAAGGCACTGATGACTTCGTGGTATACTGCGACACCTTCCGACAAGGTTTGGGTTGCGTGCTCATGCAACGCCAGAAAGTCATCGCTTACGCTTCAAGATAATTGAAGGTTCATGAAAGAAACTACACCACTCACGACCTGGAGCTGGGCGCAGTGGTATTCGCCTTGAAGATCTGGCGACACTATTTATATGGTACTCGATGTTCAATCTTCACAGATTACAAAAGTCTACAACACATATTCGATCAGAAAGAACTAAACATGGGACAACGACATTGGGTCGAGCTGCTGAACGATTATGACTGTGAAATTAAGTACCATCCTAGAAAAGCAAATGTTGTAGCAGACGCTTTAAGCCGAAAAGAAAGGGTTAAGACCCTAAGGATTCGAGCATTGGAAATGACCATTCGAACGAACCTCACTACACGCATTCGTGATGCACAACAATAAGCTCTTAAAGGAGAAAACCGTAAAGCTGAATACCTCCGGGGTATGTTGAAATACATGGTGCCAAACGAAGAGGGAGCCTTATACTTCAAGAAGCGTATTTGGGTTCCACTCTATGGTGGCATACGAGAAGTCATCCTTGATGAAGCCCACAAATCGAGATATTCGATCCATCCAGGATAGGACAAAATGTATCAAGACTTGAAAGAATACTATTGGTGGCCGAGACTTAAAAGCGGCGTTGTTGTCTATGTTGGAAAATGCCTAACCTGCGCTAAGGTTAAGGCTGAATATTAGAAACCGTCCGGCCTCCTACAACAACCAGAGATACCCATGTGGAAGTGGGAGCAAATCTCGATGGACTTCATACCAGGACCCCGAGAGGGCACGATATGATATGGGTAATAGTTGATCGATTAACGAAATCTGCGCATTTCCTACCGATCCGAGAGAAGGATAGCACTGGAACGCTTGCAGAGATATACTTAAGGGAAATTGTGGCACGCCATGGAGTGCCTATCTCAATCATTTCAGACAGAGATGGACGCTTTGTCTCAAGAACCTGGCAATCATTTCAGGAAGCCTTTGGATCTCAGTTAGATCTAAGCACGGCCTTCCATCCACAAACAGACGGCCAGAGCGAACGGACTATACAAACGCTAGAAGATATCCTACGAGCATGTGTCATGGATCTAGGCGGCAGCTGGGATACTCACCTACCCTTGATTGAGTTCTCCTACAATAACAGTTATCATACAAGCATAAAGGCCGCACCGTTCGAAGCTCTGTATGGCCGCAAGTGCCGATCGCCCTTATGTTGGGCAGATGCTGGAGATAAACGTATGGTTGGTCCTGAACTTGTACAAGAGACAACTGACAAGATTGCGCAGATCCGAGAGCGCATTAAGGCAGCTCGAGATCGACAAAAGAGCTACGCTGATCTGAAAAGAAAACCAGTAGAATTCGAGGTGGGAGACAAAGTGTTGTTAAAGGTCTCACCTTGGAAGGGCGTAGTAAGATTTGGAAAACGTGGAAAGCTGAATCCACGATACATCGGACCATTCAGAATATTGGAAAGAATTGGTACCGTGGCATACAAGCTGGAATTACCGGAAGAACTTAATGGAGTACATGATACGTTTCATGTATCCAACCTCAAGAAGAGTCCAACACAAGAAAACATGATCATCCCGATGGATGAAGTGCATATTGATGACGCCCTCTGATTTACAGAACAACCCGTTGAGGTTACCGACTGGAAAGTCAACAAGACCAGGAGGAGCACTGTTAAACTTGTCAAAGTACGTTGGAGCTCTAAACACGGACCCGAGTACACATGGGAACGCGAAGACCAGTTCAAAGAAAACTATCCCCACCTATTCAAGAAGACTCCTGCGAGAGTTAATTCAGCCTGAATTTCGGGACGAAATTCTTTTAACGGGGGGAGACTGTGACAACTGGCACGAAACCGGTAATTTCCGTACACTTTAACTATTAGTTAATGACTGCAATTATGTGCTTAATTGTCAGCAATGTCTGAACACATACTAAGCAAGTGAATTCATGCACGTTGTATACTACAAAATATTGCTTCAGGCATAAACGAGAGCGTTGCGTCAATTATACTAGTAAACTCACCGGTAGGACACACTGTGTCAACAGAACTGCAGAAAGCAGTCAGACATCAAAATTGGAGCCTAGGTGTAGGTCCAACGACAAGAATACATTAAAACCCAAGAGTACTTACAAGGGTTAATATATATATATACTCTCCGGAAGCAAAAATAAGCACTAAAAAGCACCAGAAACGCACTTTAAGTGCAGAATTTTATATAAATCAGCTCTAAACAGCTTTTAACAACATAAATATCATGCAGAAATTTCATTTTAACATCCAGAATATTTCCCTAAGTGTCGGGAATCGAAAGTATTACAAAAAGATACTTAATAGACACTAAACGGTGCAATTTAGCACTTTAACGAACCGGTGTCTAACCGAACAACCTGATATTACTCGGAACACCAAAATAATGCTAGAAGCATTGTTTTTATTTTTCTAAGCCAGTTAGGGTCCCCGAACACCCTAACACACTATATATTACTTAACACACTAAATCTAACATTTAACATGTAACTAGATTGTGTAACTTGGAGTTGAAATGTAACCAAGACCCCCCCCCCCCTTGCAAACCGGTTTGTGGAGTGGAGACACACCCCACAATTCTTTGATTATTTTAATCCCCCATGTTTAGTATCTAGATGACACAATATATGTTGGATAATAGGAAGTTGGTTTATAAGTAAACTCAAGAGTTAATCACTCTCATTTCACAAAACACCAACTCAAAACTTGCTCTCTCTTTCCCTCTTTGCTTGTCTTCAGCCGAACACCATCACCACTACACACCCATCATCAAGCTTTGATCCAACCATTTTACATACATACAAGTGTGCAAGGGATCATACAAGAAGGATCGGTGCACTCGGAAGCTCAAGAACCTCTCTAGATTTCTTTTATCCACCACATTTACGTCTTGTTTCTTCCCTAGCCTTATGCTAGTAGTAAGTTTTTCTAATCATCATCTTGTTCTTGTTTATGGTGGTTAATAGGTGATTTAATGGTTAAAAATTAAGAACACTAAAGAACATAACTTAAAGTCTTGAAAATAAGATGAATAAGTTGGATAAAGAGAAGTTATGTGTGTAAATCATGTAAATCTTGTATAGTTGTTATTATTTGATGTTGTTTGTTACTAAAAGTGGGATGGATCATCATCTAGACATACTAGATCATGTTCAAGAACTTGAACTAGTAGTATGTTAGTGTTAAAGTTATGAAAGATGATGAAACTTTCCATCCATGAAACATGAACTTGGGTAAATATAAATTTTCTTGCAAAATAAGCTTCTAAACATGTAGATCTAAAGATTTACAAGTGGTTTTTCGGAAAAACCAAGTGAAAGATGCAAGTCTTGTTTAAAACCCGGATCTTACATGAACTAAATATATTTTTAGAAGATAAACAAGTGCGTAAACACTTGTGTGAACAAGAAAATTTAACAAGAAATATTTTTGGAAAATCTTGACTAGAAGTTGTAAAACTCCAAGTTCTTTAAAAATAAAGTTTTTAAGAAACTAATTTTATTTTTAAAGATAAAACGACCTACTAAACATGTTATTAACTTACTACATAATTTTACAAACTTTCAAGTTCATAAGTTTGTGGTATATGCTTGTTTTGACAAGTTTGGTAAATAAAGATTGTGTTGTTAATGTTGTTGATGACTTAAAAGAAAATAAATACATATTTTAAAAACATGGGAAACCTCCATTTTTAGGGGAAACTCTATCAAAATTTCTATAAATTTTGACACTTAGAAAAAATATAAGTTTTTGAGAAACTTACTCCCTAAAAATGTATTTAAAAATATTACCAAGGTTTCCCTAATTTTTGGTGATAAGAAATGATGATTTCTTCAAGATTAAAATTTATATTAAGTATGTATATTTTTGAGAGAAAAAATATATATTATTTGATCACCAACTGTTGTGCTAAGTGTATAAAGTATGTGCTATACGTGCTAGTGTATTAAGACTTAAAAATACACTAAATACTCATGAGAAGTATAAACACAAAATACACATACAACATACAAGATACATAACTCGAGTGCAAACACGAGATACTTTTATTAATTTTTGAGAAAATAATATAAGTAAGATACTTAGTTAAAAATATAAAATATTTTTAACACAACAATACAAATACAAAAGAGAGTGAATGTACTTGTGCGACACAAGTCTAGTGACTAACGTTAGGAAAAGGCGTATAGGTCACGACGTTAATTAAGCAAATCCGGTGAAGTTTACGACGCAAGGAACGCAAAGTTGTGAGTTCATGCTCCCCCTTTTCTTTTAACTGTTTTCAGTTTTATAACTTCAGGGGTGAAATACATGTTACAAATATTACTATGTTTACAAATGGTATGATAACAAGAAGCACACTTGGTGAGGACGAGTACCAAGTGTGATGAGATATAAGAATACAAGAAGCGCACTTGGTGAGGACGAGTACCAAGTATGATGCGTTATGAGAAATGATACGAGCAATCGTGTCACGAATAGGGTACATAAGCACCATTAATCAACTATATAACTAGACCGCAGAACAAAAGGTTAGATCTAACGGGTGCCGGGCAGCCACACTCTCGGTGAGGGCGAGTATCGAGTAGTGCTTTTGTGTCTCAGAATATGCCAACCAGAAAAATGCCTAAGCTTTGGTGACTTCCTATGTCGTGTCACATGTTAATGGCCTTGCAACCCATTAACAAATCCTGATACTTACATGAATACTTTATTTACATAAAATTCATACCATACTAAAACTTGATTTATACTTGAGTACGTGGGGTACTCAAGAAAACTTGATTTATACTTGAGTACGTGGGGTATTCAAGAAAACTTGATTTATACATGAGTATGTGGGGTACACATGAATACTTGATTTATATATGAAAACTTGATTTATACATGAGACAAACTATGTTTTCATACAAAGTATACAAACGTGAAATACAAAAACTGCATGAATTCACACCAACATTATGTTGACGTTTTTTTTTTCCAAACTCACATGTATTTCAGGTAACTAGGATGGATGTGCGCGTGGTCTTACTCATGCTCGTGGATGTCGCTATGTTTATCATTAAATACAGTTGTAACTTTTAAGACAATATGCTATCTCGTGTTGTAAACACTTGACTTATGTTTTCAGTAATGTAATGTTTAAAGTTATTTTTGAGCATGTAGTATGTTTACCTTTCGTATGCAATGAGAACCTTTCGTGATCACACCTCGTGCTTCTGCCGCAGAAAGGGGTGTGACAAACATAAATTGGTGACTGTGGATCTTGTGTTCATGAGCAAAAACTTGTGGAAAGCAATTATGTTTGTGCATTAGAAGTCCAAGAGGAATGATAATTGAGATATGTTGATTGAGAAACATGTTATTAAATCTCATAATGTAACAGCCATAGTTTGGTGGATGATTCTTATTAAATTAGTCCAAAAGAAATTAGTTATCTTACACTAGTGGGCCGCATATCTTATGATGATATCAGGTGGGTCGAGGATTAGATAGGGGGTGACCGTAAGCTTTAGAAATAACCTATTTGCTGAATTAATTTCATAACTTCAATAAAGAGCTGTGAAATATTAATTAGAGAATTGTGGGTTAATTTTATAAAACTGGATTGGACTGTGTACTGAGGCTTTGTATAGGCTGCATAATAATAATCAAATGAAATATTTAAAGGTTGGGCCGAAGTGTGTCAGTGGGTTGTCCAGACTTTATGTGAAATATTAACTTTCTTAACAGATTATGTATTCTTGTTTCGAGGAGTCGAGAGTTATATGGCCCAAGAACATGAGAAAATGAGATCAATTGGCTATTGTATTTGATAACGTGTTATGCGACTATGTGGCATTACTGGGTTAATAGATTAATTGCTATGACATGAATTATATGTGTGTACTACATGTACCTTGATTGTGTATTATCTGAACAAAGAGTGCCTGAGTTAATTGTACATGAAATATGTGGATCATGTGCACTCAGAACTGATTATTGACGGTAACCATGATAGGGCGTGTGTAAGCCATTAACAAACAAGTAACTAAGTTTTACCGAGCACTCTAAGGTGAGTTCATCTCTCTTGAGCATGCGTCCCGGTGGTTGGGACAGTCAGTGGGTATCCCGGGGAGGGATAAGTCTTTTGGGTAAAAACGGGAATATTAGATAATATACTCATCCTATCACCTTTAAAGTCCCTCCATGTTGTTTGGTTACCTGAGTGCTAACATGGTATTAGTTAGTAGAGCTACTTATGTTTGGCAACCTCACCCCGTACCCGGGAGGACGGGTGTTGAACTAATGACCTAGTCATGACCAATTCTTTGATAAGAGCATTGGAGAAAGGGCAATGTAAATCAGAAGCCGTCTTGTATTCGGGATATTATCAACATTAAATTCAAAGGATTAACTAAACACTTGGTACCCAACGTTTTCGTAAAACTATGAACTCACCAGCATTGTCTGATACACTTGTTGCATGCTCGCAGGTCGTTAGATATCTTGGATTTGGGAGCTTGCTGTCTGGAGTAGCTGGAGTGGTCATGGGTCAACTGGAAGGATTCATGTGTTTGATTTCTTGATATTATACATTTGTTTTGAAACTGGTTAACCTTGGTTTACTATTTGCTTCCGCTGAACATGTTGGTTTTCATTTAAACTTGTGATGACATTTTTCATTAATAATTGGGGATTTTATTTATAAATTTGAATGGGTTCAATGTAAATAGTGGCTCGTTGTTGGTACGTCACACGCCTAACAGGGACACTCCCTAGGTGGTATTTTAGGGGTGTGACAGTTTGGTATCAGAGCCACTGGTTATAGTGAACTTGGTTTTAAAACATTTTTATAAAACCAAACTATAACCGAACAGTACTGAAATCGACCATGACACTCAGCTCCAGACTGCAAGGTTCGTTTCTCTTTTACTATTGCATAGTATATCTAGTGTACACTTATGTATGACATTGCACGTGAATGCACACTTGGCACAACAGTATGAGCCCTTATGTCACCAACCCATGTTACGTGTTTTAAGAGTGCGACTCTTCTTGAATTTTCATGATCTATGTTGTAGTGTCATCTGTCTTATTGCTCGAATTTGGGGAACCTTTTAGCGCGAGTTAAGAGGCACTGAGATAAGCATGCAAATTGCCTTATTATTATGGGTGCACACATAATAATAATGTGGGGTGCATGCGAGTCCCAGTGAGGCTTAACGAATGTAAGAGGGGTTCCGCTCTGTCGTTTGATGTGAACTCTGTAGTTTGTAAAAGTCATTAGGAGGTTTGACTCCTACCTTAACTCGACTCGTAATCTTTCCCTCTTCTTGTATAGAAACATGAGCGGACGAGGCCATGGGCGCGGCCACATTGCTATGATTCAGGTCGAATTAACTAACTTGATCAACACTCGTGTAGCTGAAGCCCTAGCAGCTTACCAGGCTGGTACGATATGTGCCAATTACTTTCTATCCTTGTGTCGTATACTCGAATCTTACATGTACGTTGTACATTCTTTCGTTTTAGGTCAACCTGCGAATCAAAACAATCCACCTGCTCCACCTGCTTGTACGTACAAGATGTTCATGGATTGTAAGCCACAGACCTTCAGTGGAACTGAAGGGGCTGTAGGACTCCTGCGATGGTTCGAGAAGGCAGAATCGGTATTTTCAATGTGTAACTGTCCCGCGAAGTATGCTACGGGCACACTCGAGGATGGTGCCCTGACATGGTGGAATGCCCAGGTTCAGATGTTGGGTATTGAGATGGCGAATGCCACTACTTGGGAGGATTTCAAGGAGTTGATGCGAGAGGAGTATTGTCCTCGTGATGAGGTTCAAAAACTGAAGAATGAGTACTACAATCTGAAAATGGAGGGATCTGAGATTGAAGCATTCACTGGGAGGTCTAATGATTTAGCAACTTTGTGCCCTAACCTGTCTCGACCCCCACATCGGCGAATTGAGTTGTATCTCAAGGGCTTAGCACCAGCTGTTAAGGGGTACGTTACTACTGCAAACCTATACAATGTGCCTCGTATCGTCTGATTAGCATATAAGATTACTGACCAAGAGGTCGAACGTGGCAACTTGCCGCCACGTGTTTTTGCTACTACCCCGACTGCTACAGCCACCACACCTGCTAGTGATCACAAGCGAAAATGGAACGATACTGACAAAGCAACCAGTGCTAGCCAATCTCAGAAAAGGGCAGACAACAGCATCCAGTGCAGTTTTAGCCAGTCGTCTTCTGTGAAACAGAATCAGAGCAACAATTCAAATTAGGGTTCTTACGAGGGAAAGCTACCGAAGTGTAATAAGTGTATGTTCCACCATCGCGGACCGTGCACCCGGGTATGTCATAGGTGCAACAAGGTGGGTCATATGGCTAAAGATTGTAGGGTCTGGCTCCCAAAGCCGCCGCAGCAGCCGCAGCAACAGGAGAGGCAGCAACCTCAACAGAATCAGGGAAATCGTAAGGGTTGTTTTCAATGTGGTGATGGGGTTATTTTAAAAGGGATTGCCCCCAGCTTAATCAGAATGCTGGTAACAACAACAATACTTGGAATAACAACAATGGGAACAATGGTGGGAACATGGCAAGTGGAAGAGTATTTACTATTGGCGTTGGGGAAGCTCGCAATGATGGCAATGTTGTGACCGGTACGTCTTCTTTGAATGATCTTTTTGCTTATGTTTTATTCGACTCTAGTACTGATTGGAGTTATGTGTCTTTGGAGTTCAGTCGTCAGTTAGGACTGACTCCCACCCCTCTTGTAAATAAGCATGTAGTAGAATTAGCTGATAGCAAAACGATAGAAGCTTCTCATGTTCCTTTTGGTTGTAAACATGATCTCATGGGTCAAGTGTTCGACATTGACCTACCTCCCGATACTCTTGTAAGTTTTGACGTGGTCGTTGACATGGATTTGGTTATCTATGCATCAAGCGGAAATTCTCTGTAAAAAGCAAATTGTGCATATCCCTCTCCCTAGTAGGGAATCCTTATCAGTTCAAGATCATCGTAGTGGTGCCATGGTTGGCATCATCTCAGCCATGAAAGCCCTGAAGTGTCTACGGAAGGGCTACCCTGCTATACTAGCTCTCGTCACCGATTCGCAACCTGAAGAAAGGAAGATTGAGTATCTTCCAGTTGTTCGTGAATTTTCTGACGTGTTTTCTGAAGAGTTACCTGGTTTACCTCCACATCGTGAGGTGGAATTTTAGATTGACCTTATGCAATTTCAGATTCCTTCTGGGATACAGCAATCCCTTGGGTTCGCTGGATACTATCGCAGATTCATCATGGGATTTTCGAAGATGGCGCAACTTCAACCTCCTTAGCACAGCGGGTAGCTGTGAATACATGGGAAATAAAACAGGGGAACGTTTCTTCAGCTTTTGAAACCCAACCCTGCAACGCATTGAGCATCACTTCTATCTGAGGGTACTGATGATCTGGCGGTATACCATGATGGTTCGAATCAGAGTCCCAGTTCATCAATGCAGCACGAGAAGGAGATGGCCCACGTGGTGGACTTACAGGAAGAATTGCACGAGTCACGACCTATGGTGGAAGCCATGGTCTTTGGATTTAAGTTGGAGGCATTACTTGGACGGTACCAAATGCACTACCTAGACCGATCACAAGGGCCTCCCGTATACCCTTGTTCCGAAGGAGCTAAACATGTAACGACATCACTGGATGGAGCTATTGGATGAATACGACCGTGAAACCTGGACGTGCATGAGCTTTGCAGCCTACTATCGACTCTAACATACCTGATCAGACCCGCCTTGCCCAAACTGAAGAACTGAAGGAAGAGAGTTCTCCAGATTGACCCATGCGGGGCATGGGGAAGCAACCTTTGGCAGATCGGACGATATTGCTACTTCATAGGACGAATATGAACCTCGCTATACGGAAACCTTACGGAACTAGTGCAGGCGAAGCACACGGGCCTCGATATCCTATTCATCTGAGTTTTGATAGGATGTATTAAAACCTGAAGACCATGTACGGGTGATCAGGTCTGAAGGTCCACATAGCCACACATGGGAATGAAGTTTGAGATGTGGGAAAGTCAAGGTGAGATATTAGCAACCAGAAACACATGTATGGAGATGAGAACAGACTACCATGGATTTTGTCACTAGTCTACTTGTAACTCGAAGCGGAAACATTATCACCTGGGTGATCATTGATGGACTCAAGTTACCAGCACACTTTCTTGCAAATAAGAAAACTGACGAGTCTTCACAGTTTTGAATGTTCCTCTGAGAGAGGCGGCTTTTAGGACCAGAGCATTGCTTATCGCCGTTGGGCAAATGATCAGAGAGGACGAACTCTCCTGGCACTCAAAGACATACTGCGAGCATGTGTGTGACTGGCTTTGGTGCGGATTGGAAGGACTCTTACCTATGGTTGAGTACTACTGCGGCAGTTATCATTTTGGTAACCAGACAGCTCTGTTAAGGTATCACATAGATGATAAGGTCAACCTTCGTATTAGACTAAGATGGTTGACAACTTAATTACTGGAGACGATTGGCGGCAACGCGTGACTGTCAGGAAAGCTGATAAACTTGGGAAACGCTAGAAGATCGTTGTATGCGATCGTATCGTGTCGAAAGTCTCACCCTGGGAGGGTGTGGAATGCTAGGGAAGCATGGCGAGCTTAACTGATGTCACGATGGACCATTCAACAGTCTGGGAAGAATCGGTAGCATAATCTACAAATTCGATAACGTACACGATGTCATTTATGTCACGAACCTAAAGAAGCGTTGATGCAACACTTGTGATACCCTTGTTGAGAAACCCACTGTTGACACAGTCGAATTTCAATCGTGAGAGTTCGTTGGAACTCAAGACGTGGACCGAAGTTCCTGTGAGAACGCAAAGATCAGGTGAAGCTCTGTTATCCCCGATTGTTCAAACGGTGGGACCAACTTTCAATATCATTGGCGAATTTCAGGACGAAAATCCCTTTCAAGTTGGGGGTGATGTGGCACCCAACTGACCTCGCAATCCTATTTTACAATTTGGTTTACGTGGTGTCTGTGCAGTTATCTGGATGCTTAGTGATTACGTGTAATGCTTGATTATTATTTATGATTATTATTTGTGTAGTATTACATATAGTTTAATTAGAGTTTCTATCTCTTCACTCTTCTGTGCTTACTTGTCAAATTTCGGGACAGAATTTCTTTCCAGTTGGGGATGATGTGACAACCCAGATAATTAAGGTTAACATTGCTTGAAATCCCACAACTTTTAGTGTGTATCTCTATGCTATTTGTCTATCTCGTGCACCACTAAAGGTTTATGTGAACATGATTAATTGCTATTCTAAGAATTGTTAAATGTTTTATGTATCGCTTAATTAAGTTAGGTGATTAATTGGATTGAACCACGAATTTACTTGATACACTTGGGTCATGAACTGGTTGAGCACACACATATTGGGACGCATTTGGGCATCATGGCAGACACACATCTCGGCTCACACTTGAAGTCATAAACCCAAATCTTCTAAACCCGAAACCCGGTCCCCCCTTTTGAGTTGTTTGTACCCGGTCCAGCATCATAAAAGCCCAAACAAGAAATAAAAACCCAAGAGGGTTCGGCAACCCTTGTTCCGCTTTAATATATATAAATGGTCCAATGCACTTTTTATTAATTTAAGAGATAAAAACCCTTCGTGTATTTGACCATCTCGGCCTGGTTCTCTTTGGCCCAAAGAAGACAACTGGCCCACTTATGCTTTTGATATTATAATTGGATGTTACGTAACTTCCTTGTAGCTCTCACAAATATCACAATACACCAAACCCTACTTCTCTTTGTTTCTCTTTGGCTCACGACAGCAGACCTCGAGACCTCCTTCCCTCGTATCCAGCTCTCTCTCTCCTATGTTTCATCATTCGGTTAGTGTAATCTGGTTATTTAGTGTCGATTCTTTGCTATATTTGGCTGAGATTATACTTTTTGATTGTATGTTATTTGTAAAAGAATTGATTGTTATGTTGTTTGCAAAAGAGTAGATTGTTAGGTTATATGTAAAAGAATTGATTGTTATGAATAGCTGTGATTTTAAAGTGTGCTAGGATCGGTATGATTAGGAGGGTGTGGACGTCAAATACAAATTCTATGTGATACCTTATGCATGATCCGAATTGAGTGTTACTGACGGATAGTTAAGTGATAACTCTTGGTGATGTTGAATCATTAGATCCAAGTTAGGCACTGATTAGGACTTAATTCGATATACTAGGGTATGAGATTAACATAAATTTGTGACTGTGGATCTTGTGTTCATGAGCAAAAGCTTGTGGAAAGCAATTATGTTCGCGCATTAGAAGTCCAAGAGGAATGATAATTAAGATATGTTGATTGAGAAACATGTTATTAAATCTCATAATGTAACAGACATAGTTTGGTGGATGATTGTTATTAAATTGGGCCAAAAGAAATTAGTTATCTTACACTAGTTTGCCGCATATCTTATGATGATATCAGGTGGGTCGAGGATTAGATAGGGGGGTGACCGTAAGCTTTAGAAATAACCTATTTGCTGAATTGATTTCATAACTTCAATAAAGAGCTGCGAAATATTAATTAGAGAATTGTGGGTTAATTTTATGAAACTGGATTGGACTACGTACCGAGGCTTTGTATAGGCTGCATAATAATAATCAAATGAAATATTTAAAGGTTGGGCCGAAGTGTGTCAATGGGTTGTCCAGACTTTATGTGAAATATTAACTTGCTTAACAGATTATGTATTCTTGTTTCGAGGAGTCGAGAGTTATATGGCCCAAGAACATGAGAATATGAGATAAATTGGCTATTGTATTTGATAACGTGTTATGTGACTATGTGGAGTTACTGGGTTAATAGATTAATTGCTATGACGTGAATTATATGTGTGTACTACATGTACCTTGATTGGGTATTATGTGAACAAAGAGTGCCTGAATTAATTGTACATGAAATATGTGGATCATGTGCACTCGGAACTGATTATTGACGATAACCATGATAGGGCGTGTGTAAGCCATTGACAAACAAGTAACTAATTCTTAACGAGCACTCTAATGTGAGTTCATCTCTCTTGAGCATGCGTCCCGGTGGTTGGGATAGTCAGTGGGTATCCCGGGGAGGGATAAGTCTTTTGGGTAAAAACGGGAATGTTGGATAATATACTCATCATATCACCTTTAAAGTCCCTCCGTGTTGTTTGGTTACCTGAGTGGTAACATGGTATTAGTTAGTAGCGCTACTTAGGTTTGGCAACCTCACCCTGTACCTGGGAGGATGGGTGTTGAGCTAATGACCTAGTCATGACCAATGCTTTGATAGGAGCATTGGAGAAAGGGCAATGTTAATCAGAAGCCGTCTTGTATTCGGGGTATTATCAACATTAAATTCAAAGGATTAACTATACACTTGGTAACCAACGTTGTCGTAAAACTATGAACTCACCTGCGTTGTCTGATACACTTGTTGCATGCTCGGAGGTTGTTAGATATCTTGGATTTGGGAGCTTGTTGTCTGGAGTAGCTGGAGTGGTCATGGGTCGACTGGAAGGATTCATGTGTTTGATTTCTTGATGTTATACATTTGTTTTGAAACTGGTTAACCTTGGTTTACTATTTGCTTCCGCTGAACATGTTGGTTTTCATTTAAACTTGTGATGACATTTTTCATTATTAATTGGGGATTTTATTTATAAATTTGAATGGGTTCAAAGTAATTAGTGGCTCGTTGTTGGTACGTCACACGCCTAACAGGGACACTCCCTAGGTGGTATTTTGGGGGTGTGACAATTTGGGTTAACGTGCCGCAATGCGCACGGAGTGTAAAAACTAGCAACTATAGTACTTGGGTTTTTTCGTAAATATAGCGACTTTTATTAAAAAAATGGTATGGTTTTTTGGGCTTTTTTAGTTAGTTTTTGGTTTTTTTTATTTAAAGTAGTTTTCTAATGATCCATCCCTTATATATATATATATATATATATATATTTATAGTGTAGGACCGGTTTTCGACTCCGTAACGATTGCAAATCGAACGTGTGACGTGCAGAATCCTTACACGAACGTGACCGAACACACGACCGTACTATAAACGTGATTCTATTGATCGTACGACAATTACAAAGCACCATGAATCACCTTGGAGCACTTTCTCTCTCTAGACTTTCTATTTCTAGCTCTAGAACTCCAAAGCTCAAAAAATGGCAAAAGTCGTGAACTCTAACCCTAAGAGTTCTATTTATAGGCCAAGGGGCTTAATGAGATTTCTCATTAATTAAAATATTGCCACCTTGCCTTTTCCCTACTTATTACATTATAAAGTCTAGATTAGATCAGTTTCAGCTACGAATCGACTTGACGGAGGCGATAGACATAAATATACCAACAGACTCCCCCTTGGATATTGTCATAGTCAATCTCATAGCGTCTTATCTTTCTCTCTCTCTCTCTCTCTCTCTCTCTCTGAGTCGTCTTAAAGCTTTATAATCTCCTTAGCAACATAGACTCCCTCTTGCTCAAACAGAATCCTCGTGGATCTGTCTTCAGCTTCTCCTCCTTTCGATTAGACTGTTTTTCTTCAGGCTCCCCCTTTCGTCAAGCTTCCGTGCTTTTGGGATCGACAACTGCCTTTCCGGATACAAGCTCCTTCAGGATAGTTACCTGGCACCTTGAATGCACGCTCCCCCTTGCGTTGAGCTCGTCTTCAGACTCCACCTTAGACTCGGCTATCCCGATCGTAGTCTGGTACAACATCTACAATTTCTCAAACATTTATAAGTAACAACATTTTGAACATCCAGGATTGAAAAACCTGGCACTCTCAGCATAATATATCAACAGTGAAAACATTTTAGAATTGTCTAGGAATCGTGACCTGGCCCTTAAAAACTTTTAATCAAGATCCTGGCTCTAAATTATAATAATATGAATATATCCAGGATTGCTTGATTCTCTCCCCCTATCAACATGCTTTATAGATTTGGCAGTATTAAGAATCCAAAATCGAAATATAGCTCTTTACAACTGATTTTACAATTTAAGAATCCAAATCCCTCACACTTAATCATCCAAGTCCAACTTAATGACCTTGGAGACTTCACAAACTGTTTTTGATTTTTGATTAAAACTTCAAGTTTCAAATTAATTGTTTTATTTTCAGAAACATGATCAACATACTTTGATTTTGAAACTCAGCACTCAGACATCGGTTGTCGAAACTAAAGTGGAATCAAAATCATTTTGTATTTTCTGAAATGTAATGCAGTAAAGTAATATTTAAAAACATATTTACATACAATATTTTTGTTTGAGTTCGTGTCAGAGGATCATATCAGTTTATGACAAATCACTAGTACCGTTGAGCTTTAAACACTTTAAGTTCTAAACGATTCACTTAGATTGTCAGTATACTGATCCACTTAAATTTTCACACAAAGTTCAACTGATTCGAGATACGGATTAATGTTTTAAGGACTTAAACTTATTCGCGTATCCCACCTCAGAATATACTCCCATATCAAAATTCCCTAGATTCAGTCTTACAGGTGAGTATACCAATTTGATATCTGTATTCTGGGTTAGTGCGAGACCTTGAGAGCTCAGGTATGAACTTCCGTTCAGTCAAAGAGATGAAGGCTCGACTTTAGGTGTGTTCCCTTTAGGGAATATTTTCTTCAACTGCAATTGATTCATATCTTTCGATATTTTTCAATTTTTGTGCAGAGGGTAAGTTTTTAAAGCGCGTAAAGTATTATACGAGGTCTATGCCATTGCTTCCGCAATATCAGAAGACCAGATATAATACCCCAGATATCATTAGTGAGACCGTTTATCACATTTTAGCATTCCATTTCTTTAGCGTACTGTGATTGTCTACTGATGTGCTATCATTTCTTCTTTTTACACAAAACACATTTTTTAATTTTATCATGTTTTTGGCTTTTTCAAAATTTCTAATGTTTTTGGATTTTCTGAAATTTTCTTATTCCCCTAAAATTCAAAACCATTTAAAGAAAATTTGAAAACCCGATGTAGATAGTTGTTTCTCACTATCCATTTTCTGCTTCTCATGCACTGTTTTGCAGAAAATATAATGTACCCCCATGATTTACAACACATTCATATTTTACAGTTTGAAAACCGTTTTTCAATCTTGTGAAATTAATCATGCTTGTTCCGCCGTGAGGGTTTCGGCATCTTCAATCAACATATTTTTGAATTTTTTATTTTTGACAAAATTAAAAAAAACATATTTTTGATTTTTCATGTTTTTGACAAAATAAAAACATATTTTTGGTTTTTTTTTTAATTTTTCACTTTTTAGGGTTTTTGAAATATTGATTTATTTATTTACAGAAATCAAACAAACTCCCTGTTTAACAATTGCAGGGTCCAGCAGCCTTCTCCTCTCCTTGTGCCAGACTGCTCCGATGTCACACCCCGACCACGTAAAACAACAAATCGTGGCGGAATCGTCGGGGAGTGTTGTAACAGAATCATTGTTTCATAACACATGGAAATTTAAATGTTTTTTTATTGATTAACAGAAGTTACAATGTCTTAAAACAAAGAAGTATAACATAATTAACTTGTCTTGCATCTTTTATTGTCACTAAGGCCCGAGTCTGCCTATGTGTAATTTGATCAATCCTATGCATCATTTCCTGAAACACATGTGAAAATAGGTACGTCAGCATAAAAATGCCCATGAGATACATAGGTTTTATTGATTTAGGATTCATGACTTATAAGTTTAGAAAAAGATGTTTAACAAAAGTCAGTCATGATCCTTGTAAAACGTTTTTGTTTTATAAATCATATAAAAATCGATAAGGAAACAGATGATATAAAGGAAATATGTATGGTTAAATAAATAACCAAGTAAAATGAATTTGTATAAAATGTGTTGTTTGTAAAACAATGTTTTGTAAAGATATGTTAATTTGTGTAAAATGTAATATGTCAAAATTGAAATGATTTAAATAACGCCACGATATGTAATATCATACAAGCACTTATATATAGGAAGTACCAGCGGCGTATCCACCATGCTTGTATCATATTACACACGCCTCGTTACTTAAATCACTTACCAAACAAACCACCAATGTAAAAATGTTTATCTATAACTAAATGTAATGTTTTAAACAAATGTTGAAATGTTATTATGTAAACAAATGTGATGTAGAGTGAATAAAAAGCCTTTATTGATTAAAAGCATTTACTCGACCCTATAAGAAAGAAATGTACAAAACAATGCAATTGATATTATAATCAAAATTTATGTTTTGTAAAATAATGCATGCTTTACTGATACAAACATCTATGCGGTGTTGTGAAAATGCATGCATTCAAGCCTTGAGACTATGGCGATAAACCCTTAAACGAATTAAAGGTTTATCTGAGTTATGTGTATCGAATTTGGTCATTCCTTTTATCCAAACACACCTAAGATGTCAGGAACGGGGATGTCAGGAACGGGAGTTGTCAATTCCTATGGTACCACTACCTACTAACGAACGGCGTAGCTAATGTTAATGAATGTATTTTTGAGCCATTTAAACAAACCAAATGTCATACCAAAATGTAAGCATGTTTTATGAAAATAATGTACTAAGTCTGCAACAAATGGACATACATAGCATAAGATGAAATGTAAAATAATGTACTAAGTATGCACTAAATGGACATACATAACATGAAATGTAATGCAAAATAATGTACTAAGTATGCACTAAATGGACATATATAGCATGAAATGAAAGGTAAAATAATGTACTAAGTATGCACTAAATGGACATACATAGCATGAAATGAAATGAAATGTAAAACGATGTACAAAGTATGCACTAAAAGGACATAAATAACAAAAACATAATGAAATCATGTACTAATAGTGTACTAATGAACATAGCAAGTATATGATATGGAAACATGGAAAACACGAAAGTAACAAGTACGCACATGTGTTTCACCCCCAAAATGTTTGAAAAACAGTAAAAGAGGGGTCTATGTACGCACTTGAACAACAACCAAGCAAAGGTAGAGGGATCACGAAATCAAACGGCACCTAATATAGGTAACTATGTAAATAAACGGACCTAAATCGGAAGATCGGATAAAATGAGGTTTCGTAAACCAAATGAGTATAGGAACTCATGTAATATGGTTCAACAAAGCCCATATTCCAAAACGAAACCTATCCAAAGTGCTTACGACCCATTACGACCCGTTTAGGTAGCTTATGCTACTTTAACGCGTAGTTCGCGTAAAATGCGTTCGGACCGCCTAACTAGTCCTATGACAAGTAATATATGCCTTAACATGTCTAATAATCTTTCCAAATCAGTTTAGATGTCAAAAGTTATGTTACATATGCTTAAAATGAGTTTTGGCGTAAAAAGGGCATTTTGGTAATTTTCCTAAGGCATAACAATTACCTATCATACAACTATCTAAACGAAGTGACCATAAGGTATAAACTCAGAAGGTTATTCCCTATACAACTCTGGTCACCTAATGTGTTTGGTCGGATCCTAATGATCGACCAAACGGGTCGGGTTTGAAAGTCTAAGCGATTGTTTATATCACTTACCTTACGACCCTACATAAGCACAAATCTAAAAGTGACGAGTTAAACATGTTTAACGAAATTTGAAAACAGGTTTGGTATCAAAACAAAGGGTCTTGATACCTAAAAGTAGTTTGGTTACAAAATACGCAAGAATACGCATTTTGGCCGAAACTACGACTCGTCACTATGCCTAAATAACGTGGTAATCAGTAGGTATAGTCACAAGAGACTAAAACCATCGTGATTACGCTCACGTTATGAAGTTCAAACGAACTTCATGTTGACCATAGACTGGTCGATGCAGAAAATCAAACAAAGTTTGACTTTCACGCTAAAAACGCGTAAAAACACGAAAGAGGACTTACAAAAGGTCCAAGAACGGAAGTTTGACATGATTATTCTCAGGTATGAAGTGAAATCACTTCAAATTAGAGAGCAATCAGATCAAGGTGTGAGTTTTGAGTGAAGGGGGTAGGGTATTTATAGGAAAACCAAGACCATTAGGATCGTTCATCGAAAACCGAGCTTCGATCTGGACCTTACATGTGTGTCCGTGGTTTTAGAATACCATGGGTACCCCAAAACAAGCCCCTAGTTGCATTAAAACCATGTGCAAATGAGGGGAATAGCTGGAAATCATATTTTCAACTTTGGTCCCTTCCTAAGATAACTATGGCAGATTGTCAATTTTGGTCCCTGAATGTGCAAAACATGGTTTTTGATGCATTTTTGACACGTTTAGGCCCCGTTAATCCCATTTCAGGGCTCTAAAATGAAGTTAAAGTATAGGGAACATGAAACATGCTCAAAAATATCTCGGATGTCGGTTCGTTTGGTCGTACGGTTGCGTTGTTCGATTAATTACGACGAAATACGCACGAACGCGAAAAACTATCCAAATTACGCGACGAATGGATTTTTCTCATGCCAATCACTAAAATAAAATATTTTACTGATTACATAAATTTTTGGATGTCCGGATGTATTCAGAACGTAAGATATGCGCGAAACTGCAAACTTATGCACTTTTTGACGCTTTTAGTCCCTGAATGAGCATAAAGTTTATTTTTTTCGCACCAAACACCTCGAAGCCTATTTCTAAGCTATGTGAAGGATATTTAGGGCACATTTAACTTATGATCAAGTTCCGGAATGTCCGTTACAATACGAATTGACATACTTTTGAAGTTTGTCAAATTTAGTCCCTGTACGCGAATAAACTTGATTTCGGCTCACCAAAACTCCCAAAACTTATTTCTAAGTTATGTAAAGGTTATTTAAGGTATGCTAAGCCTATGTTACTGTTCCGGAGTGTTTGTGTGATACCTGTGTCACTTCATCCATAGAACAAAGACCAAACAATAAAATACTATATTTCATACTTGGGATTTGTATAAACATATGTATCATTTGCACATATCAGTTCTTGTTCAATTTCAAGCCTTAAATCGCTTTCTGGAAAGTTATACGCGAACGATGCGTAAATATAACCAGTTTAATGCAACAAACACTCCGGAACAGTAATATGGGCTTAACATACCTTAAATAACCTTTACATAAGTTAGAAATAAGTTTTGGAAGGTTTGGTATGCCGAAATCAAGTTAATTCGCTTACAGGGACTAAATTCGACAAACTGCGAAAGTATGATGATTCGTACTGGAACAGATATTCCGGAACATGACCATAAGTTAAACATACCATAAATATCCTTTACATAGCTTAGAAATAGGCTTTGAGGGGTTCGGTATGCTAAAATAAACTTTTGGGTCATTTAGGGACTAAACGCGTCAAAAAGTGCACAAGTTTGCATTTTCGTGCATAACTTGCCTTCTAAATACATCCGGACATCCAAAAATTTATGTAAGGACTAAAATATTTTATTTTAGTGTTTGGCATGAGAAAAATCCATTCGTCACGCAATTTGGATCGTTTTTCGCGCTTATGCGCATTCCTTCGTAATTAAGCGAACATCATGATCGTACGACCAAACGAACAAACATCTGGAATATTTTTGAGCATGTTTCATGTCCACAATGTTTAGGAATCATTTTAGGGCCTTGAAGTTGGTTTACGGGCCTTAAACGCGTCGGAATGAGCCTTAAACACCAACAGGGACTGAAACTGTCATTTTTCAAACTTGTTTCTGACCAGTCATGCCCAGGCGGGCCGCGTAAGCTTCTGATGTTCCTTACATGGGCCGCTAGGCCCTCCCATACCAGATTCAATGAATTAAACAGCTGTTATGCACCCAAAACTCAATTCCACTTGTTGATACCTAATCATGGGGGGGGGGCATTTTGAGTTGCCTTAATGTTCCAACACATGTACGGATGAGATGTAATCACGGTTTTCAAGAAACGATCCTAACGGTGGTCCATTTCCTATAAATACCCAACCCATTTACTTACAAAACCCACAAATCTGATCTAAGAATGCTCTAAGTTGAAGCCATAGCTTCATACCTAAGCTACTTGGATCAAGAGTAGCTTGCGGGGACCCTTTGTAAGTATTCCTTCGTTCTTTTATTGCTTTTCGAGTCCGAAAGTCAAACTATGTTTGACTTTCTGCGTTGACCAGTTTATGGTCAATGCGAAGTTCGTTTAAACTTCATAACGTGAGCGTAATCACGATGGTTATAGTCCCTAGTGACTATACCTACTGATTTCCACGTTATCTAGGCTCAGTGACGAGTCGTAGTTTCGGCCAAAATGCGTATTCTTGCGTATTTTGTAACCAAACTACTCTTAGGTATCAAAACCGTTTGTTTTGATACCAAACCTGTTTTCTAAACTTAGTTAAGCATGTTTTAACATGCTTAGCTCGTCACTTTTAGTTTAGTGCTTATATAGGGTCGTATGGTAAGCGATCTAAACAATCGCTTATACTTTCGAACCCAACCCGTTTGGTCGATCATTAGGATCCGACCAAACACATTAGGTGACCATAGTATATAGGGAATAACCTTCCGAGGTTATACCTTATGGTCACAACGTTTAGTTAGTTGTATGATAGGTAGTTTATATGCCTTAGGTAAATTACCAAAATACCCCTTTGACGCCAAAATTCCTTTTAAACATATGTAACATAACTTTTGACATCTAAACTGATTTGGCAACAATATTAGACATGTTAAGGCATATTCTACTTGTCATAGGACTAGTTAGGCGGTCCGAACACGTTTCGCGCAAACGACGCGTTAAAGTAGCATAAGCTACCTAAACGGGTCGTAATGGGTCGTAAGCACTTAGGTTATGTTTCATTTTAATATGTAGGCTTTGTTAAACCATACTACATGAGTCCCCGTACTCATTTGGTTTACAAGCCCTCATTCTATCCGAACATCCGATTTAGGTCCGGTTTATTAACATAGTTACCTATATTAGGTGTCGTTTGATTTCCGTGATCTCTAGCATTGTTTGGTTGTTACCCAAGGACTACTAAGCAATCTCAAGTGAGTACATAGACCCCTCTTTTACTGTTTTCAACTGTTTTGGGGTGAAGCATGTGTACCTATATGTTATTTTCATGATTTCAAAGTATAATTGATTATACATGTTATTATTTATCATTTGACAAACTAAATGACTACCTATGGTTTAAACACTGATTTCTCAAAGAACATAAAATAAAATGTTGAATTGTACTTATTTTATGTTCACCAGACCGATTGGTAGTATGATATAGCGCTATAGGATTAGACACCCCATTCCTGTTGTCATGGAATGTCTGAAACCAATTTGTTTCTCCATCCAAATAGGGATTGCCTTTGTGGTATCCCTATAGTCTCAAAGGTGTATTTTGTTGCACTAGGTCTAAATGAATTCTTAAATCCCACTTTTATGGTATATTTTGATATACTCCCAAAAGTATAGTTTGATATACTCTCATGTGTGGTATTGTACAAAACCAGCATATATATTTTGTTAACAAACCAAAACATGTTTCGATTTGTTATTTATCAAATCCAAAGCATATTTTGATATGTTATTAACTACCAAAACATATTTTAAATATGTTATTTATCCAACCAAAACATAATTTAATATGTTATTCACAAATCCAAAGTATTCTTTTGATATACTATAAAAAACGATTATTTTGACAACCAAAGTATATTTAATATACTATATGTTTAATGATTTTGGAACCGAAATATATTTTGATTTATTGCCTATTCAACTTTCTTAAAACCAAAGTATATTCTTATATATACTATAAACCTTTTTATCAAAATATTGTTTTTCGAACAATACATTCAATACAAACTCATTTTACTTGGTTATTCACTTAACCATACATTATTCTTTTATAAATATATATCATTGTGTTGTTTATCACTTTTCGAATGATTTATAAAACAGAACCTTTTACAAGGATCATGACTGACTTTTGTTAAACAACATTTTCTAAACTTATAAGTCATGAATCCTATATTCACAAAACCTATGTATCTCACAGGCATTTTTATGCTGACGTACCTATTTTTACATATGTTTCAGGTGCTGTCTTGAGATGATTGTTGATACATGCTACATTTAGAATGGACTCGTGCCTTAGCGACTTTAAAACTTGGAAGATCATAGTTGTACTTATTTGATTGTATTAAAACAATGAGTTCATTTATTCAATAAAAAAAAATTATTTATTCCATGGTTATGAAACAATGATTCTGTTACAACACTCCCCGACGTTTCCGCCATGTCTAGTTGTTTTACGTGGTCGGGGTGTGACAGAAAAGTTGGTATCAGAGCCAATGGTTATAGGGAATTAGGTTATTAGTAATGCTTTGACCTAGACTATAACCTTCCTAGGACCCTAACACAAGTTTTCTTGTGTTTAGTTTTAAAACAATACCGTCACTTATTCTTAGGTGACAACCACAATAAGAACATTAATTTCTATCCCGCTTTGAAAACTAATCATCTGTTATAGGATGATTTATTATATGGTTTTGAACCCTTTAAGTTTTCAAAATCCCGTCAAAGTTGGTCTAAATAATGTGAACACGTGCAAACTGGAAGGGTGGATGCCTGTACCCTGAGCTTTCTTTCTAAGGCTAGAGTGTTCGTACAAATCCGCAATATCGGACCAGTCACTCTTACCTGGGAACTCTTGGGGTGAGTGTCCACTTATAGGCAAGCATGTCTTCGCGATACATTATTTTTGACCTATTTACTTTGATTAATCACTGGGGTCGTTTGTTGCTTTGTAGTAACAAACAAATGACCACCATCCTTGCTTTCATCAGATTTGCTTCATCTCATTCTTTTCGTCTAATTCTCTCATTCGTTTCCTTTCATGTTCCTCTTTTAGAATGCCTCCTCGACACGACAATCAGATGGCGAATGCCGAACTGGCAGAAATCATCGCGCAGCAAATGGCTGCTGCGTTCCCAAATCTTTTTGCTCAAATGAATCAATCCATCAACAACCATAATGCCCCATGCAATTTCAAGAGTTTCAATTCGGCTAAGCTACTCAAGTTTAGTGGCTCTGAAGGAGCAACTGGGCTCCTACAATGGTTCGAGAGTACTGAGAGTACGTTCCGTCACGTTCAGTGTCCTGATAATCGCAAGGTCGAGTTTGCTTCCAGTGTGTTTCAGAAAAGGGCTCTTACATGGTGGAACGGGGTTATGAGAGACCGCGGTGCTGAGGTTGTATTAGCACAGACTTGGGCTGAACTTAGGGCTCTTATGATGAAGGAGTTTTGTCCTCATCATGAATTGAGAGCTTTAGAAAGGGAATTCGATGACCTGAAGCAAGACAGTGGAGAACATCGAGCCTATACTGACCGCTATGAGGAATTGAGCCTGTTATGCCCTACTATGGTTACGCCTCTGGATAAGGCGATTGAGAAATACATTGATGGTCTTCCTGGTTCAGGATATCGTTACTGGCAGCAACCCTACTACTGTCAGACAAGCCATTGAATTGTCTGCCACTCTGACTGAATCCCATATCAGGAAGGGTAAGCTGTTTCGGAAGGGCGACCCAAGACCATCTGACAAGACTGCTCAAGCTGAACCAAAGGAAAAACAGGCTGAGGTATCCAAGAAGAAGAATCTCAAGGCCTTTCAAAACTACGCTGTAACTGCACAAGACAGATAGGTTGCACCAAACCAGCCAGCACAACCTCGCAAAAGGCAAAACTATGTTGGTACCGCACCTTTGTGCAACAAATGCAACCGTCATCATCTAGAGCAAGAGCAGTGTCACAAATGTACCCACTGTGGGCGGTTGGGATATTTGATCAATGTTTATCGTTATGCAAATCAAGCTGCTGCAAACCCTGCTGCTGTTCAAGCACGGTTCCCTCCGGGATTATGTTATAACTGTGGTGACCTTACCCACTACAGGAACAATTGCCCAAGACTTGTTAACATACCTCCAGCACATGGACGAGTGTTTAACATCAATGTGGCAAACGGGAACAATGATGCAGCAGTGAACAATTAGTGTTTTATAATTCCTTGGTTGTTATCTTTTGACACTTCAAGACAATTCGGTTGTTACATAAATAAAGATTTGTTGTTTTTATTTCTGTAAAATTTATGCGTTTGTGTGAATGCTTGATGCAACCTTATGATGTCAACCCAAAGACAAACTACTCGTGCGGTTCTGTCATTTTATGATCACTTGTGATCTCCCCGAGAACCTTAAATACTCGTTTCTTTTAAGAAACAAAGCCAAATTCCTCTTAAGATCCTTCTATCTTTATAGATGGATCCTTGAAAATGATTAAAGTGCCAAATGAAATCCATGGATTGGATTCCTAAGTCTGCTTTAAATATCCATGCCCAAAGATAACAAATTAAAGAATCAAGTTAGCTAATTTTGTGCTTATGTGTTTTCTTACATGTTTTGTGGTTGTATGTGATCCATCCAAATCCTCGTAGAGTCTTTCATATCTCATATGAGGGATTCATAGTAGGATATCCAAAGTTACTATCTTAAATCCTTAATGGACTTCTATGTTGTAGTCAAGTCCCTTGGGTTTTAAAGTACTATTCTAAAATTGAACCCCTTGAGTGGTCTAGATAAATAGTTTGATTTGAAAATCTGATTAGAAATATCATGTGATGATATAATAAAAAAGATCCCTTAAGTGGTCTATTTAAGGAGATCGTACGACGGTCTAGTTAAGAAGATCATGTGTTGATCTAGTTAAAAAGATCGTTCGTTGATCTAGTTGAAAAGATCCTTTGGTGGTCTAGTCAAGTCGCTTCATGTTTATTCAATTGATTTTTCCTCTACAAATTATGAAATGAACTGTGCGGACTGTGCAAGGGATTACGTAATTATGGAGGCCTACATAATTATGGAAATTCAGTGCACAGAAACCACAAGAAGTTTTGTCATGTGTTAAGACCTATAGTGACAAGAATAATGATACGGGAGAAGTCTTCGACCTTGACCGATGTCATTTTATCTTACACTCCCCAATTCTGATTTCAAGCACACACAAGTTTCCTATGATAAGTCTCCAGGAGAAATGTTCTTTTGTCCGTAATTCAAAATCCCATGTTTTGTTACTACAAGGAATTCACTTTGAGGGTTAACAAATTCGCTAAGAATCCTAACATGGCCCAGAGGTTTACTTAAGGGTTCAATGGATCTATTTGAAGGCAAAACCGTCACAGCTGTCTTCATAAGTTTCCTCTACAATTAAATTTCGGGACGAAATTTCCTAAAGTAGGGGAGACTGTGACACCTGTGTCACTTCAACCATCAAACAAAGACCAAACAATAAAATATTATATTTCATAATTGGGATTTGTATAAATATATGTATCATTTGCACATATCAGTTCTTGTTCAATTTCAAGCCTTAAATCGCTTTCTGGAAGGTTATACGCGCACGATGCGTAAATATAACCAGTTTAATGCAACAAACACTCCGGAACAGTGATATAGGCGTAAAATAGCTTAAATAACCTTTACATAACTTAGAAATAAGTTTTGGAAGGTTTGGTATGCCGAAATCAAGTTAATTCGCTTACAGGGACTAAATTCGACAAACTGCGAAAGTATGAAGATTCGTACTAGAACAGACATTCCGGAACATGACCATAAGTTAAACATACCATAAATATCCTTTGCATAGCTTAGAAATATGCTTTGAGGGGTTCGGTATGCTAAAATAAACTTTTGGGTCATTCAGGGACTAAAAGCGTTAAAAAGTGCACAAGTTTGCATTTTCACGCATAACTTGCCTTCTGAATACATCCGGACATCCAAAAATTTATGTAAGCACTAAAATATTTTATTTTAGTGTTTGGCATGAGAAAAATCCATTCGTCACGCAATTTGGATCGTTTTTCGCGCTTATGCGCATTCCGTCGTAATTAAGCGAACATCGCGATCGTACGACCAAACGAACAAACATCCGGAATATTTTTGAGCATGTTTCATGTCCAAAATGTTTAGGCATCATTTTAGGGCCTTGAAGTTGGCTTAACGGGCCTTGAACGCGTCGGAATGAGCCTTAAACACCAACAGGGACTGAAACTGTCATTTTTCAAACTTGTTTCTGATCAGTCATGCCCAGGCGGGCCGCGTAAGCTTCTGATGTTCCTTACGTGGGCCGCTAGGCCCTCCCAGACCAGATTCAATGAATTAAACAGCTGTTAACAGCTGTTTCTCCATCCAAATAGGGATTGCCTTTGTGGTATCCCTATAGTCTCAAAGGTGTATTTTGATGCACTAGGTCTTAATGAATTCTTAAATCACACTTTTATGGTATATTTTGATATACTCCTAAAAGTATAGTTTGATATACTCTCATGTGTGGTATTGTACAAAACCAGCATATATATTTTGTTAACAAACCAAAACATGTTTCGATATGTTATTTATCAAATCCAAAGCATATTTTGATATGTTATTAACTACCAAAACATATTTTAAATATGTTATTTATCCAACCAAAACATAGTTTAATATGTTATTCATAAATCCAAACAATACTTTTGATATACTATCAAAAACGATTATTTTGACAACCAAAGTATATTTAATATACTATATGTTTAACGATTTTGGAACTGAAATATATTTTGATTTATTGCCTATTCAACTTCCTTAAAACCAAAGTATATTCTTATATATACTATAAACCTTTTTATCAAAATATTGTTTTTCGAACAATACATTCAATACAAATTCATTTTACATGGTTATTCACTTAACCATACATTATTCTTTTATAAATATATATCATTGTATTGTTTATCACTTTTCGAATGATTTATAAAATAGAACATTTTACAAGGATCATGACTGACTTTTGTTAAACAACATTTTCTAAACTTATAAGTCATGAATCCTATATTCACAAAACCTATGTATCTCACAGGCATTTTTATGCTGACGTACATATTTTTACATATGTTTCAGGTGCTGACTTGAGATGATTGTTGATACATGCTACATTTAGGATGGACTCGTGCCTTAGCGACTTTAAAACTTGGAAGATCATAGTTGTACTTATTTGATTGTATTAAAACAATGAGTTCATTTATTCAATAAAACAAATTTATTTATTCCATGATTATGAAACAATGATTCTGTTACAACACTCCCCGACGTTTCCGCCACGTCTAGTTGTTTTACGTGGTCGGGGTGTGACAGTTTGTTGCATTAAACTGATTATATTTACGCATCAGTGCGCATATAACCTTCCAGAAAGCGATTTAGAGCCCGAAATCGAACAAGAATTGATATGTTCAAATGATACACATATTTATACAAATCCCATGTATGAAATACAATATTTCATTGGTTTGGTATTTGTTTGATGGTTTAAGTGACACAGGTGTCACAGTCTCCCCTACTTCAGGAAATTTCGTCCCGGAATTTATCTAGAGGAAACTGGTGAGTGCTTGAAACATGAAGTTGAAAAGATCAAACAACACTGGTGTGCACATGTATTTAAAGCACACCAGGTATCCAATCCGTGGATTTCGATTGGTACTTTAATATTTTCCATGAATCTAACTATAAAGATAGGGAGATCTTTAAAAAGAAAATTCGATTTCGATTATAAGGAATCGAAATGTTCGAATTAAGGTATACAAGGAATCCAATGAAAGGACTCTGATTTAAATGATAATCATCCACAACGATCTAATTATTAATGTAAGAAGATCCCATATGGATTTTGGGATTTGAAAAGCGGGAGGCGTTTCAAAACCTTGCACTAGACGGGCTTAAGTTAAAACATGAAGTAAAATGCTTATGAAGTTGAGGTGCTAGATATGCCAAGGCAACATACGAAGCAAAATTTGAAGATTAAGTCAATACATGAGAAAATGTTTTTGAAACTATGCATGGGGTTCTTTTTGAAATGTGTTTAATGTTTTTGAAACCTTATATATAATACTTTTGAAATCATAAAGTAGGTGTATTAAGTAAGTATATTTATAAAATGTTTTAAAATCATGCAAGATGAGATTTTGAAATTATGTATAAGGTTTTTGAAAATATTAATAATGCTTTTTGAAATCATGCACTCGATATATTAAGAAAATATATTGTGTTAATATTGTTTTCAGACTATTTGAAATATTAAGAAAATCATGCACTGAAACATTTTGAAATCATGAAGGTTGTTTTTGAAACATAGACAATGCTTTTGAAATCATGCATTTGATATATTACATAAAATTTGTTTTCAAACTATGTGAAATATTTGAAATCATGAAGGTTGTTTTGAAAACTTATGCTATGCATGTTGTTATGAAAATCAGAATGCAATGGGCATGAGATCGAAAAATTACCCTTAGTTATCTAACCAAGGATTTAAAGGCACAGATGTGCAAAATGCACGATTACTCATAATGTCACTTATTTTCTGTACTTCGTTTCTTAGAATGAGATGAGTACTTAAAATTTTCGAGGAAATCATGAGTGATCACATGAAAGGGGGAATCATAAGAGTAGTATGTTTAAAGAACATAGTTCCTTGATGTAGGTATCATAGGGTAATGCCATACACATATGTAACTACACTTTTACATCAGAATTGAGAACAACCATTTATTTAAAACAGATTGTTTCAGGGTTCAACGAAAGATACAAAGCATGAAAGTTCAGATTATTTAAAGCAGCTTCTTCTGATCGGCCAAATGCTCATTTGTGGGTTGGATTTGCATTGACAATCTCTGGGCATTTGTCCCTGAAATGGCTCGTCTCGCCACAGTTGTAGCACGATTCAGGTGGAAAACGAGCTTGGATAGGGTTAGCTTGTGGTTGATTTGGACCACCTTGGGTTGGGTTAGTTCGACAAGCACTTGCCAGGTGACCAATTCGCCTACATGATACACACACACGACACTGTATGTGAGCTTGGTGATGCCCGTTACATTTGTTGCATAACGGTCCCGTTCCTTTGTATTGCTTCTTAGCTGGTGGTGCTGCCACCTGGCTAGGTCTGGTCTGATTTGGATCAATGACTGGAGAATTCTTTGAAGCTTTACGCTTCCTTGACCTTTTCAAAGGCTTGGCTTCTGCTTCCTTTGATGCTTCTTGAGTGGCTATATTATTGAGACGAGACATGGCGATACCTAAATCCACAGACTTCAGGATTATTTCGCCTATTTGCTGTGCAAATTTAGCAGCTTTGTTGGTACAAGATGTCTATCGCCTACGTCAACAGTCTAGGTCATGTCTGTAGCTTGTAATAGGGGTCTAAAGTGTAAAATTTAAGTTTATTTGTATTGAAAGACATTTCTCACGAAATGACATTATATGGTGATTTCACACGAAATGGAACTTTGCCATTTTGTGCGGAATGACACATGTTGTTTTCGTGCGGAATGGTTGCCCTATATATATGGGTGTTAGGTTTTCCATTTGGTATGGTTCAGTGATTCTTGTAACGAAGTGCTACCAAATTTTCTCCGTGTATTCAAGTCTAATATCAATGGAAAACCAGTTTAAAGTGTATTTCTATGCTTCTACTCACATTCTAACACCGATTCTCAGTTACTAATTTGTTTCCGCCATTCTAGTGACTTAGAGTTGACTCAGACCGACTCATTCAGGTCGTATATCGATCCTACAAGTGGTATCAGAGCTCAGGATGAGTCAAATCGGCTGAATCAGTGCTTTGAATGGTTTAGAACTTTCTACTTCTACTCATTCTTGGATTTTTGAACGATTCCACGGACAAAATGGGCTGATCTTTGAATATAATGTGTAAAACATCATTTTAATCAATCCTTGAAAGTTTCAAACCTAAATTCGGACTAAAATTGATCAAAATGTGCTAAAAACTTCATTTTGTGTGAACGAGCAGCATTTCGTTTGAAAATTGAGTTCATTCCGTACGAAATGAACTATTTCGTGTGAAAGCTTACCATTTCGCTTCAAAAACTTGTTGATTTCTCACGAAATAAACCATTTCGTTTGAAAAAAAAACCATACTGTCTGATCATTCCGCATGAAAAGGGATTTTTTGCTCATTTCGCATGAAATGACACTTCATTTCGTTTGAATGTGTCATTTCGCTTGAAAGTTGATTTTGCTTGAAACTTGATTTCGCTTGAAAGTCCATTTCAGGTGTGTGTCCATTCCGTTTGAAAGTCTATTTTGTGTATAAGTGATTTCGTTTGAAAAGTCATATTTTCAAAAACTTGGAAATTTTTTCGAAACTGATTTCATTTTAAAATGGATAACCAAGAATTTTATAACATGTTTTCCGGAGGGGGAATGACAGCAGTTCAAACTCCAGTGAGTATTGTGACCATGGAAAATGAGCTCGGTACAATGCAAAAGTCACCAAAGTTAATGAACATTGACGAGTATTCAGGGTGGTCAGATAGGTTTAAAACCTGGGTACATGCAAATCATTTTGAATGTTGATGAAAATTGTGTCAGGGTATGAACCTCCGAAGACTGGAGCGGGTATTGAGAAAGCACTTCATCAGTTTACTCCACTTGAACAAGATAGTTTTAAAGCTGAAAAGAAAATGATGAGTATCTTGCAGCAAGCGATCAAAGAAGATATTTTAGTTCTGTTACAACATCAGGATAACTCGCAGTCTGTCTGGAATGCACTAAAAGAAAATTTTCTTGAAAGTGTTTCGATTATAAAGAGCAAAACGGCATTAATGAAAAAGGAATTTGATATTTTTATGGGTATCAAAGGTGAGTCTACAAAACAGTTGATCGAGAGATATTGTCATCTGGTTGTAGAAATGAAACGTTTGAGCATTGAAAAAACAAATGAAGAGTGGGTTGACAAGCTGGCAGATGCATTACCATATGATGAATGGGGCACATATTTGTTGGTTTTGAAAAATAAATCGGAGTATGTTGGGATGAATCTTAGCACGTTTATCGAGAAAATTGAATCGCATGATCTTGAACTTACAAAGATCAGAAAAATGAAAGCTTCTAGCGTACAACAAGATGTTTCATTGTACTACAAAGGAAGCTCATCAGCAACATCTAACCTAAGACCAAAAATTCAGACAGCATTCAGTGTTGAGCCTACATTTGGAGTTTCTCAAAGCACACCGAACAACAACTATTCACCATTCACAAGTTATGAACCAAATCCGACGGTTCAAGAACAAGTGTCTCCTCAAAGTTCATCAAGTTCAAATAATCAGAGTTATGTTTCTAGGATACAGTGCAATATTGCTGTAAACATAAAAAATGGTCAAGATTTTACAGAAGCAGCTGCAAAGCAACATATCGCACTATTAGCTTCCGTTCTTGAATCATATGAGAGTCTAGTTGCGGGAAGGATCGGTAATCCTGATATGACGAAAGAAGACTACGATCAGATTGATCCAGGGGAGCTGGAACTCATAGATATCAAATGGGGCATGGCGAGCTTGGTGAGGAGAGCACAAAGATTTATGGAAATAATCGGACAAAACAATCTCTTAGGACCTGATCAAAAGCTTGGATTTGATAAAGCGAAAGTTACGTGTTTCAAATGCAAAGAAAAAGGGCATTTCAAACACGAATGTCCAAACAGGGAAGTAAACAATCATCAGAATCCGTTCACAAATGACTACTACCGACAAGCAATCTATCACAAAACTAGTTAGCAACCATTCAACCAAAGACCTCAAATTGAAAACAAACCTGAAAAGGCTCTTTTGGCTAATCAGGATGATGAAAAAGTTGCGGAAGGGTTTAGTTGGGATAAATATATTCCTGGTGAGGGTTTGGCTATGTTGGCAGAGATTATTGAAGAGCCAGAATGTGTTGTTGAAACTGAAGAAGTCGGTGAAGTGATGAGTGAAGAGAGTCTGGCAGAGCTTGAAGAGGCAGCAGCAGAAGTTTATTATTATCAATCAGAATAGGATATTATTGCAAATTCTTTTAAATCCATAATGCCTCCTAACATGTTTGATTCTTTTGCAGGATTCTTCAGCGAGCCAACTACAGGTTTCTGTCCACAATATCACAAAGAAAAAGCTCCGGTTGAAGAAATCATAGATGTTTCTAAAGAGATGAATGAAGAAACTCTGAAGGAGATAGCTGACAAAGCGCTGATGGTCAAGCTGAAAGAGGTAGACAAAACTCAAGAGTCCGAGTTTGTCGAAACGGAGTCTGTCGAAACAGAGTCAATCGAAAAGGAGTCTGTCAAAACGGAGTCTGTCAAAACATCGAAAAGGAGTCTGTCAAAACGGAGTCTGTCGAAACATAGTCAATCAAAAAGGAATCCGAGTTCAAATCAGAAAATCTGGATAACAAATCAGGAGAAAAATCAGAGTCTGAGTCTGACGGGTTTGGTAAACCAGAAATTAAAACTGATCAAGAAGAAAAGGTTATTGAAAAGATTGATTCAATTCCTGAAACACCATGCGAAAACTGTTTAAAACCCTGCATAGATTGTCTTGAAAAAGATAAAAAGTTTCAAGAATTGAAGAAATATACTGACGAAGTAAAATATGATCTTAATGATGTGAAAGAAGGTTATGATAATTTATCACGCTCAATCAAAATGATTCAAAAAGAAAGTATAGAAAATGGTAAAGCCACTAATTTGTTCAAAGAAACTGTTATGGAAAAGCAGATGGAAATTAACATTCATCTGGACACAATTGCATCTTTAAAAACGGAACTTGAATTAATGCGTATTGAAAAGGAAAGGGTTGAGAAGAAATTGATCAGTTATATTGCTTCATCTTATGTGATTGATCAAATTGTTCCTAAACTACCTGATGCTAAACCTGTTTTTAACAACGTTCCACCCCCAATATGGAATCATTACACACAAAAATATCCAGATGGGGTGGAAGCAGCTTTGAATCTTAAGTTGAGAACTGTGGAGAATGAGTTATCTGAAAGCATTGATGTTACATTTTCTCCATCTGACACAGACAACGAGTCACAAGTGATTGAAACTGTTGTTGACCAAGTGTTGGATGAAGAAAGTGATAACTCTGATTTCGGAACAGTTAAAACTCATTTGGAGACTTCCAATTCTAATTCTGAAGGTGATGGAAATTTTCTGGACAAATTCATACCAAAATCAGATAAAGTTGTGGATGATGATTCGATCATTGTGGTTTACACAATGACCGGAACTGACAAACTCTATACTCATTTTGAGTATCCAATTTGGAATGCAAAATTGGAAAATGTTGAAAAGGTTTATAAGCTTGTGGAAATAGACATTTCAGAGGTTAACAACAATGTGTTTCAATCAAACAACCTGGGAAAGAAAGAATGGGTGGGTAACAATGGTCAGAACAAAAGACATGGTCACAATTTCAAAAAGAAAGATGTCGGTTTTGAGAAGAAAATGGCTAAAAAGGAGGTTAAGCCAAAAGAAAATTTGTGTGATGTGTTTGTGGCGGGTAAGAATACTGTAGATGAAAAAGATTATATCTTCAGTCAAAAAGCAATTGACGATTTCAATGCAGCCCAAAAGTTGAAAAATGAGATCAACAAATCCACTTTTGTCGAATATGACAAAAGAATCTGTTATCGCTGCAATGAAATTGGTCACATTTGAAAAGCCAGTTTTCCAAAAACCAAAACCAAAATTTTCAAAGGATGTTAAAGGAAAAACACCGATGGTTTTCCCCGTGCGTATTCTGAAATGCGGTGAATCTTTGAAGTCCGAGGACAAGCCAAAATCAACCTTTGAGATTGGTGAATCTTCAAAATCTCCAAAGACTTCAAATATTTATCCCAAAACGAAGATTTTACAAAATCAATCATGGGTGGAAAAACCTAAACAATCGTTTGAAGAAAAGAAAATGGAAAGGTTTTGAAATCAGAACCAACAGTTGCTGTCACTAACAATGAAAAACTTGAGTTTGAATTGGACAAACAGATTGAGGAATTCCCACCAATCAAGGAGGGAGATATAATTAAAATCAAAATCAAAATATGTACCTGTTGTTCCAAACGTTATCTTCAACATTCCGAAAGTTGACGTGTCTTGTGATCTTGTATTTGGTAGTGTTCCAAATGTGAAGAAATCTTGGGCATCATTGTTTTAGTAAATATCTTTAATGTGTGCAGGGGCTTCCGAGGTCGATCATCTCCAAGTGGATCATGGATAGTGGCGCCTCGAGGTATATGACTGGGATGTTAGCATTGCTCTATGATGTCAAATCAATCAACGGAGGATATGTAGGATTTACAGGAAATCAGGGAGGAAGAATCGTTGGTGAAGGAACTCTTACCAATGGAGTTGTATATTTTCATAAAGTGAACTACATCATTGAACTTGAAAAGAATCTGTTGAGCATATCACAGATTTGTGACAAGTTATTCACAGTTCATTTAACAAAAAAATGAGTGTTTAATCATTAAACCTGGTTTTAAAATTCCAGAAGAGTTGGTTTTGATGCGAGCTCCTCGTGAAAATGATTTATATGTCCTAGACATGAGCATCGCAACAACAACAGACAAAAAGAAACATTTTTTTGTAACTAAAACGAAAGCATCTGGAAAAGAATCAAGAATGTGGCATCGTAAGATGGGTCACATTCATGTGAGAAAAGTGAATTTCTTAGTTCACAATGATCTTGTTGAAGGCGTTAATATGAAAAATTTCCATCTGAATGATGATTGTGTAGAATGCAAAAAGGGAAAGCAAACAAAGAAGTCACATCCAAAGAAGCTCTTGAACTCAATCAGAGTACCGCTAGAAAGACTCCACATGAATCTGTATTTTGCACCGGTAAATGTGAAGAGCGTAAGTGGAGATTTGTATTGTCTTGTGGTCACTGACGACTTTGCAAGATTTTCATGAGTGATGTGTCTCGAAAGTAAATACCAAACGTTTAATTCATTGATGATTTTATTCAAAAAGATGGAGACGTTGTACAAACTGCCGATCAGAAGAATTCGAAGCGACAACAGAACAGAGTTTAAAAACAACCGTATGGAAGAATTCTGCAATGACAAAGGCATTCTTCATGAATTTAGCGCACTGTATACTCCACAGCAAAACGGTGTCACATTACGAAAGAATCGCACACTAATAGAAACAGCTCGAACTATGCTAGCTGATTCCAAATTGCTAATATACTTTTGGAGTGAAGCGGTTGCTACAGCGTGTTATACGCTAAATCATGTTCTTACAGTAAAGAAGTACAAGAAAACCTGCTTCGAATTACTTCATCGCTATAAACCAAATCTGAAATTCTTAGAACCTTTTGGATCACCTTGCACATTTATTGATCCAGATGGTAAATTTGGTGCTAAATTTAACGAAGGTTTTTTTGTGGGTTATGCGAGTCCACTGAAGAGAGTATTTGTTCCATGCCTGGGGAAGATTATTCAAGTTCAGCATGTTGATTGTCAGAAGTTTACTGCTCCGGCACAACTTCTCAGAAAAAAGATTGTTGTTTGACTACGACAAACTTTGGGAGTCATTCCAATTGCCAACTGAGCTAAGTGAGGAGGAACTAGCATACTTATACCAACAACAGCAATGTATGTCACAAGAACAAGTGCCAAGACCGTTGGTAGTTTCTCAACCCACAAAGGGTGAAAATGATCACGAGGCCGGTCCAACTGGAACGACACACGAACCCCCAGAAGAACCAGCTCCAACATTTGATCAATCTGACGACTCAGAATCGGAATCCGATCTGATTTTTTACGAAGAACCAAATGTTGCATCTTCAGAAGCTGTGGATCACACGGGTGATCAGGATATCACAAACTTGCAATCGGAAGTGAGCGTGCCAGACACAGTCAGGCCAAGAACTTTGTCTTATCATCCTTCAGAACAAATTATTGGAGATCTTCAAAGTGGAGTGAAAACACGCGATCAAATCAACAAAGGGCTTACATGTTTTTATTCATCTATCGCTCCTTTACAGGAAGAATTCTCATTGAAATGCTTTATTTCACAGGTAGAGCCAAAGACATATAAAGAAGCATTAACTAAAGATAGCTGGGTGAATGCAATGCAGGAAGAGCTGCAACAGTTTGAGAAACTTGGAGTATGGAGATTAGTGGATCTACCGGAAAATCAAAAGCTGATCAAGACCAAATGGGTCTTCAAGTGTAAACGGGATGATAGAGGGGTGATTGTGAGAAGTGTATGTCGGACAACCACCGGGTTTCACCGATCCAGTGCACAAACACAAGGTCTATCTACTCGACAAAGCGCTTTACAGACTACACCAGGCCCCGAGAGCCTGGTACGAGACCCTTTCCCAACATCTGCTGGCCAACGGGTTCACCAGAGGGACGGTCGATAGCACTTTGTTTACAAAAGAGGTTTCAGGGCATCTACTCATCGTGCAGATTTACGTTGACGACATAATCTTTGGATCGGCGAATGATGATTTGTGCAAAGAGTTCGAGAAGGTTATGAAAAAGAAGTTTGAAATGAGTTCGATGGGGGAGATGAAGTTCTTCCTAGGGCTTCAGGTTGAGCAAATGCCCGAAGGAATCTTAATACACCAGACAAAATACGTGAATGATGTGCTTGACAATTTCAAAATCATGGGATTTGTCCGGACGAAAGTGGTGAAAAGGTGGATGAGACGTACTACCGGTCAATCATTGGATCCTTATTGTATCTGACTGCGTCCAGACCGGACATCATGTATCCAACTTGTCTATGCACCCAATATCAATCAAACCCGAGGCAGTCACACCTGACGATTGTGAAGAGAATTTTACGGTATCTTAAAGGCTGCCCAAGCATCGGCTTGTGGTATCCTAAGTCTGGTGACTTTTCTCTTACTGGTTACGCTGATTCTGACTTCGGGAGCTGTAAGCAAAATGCAAAGTCCACAACGGCTGGTTGTCAGTTCTTCGGAACTCGACTTGTTACTTGGCAATGCAAGAAACAAACCACAGTCGCTCTCTCAACCTGTGAGGCTGAATACGTTTCGGCTTCCAGCTGTTGCTCTTAGATCCTCTGGATCCCGCAGCAGATGAGGGACTATGGTTTGCAGTTCTTAGATACGCCAATCTTTGTGGACAATGAGGCAGCAATAAATATAACTAAAAATCCGGTTCACCACTCTAAAATGAAACATATTGAAATTCGACATCATTTCATCCGTGATTGCTACGAGAAGAAATTGATTCGAATTTATCATATACACACCGATGATCAAAGAGCTGATTTTTACACAAAACCTTTTGATAAAAAGAGATTTAACTATCTTTTGAAATTAAATGGGTTGAAAAATTTGTTTGCTGGGAGGGTTGTTGAGTGTGAAGCCAAGGAGGACGGCGATCTAAAGTGATCTACGTCTTGTTGTCAAGTTTCTGTACAATTTATTTTCTGCTTTTGATAAAAACCAAAAACACAAAAATATGTTTTTGCTTTTAGGGGGAGAAAGTTTACAGAAAATACAAAAACATGATAAAATTTCAAAATCCAAAAACAGTGAAAAAGTCAAAAAGAGTATGTGTAAAAAGGGGAAATGATAGTACATCAGCTAGACAGTTGCAGTACGCTAAAGAAATGTATAGTTTAAAAAGTGTTAAGCAGTCTTGCAGATGATATGCCGATAGGTTTTTACACATTTAGTAAGTTTGTTTGGGATATAAACCTAAATCATTTCTTTCTTATACGTGGGGAACATCTCTCGGATATATGGGTAACCCCCAAAATCTTGTTTGAAAGACCCCTCTTTCTGAGATACTAGGTCTTTATGCTTAGTGATATCTGTGGTATTATCCCCGGACTTCTGATTTTGCGGAAGCAATGGCCTAGTCCCCGTATAATACTTTTCGCTTGCTTGAAATAAAAGCACCCCCCTCAGCATAAAAAAAGATGAAACATTGCAAAATGTTAATCATGTGCTGTTGAAGAAAAGATTCTCTAAAGGGAACACACCTAAAGTCGAACCATCATCTCTCTGATTTTGCAGAAGCAATAGCCTGAGCTCTCTTGGTCTCGCATTTAACCCCTTACAGATATCATCTAGGTATACTCACATGTAAGACTGAATATTGGGATCAGGATACGGGAGTATATTCTGAGGTGGTACACGCGTATAAGTTAAGCCTTAAAACATTAATTCGTATCCTGAACAGATTGAAATTTGTGTGAGAATTTAAATTGGATCAGTATATCGGCAATCACTATGAATTTTTTAATGCTTAGTATGAAATCAAAGTTTAACGGTACTTGTAGCTTGTCGGCAGCTGATATGATCCCCTAACACGCTCACTAAAAATATGTGTGTACAGTTTATTGTTTCTTTAATCCAAAAATTCAAAAAGTTGTTCTGTTTGTTTAGCAAAATGTTAAAATCCAAAAAGATTTGATTTTCATCTTATTTTCGACAACGGACATTGGGGATCTGATGATCAAAGTCTCAAAGTGCTAAATAAGTTGGAGCTTGTGGGTTGGATAAGCAAAAATTGTGAAAAAGTGTTTGGAAATTGCTCGAAATGTTTAAAAGTTCATTAATTTGAACTTAAATCTGTTTCAAAAAAGTCAGCAACTTCATAAATTGGTCAGCCAAAGTCATTAACTTGGACTTGGTTAACTGGGTATAATGGTAAAAAGATTAAAAAAAAATTGAAAATTTTTGAAAATTGTGATTTCATACGAAATGACCATTTCGCCCAAAATGGCCATTTCGTTTCAAAAGCTCATTTCGTTTGAATCTGCCAAACTGCCTCAATGTCCATTTCGCACGAAATGGACATGTCTATAAATAAGGGTTTCATTTCGCTTGAAAGCATCAGTTCCTTCATTTCGTTTCAAAAACCCTGTCAGGGCGATTTCACGCGAAATCACTGTGTTCATCGTTTCTAGCCTGAATCTTGTTGTTTTGTTGCTTGTAATTCGTTTATAAGTTGGTTGGCTCAACTTATAAAATGGGAAAGGTGAGTTTGATGTTTGATTTAAACCAGATCTGTCGGTTTCTTATGAACGACGATGAACAAGGACTTTAATCTTAGATCGAGGATGTATTTGTGGACCAAAATGGATAAGATTAGATCAGTGTGATCGGAATGAGATGTAGATCACATCTATGTCATCAATTTCATGATCAAAACATGTTTTTAGAACAGATATGTTGAACTCCGATGAATAGGAACTTTGAACTCAGATCTAAGATGTTTTTGTGAATTAAAATGAACAAAAAACACACCCATGTACTCAGATTATGTTAAAGAACAAACTTAGGGTTTCAATTTTAACATCAGATCATGTGTAAAATTATTGTTCAGATATGTTAGTTCAAACGAAATGAAAAAGTGGTTTCAAACGAAATGATGAGTCATTTCGTTTCAAAAGTCATTTCGTTTCAAAATGTGATTCCGTTCAAAACTCCATTTCGCTTGAGAGTCATTCCGTTTGAAACTGGTCATTCCGCTTGAACATCATTTCGCTTGTAGTACCATTTCGTTTGAGATGTCATACCACATGAAATGACCATTTCGTTTGAAAGGGATTTCGTGTGAATGATACTTTGTTTTGAAAAATGTCAAAAGTGTTAACTTGAATTTCTGTTGTATTTTTTCAGGTTTCGAATGTACTGTTTGATCCGTTACACAATATCTGTTGTGTTTACGATGAAAAGCTTCCAAAAATGGCGGTTTTCAAGGAGATTCTGGAATTCATGAAGCGGTTACCAATCCAAAAGGCATTAACAGATCAGCATCTTGTTTTTATATCTCATATTGAACGATTCTGGAAAAATGCCAAGTATGATGCAGAAAACAAAGGGATTACATCAATTGTCAGCTTGAATAGTCAAGATAAAGAAATTGTCACCACAGAACAGCTGGTTCGTGAAGTTTTAAACTTTCCTGATGATGAAGATTCTCCGACAAAGTTTCCTGAAAAGATGGTTAAGGGATGCATGTTAAGGATGGGGTATAATGGAGAGTTGAACAGTGCAAATTATCTGAAATCAAGTTTCTCAAAGCCTTACAAGTTTTTCATTCATTCAGTAGTTCATGCTCTCAGTCATAGAAAGGGTGGTTATGATGCAATGAGAGATTACCATATGAACATGGTGACTGCACTTGTGTTGAACAAGAAGTATAATTTTTCTAAAATCATTTTTCATTCAATGAAGGAAAACATTACTTCTGACAACAAAACCTGGATTTATCCAAGATTTGTACAGATGATACTTGATCATGCCTATCCAGATCTTGTGAAGGATGAAAACAATGATTTATTGCCATTGTATCATATGGATAACGAGACATTGATGGTATTTTCCAGATATCACAAGAATCATCCAGAACCAACAACAAAAGCTGAATTCTTCGGATTTATCAAGAGTGCAGATTATCAAGATCCAGATCCTGTTGATCATTTGAAATGGAAAAACAATGAAGAGATGAAAGAGAAAAGCACAGCTGAGGAATTGGAAAAGTTAAAAAAAATTCAAAGAAACTCGAAATGAGTGGTTCTTGAAAGTAGAAAAGAAGAAAAGGAGTAGAAAGACAACTCCTAAAGTTCGAACTGAAGAAGGTTCTTCCTCTCAACCGAAAAAGAAACGTCAAAAGATAGTTGTTGAGACAATGCTGGTCGATGAACCAGAAGAAGATGAACCAGTAGCTGATGCTGAAGTTGATGAACGTTTAACCTTTGAAACAAAGCAGTTGTTAAAAGCTCTTGATGATACTGCAGAAACTGAGAAAGCTGGTGATGATGAAGAGAAAAGTTCATCTAGTTCTGAAGAGGAGGTTGATGAAACTGAACGTTTGAAAAGAATCAAGGCTGATATAGAAAAAGAAAAACAGTTAAAGAAAAAAAGGAGAGAAGAAAAAGATGATGATTTGTACATTCCATCTCAAGAGAATGTTCAAATTGAAACACCACCGTCAGGAGGTCGAAAGAAGTCAACTACGAGAAAGCGTGTTGATCCCACTGCAGTCAGAAAGTTGAGATTCAAGATTCCAGTGAAACCACAACAACAACCACCAACAGTACCACAACAACCACCATCACCACCACCACAACAACCACCATCACCACCACCACCACAACAACCACCACAATCACCACCACATCAATCACTTATCCTTGAACAACCTGTTATCACCTCACCACATATTCTTCAAACACCACCAACTTCACAACCACAAGTTCAAACCACTCCTGGATCATCTGGATTCAGAGATTTTCCACACATCCCAGAAAGTTCAGTTCTTGAAGGTCTTCAAGATTTCAGTTTTGTGAACGATGATCTTATCAAGAAGCTGCAAAAGAAGGTTGATGATGTGTTAAAAGAGAAAAAGAAGTTAGAAAACGTGTGAAGACAGTTGAAGCTGAGAATTCATATCTTTTGAAGAAAGTTGAATCCGATCAAGCCGAAATTGATATTTTGAAAGTTAAAGTAGCTAAATTGGAAGAAGATAAGTCTAGAAGAGATGAACAGAACAAGTATTTTGAGCTGAAAAACAAAGAGTTGGAAGCAAATAATGCGAGAAGAGAACATGAAGATTATATGCTGAGAAAAGTAATTGAAGATTTGATTGGCAAGCCAATTGAACAAAGATTCGAGGAGATACAACTTGAAGAGGTTAGAGTGAAACGAAAAGCTGATATGGAAACTCAAATGAAAGATAAGGGCAAAGGTGTTGAAGGTGAGAAAGCTGTTGAAGTTACAAAAGGGGAAATGGTTGTGTCTGTGCCAACAGAAGATCCAGTATCGTCTGTTCTACCAATATCTTTAGTATATGGTGATAATGACGAAGATGAAGAAGATGAGGAAGATGATGATGCTTTGATAGATGATGCAGATGATGTATATTCTGCAAGCAGTCATGATGATGATGATGGAAACGATGATGATCAAGGTTGTGACAACCGGAACTTTTGAGGTTAGTAATGTCTTACCTTACATTGCCTTACGATCTTAACTCCTCATTACTCGTTTATTATATCGTTAAACTTAAGCAAGCGTATTGACATCTTGGGCCGCACTTATAGCATGGCCCAATTCTAGTATATGAACTGGCTTATCATGTTGGTCTCTTGGGCTTGCAACCTTCTTAATTGTACGAAGTACATAGGAAGTGAGTAACGTAAACTTATATCACAAGTCAAAACTCCAAAATATTACGGATGTGTAGCAGCCGAGTAAACGGGCTTGAGCCCATTAACGGATGTTGAATGACCGCCCAAACCTATTGGTGGTGGGTATCTCTAGTGACCGGCCCAAAATGGTCATGTGTTTAATTGTTGTAACCGGCCCAAACAACCCAAGTAAACCCTTTTCTTTTCCCATATATCAAGATATACGTAGATTGGAATGATAAAACATAAACTAAACCCTACCTCCTGTTCCTAATCTACGATCGGCAGTAGACCAGGATTTTCCCCCTTCACACGCGAAGTCCTTCCTTGGTGCTTACTTGATTTCCGGTTAGTGTGTATGATTGTGTTTATTATTCTTGATGATGGCATGAGTAGTAAACAGTTTTATTAAACGACTATTTGACTATATGATTATGTGCTTATCGACATGGAGTAGTAAAATAGTTTCGAGTCTTATAGGGTTTGGAAACTTCATGCATGGTTAATGAATAGGATCGAGTTTTTGTATGAGGCTGATTAGATGGTTGTTAATCTTGGTTTATTATTAATGATTATTGAGATCGTTGGCATGTGGTTGATGATCATAGTTGATCACGTTTTCATGGAGAAGATAGTTGCAGGTAGGGTTTCATCGATTAGGTCATCATAGGGGAAACAATTGACTGATATGATTCTATTGATGAATGTGCATGGTGATGGCTGTTAATGATGACCGATGGGATGTGAATAGGTTAGCACAACTAGCATAGCCAACTTGTTTAAATACTTTTGACAGTCAAAGAAGGTAGACCTCATTAATTACATCAGAAGCCATGTGATTCCTTAGACAATTCATGTGATTGAGTGAGAGGTCCAATGAAGCCTTGTCACCAATTAGAGTTGTCGGCTATCTTTGTCATATATGCATGAGAATTAATAGTATTGTTAGAGCATTCACATTCTAACCATCAAATTATGTGAGGAGGGGTTTTTATATTATAAAGGGTATAAAAAGTGGTTGTGAGTAGAGGAGAGAGAAAATGTTACTGTTCATCTGTATATTTGAGGGGACACTGTTCACCCGTTATAATTTTTTAATATATTTTGAAAGTGGTTGTGAGTGAAAGTGAGAGAAAAATGTAATGATAATATTATTTAATTGAAAGGAGAGAGAAAAGGTATTTGTTTTTAGTGGAAATATATTGATATAGGAGTTGTTTTTTAGTGGAATGTATGTATAATTTGATGGATTGGATGTGAATGCTCTTTCTAGTAATTTATATCATATAGTGTGACCAACCAATGCTAATAACTTCACTATCGATTATTGATACGAATAATACATGTGGATTTGGATATACATGAGTAGAATAAGTGTTATGTGTCATTCGGTGATTGTTGCATGCACACACTATGATTCATACGTAGAACCTTATTGGAAATATAAACTAATATCGCATACGTGAATACCATAGGCTGTGATGGTTTAAGGGTGAACTCGCGTATTCGCTAGGTGATTTTATGATGTCAACTGGCTTGTTATGTTGCATGAATTTCTGTCACAACTTGCATGGTTACTTAGATGTGAATTGAATCAATCAACATGTATTTTGGCGTAGCATGAACTTGTGTCGCAAAAGTACTATGATTCGTAGGCTTGTCATGATATACGTTTAGTTGTTTATTGTTTGAGCAAAACGTGTGACAAGATACGTGAATTGTGAATTCGTGAAACTGACTGTCTCTGGTAAACATGATAGGATTTGACTGATCAACTGTTTAACTGGCGTTAATCTAACCGAGCAAACCAAAGGTGAGTTCACTGCACTTCTTTAAGCATGCGTCCCGGTGGTTTTGGAATATCATTACCAATGCTTGTTTAGGGGCATTGGGGTTGGGCACACTCCCAGGTTGTATTGGGCACACTCCCAGGTTATTTTGGGCACACTCCCATGGTATATATTGGACACACTTCCAGTATATAAGACTCTCCTACGTTAATAACAATCCCAAAACGAAACGATGAGTTGACTTAACAGATATCTGGTAACTACACACGTTAACAAAACTTTGAACTCACCAGCGTAGTCTAACACACTTGTCTGCATGCTTGTAGGTCGTTAGCTGTTACACATTGGAACTTGCTATCTGGAGCAGCTGGAGTGGACATGGTCTTAACAAGCATACTTATCTTATGGGTTTATTGATACATTACATACTATATTGCTTCCGCTGATTACTTTGGTTTTCATTTAAACTCACATACAGTATTTCATTTACAATTAAGTACTTTATCAATTAATTGAATGCGTTTGATATAATTAGTGGCTCGTTGTTGGATCGTCGCACTCCTAATAGGGACATACCTTAGGTGGTAATTTGGGGGTGTGACAAAGGTACTTCAGGAATAAAGATCACTAAAGCATCTCAAGAAGAAAATGTTGATGATTATCTTCGAGATGATGCAAATGAAGAGCCTGAAAATGCTGGAAGTAAGGGGGAGCATGTTGATGATAAGAGTGTTGATGAAAGTGAAAAACTAATTCTACGTCTTGAACCTGATGTAGAAGAAGGTGAATACAGGCATTCTTATACTCTGGCTGATATCATCAAGATGACACACATTGAAGATGTTAATTTCAACTTTGATTTTGAAGAGGAGCTGAATCAGTTTGATATCAATCAGCAATCTGATTATCAGTATAAGTATGTTGAAGAAGCTGATAATTACGACAGGGTTGAAGTTGAAGATTGGAGTGATGAGGATCAATCTGAAATTGCTCATGATGATACTTCTAACTTTCCGGCGCTTGTTGAATTCTTCAGTCAAGCAAACATAGATGAGTTAAGGAGGAAAGTTGAAGAATGTTTAAAGAATAAAAATTTTGATGGAACGTCGAAAGATGAACGTCGCGAAGAAAGAAAGAAATGGTTCAGGAAAAGTTCTAAAAGGAAATTTAAAAGACCGCTGAAATACTATCAAAGAGATAGAGGTGTTTCAATTGGTGACATTATTAGCTGGGGTATTTGCCGCAGGTGAATGCATATGCGATCAGAAGAGAGTATGGGTTTCAGTATTTTACGTACATTCAGGATATCATGTCTTTACCATGGTGGGACGTTGATGAACTTCCAAAAGTCAGAACGTTAAATTATCCTGTCAGAGAACGTGATATGCCAACGTGGGGTCTAATGAAATTTGAAGCTTTCAAAGACTTTAAACACTGGAAGCCACACCAACCGAAGAAAGTGAAGAGGGTGCATCCAGTAACAGGCGTTGAAGAGACAATCTTACAGATAAAGAAGCCTGGAGTGATAAAGAACATTCCACTGCCAAAGATGGAGCAAGATTTCCATAAAGGGTTTGTGTGTTGGGTATACAGCTGCTTGTCTACTGAAGCTGTGATCACATACAGAGTGGAAAATGAAGTTAGACATATCTATGTGTATGATCCATTGTGGTTAGTGAATTGCTCAGCAAAGGATATCTAGTGTCTTTTTGTAAACAAGATTGGGTTGAAAGCTGAAGACAAAGAGCAGGCAATGCAGTTTCAGAAAGTTGTAACTATCTGCTTTCAGAAAGGAATTAACTCTGAGAATGCATGGTCGACTAAGTGGAGAAAGATTGAGAAAGAAGAAGCTCTAAAAGCTGAAAAAGAAAGAAAGGCACGAGAAGAAAAAGACAAGATTTTAAGACATACTGTTGTGCAAAGGATGGCTGAAGAAGAAAAGCGAGCGGTTGAAGAGAATGAAAAGCTTAGGAAGCTGTTACTGAAGAAGCCTAAGCCAAGGGAGGAAAAGTTTAAGCCCCTATGAAGAAAGTTTTGGAAGACAACCTCACTGAAGACTCCGGCAATATCCAAGGGGGAGCTTGTTGGTGCACGATGTCTATCGCCTACGTCAACAGTTTAGGTCATGTCTGTAGCTTGTAATAGGGGTCAAAAGTGTAAAATTTAAGTTTATTTGTATTGAAAGCCATTTCGCACGAAATGACTTTATAATGTGATTTCGCACGAAATGGAACTTTACCATTTCGTGCGGAATGACACATGTTATCTTCATGCGAAATGGTGGCCCTATATATATGGGTGTTAGGTTTTCCATTTGGTACGGTTCAGTGATTCTTGTAACGAAGTGCTGCCAATTTTTCTCCGTGTATTCAAGTCTAATATCAATGGAAAACTAGTTTAAAGTGTATTTCTATGCTTCTACTCACATTCTAACACCGATTCTCAGTTACTAGTTTGTTTCCGCCATTCTAGTGACTTAGATTTGACTCAGACCAACTCATTCAGGTCGTATATCGATCCAACAAGCTTGCTCAGACATTTGAGTGTTGCTGCAATGAAGAGACATTCTGGAGGAAGTGAAAGACATAGGAGGAAACAAGTGAAATGTTATCGGATAATCAAAACAGAATGACAACGCATAGAAATTGCGATCATTTGTTTGTTACCTAAGGCAAACAAATGAGATGGTGACTAATCAAAGTAAGCGGGTCATAATAATGTATCGCGAAGACATGCTTTAGCCTATAAGTGGACACTCACCCCAAGAGTTCCCAGGTAAGAGTGACTGGTCCGATTATGTGGATTTGTACGAACACTCTAGCCTTAGACAAAAAACTCAGAGTACAGGCATCCACTCTTCCAGATTGGACGTGTTCACACTATAAGACCAAACTTTGACGGGATTTTGAAAAAATTCGGATGGCACTAAGCCAAAAACAAATCATCCAAAAGGGTGGGTGATTATTTCCAAAATAGTTTTGAAAACTTAGAGGGTTCAAAACCTAGTAATTAATCATCCTAGAACAGATGATTGCTTTTTAAAGCGGTTTTGAAATTTGTGTTCTTGTTGTGGTTGTCGCCTCAGGATAGGTGACGGTATTGTTTTATGACTAAACGCAAGTAAACTCTCGTTAGGGTCCTAGGAAGGTTATAGACTAGGTTAAAGCATTACTAATAACCTAATTCCCTATAACCATGAGCTCTGATACCAACTTTTCTGTCACACCCCGACCACGTAAAACAACAAATCGTGGCGGAATCGTCGGGGAGTGTTGTAACAGAATCATTGTTTCATAACACATGGAAATTTAAATGTTGTTTTATTGATTAACAGAAGTTACAATGTCTTAAAACAAAGAAGTATAACATAATTAACTAGTCTTACATCTTTTATTGTCACTAAGGCCCGAGTCTGCCTATGTGTAACTTGATCAATCCTATGCATCATTTCCTGAAACACATGTGAAAATAGGTACGTCAGCATAAAAATGCCTATGAGATACATAGGTTTTATTGATTTAGGATTCATGACTTATAAGTTTAGAAAAAGTTGTTTAACAAAAGTCAGTCATGATCCTTGTAAAATATTTTTGTTTTATAAATCATATAAAAATCGATAAGGAAACAGATGATATAAAGGAAATATGTATGGTTAAATAAATAACCAAGTAAAATGAATTTGTATAAAATGTGTTGTCTGTAAAACAATGTTTTGTAAAGATATGTTAATTTGTGTAAAATGTAATATGTCAAAATTGAAATGATTTAAATAACGCTACGATATGTAATATCATACAAGCACTTATATATAGGAAGTACCAGCGGCGTATCCACCATGCTTGTATCATATTACACACGCCTCATTACTTAAATCACTGACCAAACAAACCACCAATGTAAAAATGTTTATGTATAACTAAATGTAATGTTTTAAACAAATGTTGAAATATTATTGTGTAAACAAATGTGATGTAGAGTGAATAAAAAGCCTTTATTGATTAAAAGCATTTACTCGACCCAATAAGAAAGAAATGTACAAAACAATGCAATTGATAAATTATAATCAAAATTTATGTTTTGTAAAATAATGCATGCTTTACTGATACAAACATCTATGCGGTGTTGTGAAAATGCATACATTCAAGCCTTGAGACTGTGGCGATAAACACTTAAACGAATTAAAGGTTTATCTGAGTTATGTGTATCGAATTCGGTCATTCCTTTCATCCAAACATACCTAGGATGTTAGGAATGGGAGTTGTCAATTCCTATGGTACCACTACCTACTAACGAACGGCGTAGCTAATGTTAATGAATGTATTTTTGAGCCATTTAAACAAACCAAATGTCATACCAAAATGTAAGCATGTTTTATGAAAATAATGTACTAAGTATGCAACAAATGGACATACATAGCATGAAATGAAATGTAAAATAATGTACTAAGTATGCACTAAATGGACATACATAGCATGAAATATAATGTAAAATAATGTACTAAGTATGCACTAAATGGACATACATAGCATGAAATGTAATGTAAAATAATGTACTAAGTATGCACTAAATGGACATACATAGCATGAAATGAAATGTAAAATAATGTACTAAGTATGCACTAAATGGACATACATAGCATGAAATGAAATGTAAAACGATCTACTAAGTATGCACTAAAAGGACATACATAGCAAAAACATAATGATATCATGTACTAATAGTGTACTAATGAACATAGCAAGTATATGATATGGAAACATGGAAAACACGAAAGTAACAAGTAGGCACGTGTGTTTCACCCCAAAATGTTTGAAAAACAGTAACAGAGGGGTCTATGTACTCACTTGAGGGTGCTTATAAGTCTTGAACAACAACCAAGCAAAGCTAGAGGGATCACGAAATCAAACGGCACCTAATATAGGTAACTATGTAAATAAACGGACCTAAATCGGAAGATCGGATAAAATGAGGTTTCGTAAACCAAATGAGTATAGGAACTCATGTAATATGGTTCAACAAAGCGCATATTCCAAAACGAAACCTATCCTAAGTGCTTACGACCCATTACGACCCGTTTAGGTAGCTTATGCTACTTTAACGCGTCATTCGCGTAAAATGCGTTCGGACCGCCTAACTAGTCCTATGACAAGTAATATGTGCCTTAACATGTCTAATAATGTTGCCAAATCAGTTTAGATGTCAAAAGTTATGTTACATATGCTTAAAATGAGTTTTGGCGTAAAAAGGGCATTTTGGTAATTTTCCTAAGGCATAACAATTACCTATCATACAACTAACTAAATGAAGTGACCATAAGGTAACCTTGGAAGGTTATTCCCTATACAACTATGGTCACCTAATGTGTTCGGTCGGATCCTAATGATCGACCAAACAGGTCGGGTTAGAAAGTCTAAGCGATTGTTTAGATCGCTTACCTTACGACCCTACATAAGCACAAATCTAAAAGTGACGAGTTAAACATAACAGGTTTGGTATCAAAACAAAGGGTCTTGATACCTAAAAGTAGTTTGGTTACAACATACACAAGAATACACATTTTAGCCGAAACTACGACTCGTCACTATGTCTAAATAACGTGGTAATCAGTAGGTATAGTCACAAGAGACTAAAACCATCATGATTACGCTCACGTTATGAAGTTCAAACGAACTTCGTGTTGACCATAGACTGGTCGATGCAGAAAGTCAAACAAAGTTTGACTTTCACGCTAAAAACGCGTAAAAGAACGAAAGAGGACTTACAAAAGGTCCAAGAACGGAAGTTGACCCGATTATTCTCAGGTATGAAGTGAAATCACTTCAACTTAGAGAGCAATCAGATCAAGGTGTGAGTTTTGAGTGAAGGGGGGTAGGGTATTTATAGGAAAACCAAGATCATTAGGATCGTTCATCGAAAACCGAGCTTCGATATGGACCTTACATGTGTGCCCATGGTTTTAGAATACCATGGGTACCCCAAAACAAGCCCCTAGTTTCATTAAAACCATGTGCAAATGAGGGGAACAACTAGAACAAGCTGGAAATCAGATTTTCAACTTTGGTCCCTTCCTAAGATAACTATGGCAGATTGTCAATTTTGGTCCCTAAATGTGCAAAACATGGTTTTTGATGCATTTTTGACACGTTTAAGCCCCGTTAATCCCATTTCAAGGCTCTAAAATGAAGTTAAAGTATAAGGAACATGAAACATGCTCAAAAATATCTCGTATGTCGGTTCGTTAGGTCGTACGGTTGCGTTGTTCGGTTAATTACGACGAAATACGCACGAACGCGAAAAACGATCCAAATTACGCGACGAATGGCTTTTTCTCATGCCAATCATTAAAATAAAATATTTTAATGATTACATAAATTTTTGGATGTCCGGATGTATTCAGAACGTAAGATATGCGCGAAACTGCAAACTTATGCACTTTTTGACGCATTTAGTCCCTGAATGAGCATAAAGTTTATTTTTTTCGCACCAAACACCTCAAAGCCTATTTCTAAGCTATGTAAAGGATATTTAGGGCATATTTAACTTATGATCAGGTTCCAGAATGTCCGTTACAGTACGAATCGGCATACTTTCGAAGTTTGTCGACTTTAGTCCCTGTAAGCGAATAAACTTGATTTCCGCACACCAAACCTCCCAAACTTATTTCTAAGTTATGTAAAGGTTATTTAAGGTATGTTAAGCCTATTTCACTGTTCTGGAGTGTTTGTTGCATTAAACTGATTATATTTACGCATCAGTGCGCGTATAACCTTCTAGAAAGCGATTTAGAGCCCGAAATCGAACAAGAATTGATATGTGCAAATGATACACATATTTATACAAATATCAAGTATGAAATACAATATTTCATTGGTTTGGTATTTGTTTGATGGTTGAAGTGACACATGTGTCTCACCCGATTTCCATTTTCATAGTCTTCAATTTTCTTGAGCACTTGCACATTCAACTATTGAATTATTTGAACAATTTAGCCCAGGTCTGTTTGACCTTAGGCATTTAAACACAAAATGCATCATTTAACTTCGGAAATTCTTTGTCATTATGTACAAAGACTTTGTCAATTTTGACTTCAACTTTTTCATCATTAACCGAAGCAATTTGTTTCTTAACAGACCATGTTTGACCTTTTGGAGTACCTCTTTTGTAAAAATGTGAATATTTTCGAACATTTTGATTTTGAACAACAACTTTTGGTTTCCAAAACTAGTTTGGTTTTGTTGCATCAACAGTTGTTTTCCAAATTTGTGTTGTTCTAAGTCTGGGTGTCACTGGTTTCAATGTTTGTTGTGAGCCAGCCTTTGACATTTTCGGCTTCCTAGTTTGCTTTGAATCAAACTTGGTTGACTTTTGATTCACAAGATCAGATTTTTGTTTTTCAACATCATCGGACTTCTTTGCCTTCTTAACATCAATAGGTTTCAGATTTGGACACTTGCGTGCAAGATGTCCTGTTTGATCACATTTAAAACATGATCTTTTTTAGACATCTTTGACCTGCTGTTGTTGCTTTTTCTGAGCATAGAACTCTGCATTAGACTGTTGTCTAAATTGGAGTTCTTTCTCTTCCTCGGAACTTATTCCGTGAACAAAATTCATCTTTGCCTGATAATTTGGCGTTTCATTTTGTTTCCAATTTTGTTTCTTTTTATAACCCAACCCAGCCTTGATGTTTTTCTTCTTGAAACCAGGTTTGTTATAAAAAAAATTGTGACCTTTTCCAGCAAACTTTGGAATTTCAGATTTTTCAATTTCAACCATTTTGAAAACTTTATCAATCGTTTCTGAAATCACATTCTGAATCGGGAATACAATATCTAAGAATAATTTGTCCGATCCAATCATGGTATAAACCAATCCTTTTGAATCACCATTCAAATTTTTCTCAGATTTTGAGTTTTTTAGATATTCTTCATGAAAACTACCTTCATTTTCATCATGTGATTCAGATTTACCTGTTTCAACCAACTCTTCTTTCAACACACTTTCAACGACCTTACCTACCACCTCTGAATCACTTGAATCATCAGATTTGGAATAGGTTACGTCAATGTTATCTGGCAATTGATCGACCATGTTGAAAGCTTTTTCGACTTTCTCATCATCATAAAATGCAAACTTTTCCGGTGGAGGAACTTGATGATACTCATAACCAATACCCTTTTTTTTTCTCAGAATCATCATCACCCGGTTTTATGTTGAAAATTCTTTCAAGCACATATGATGACACATGATAGCTTTTTAATATGTTGTTATCCTGTTCTAAATCAGCTATTTGACGCTTCAACTTAGCAACATCCTCAATATAAGAATTAACAAGTTGTTGCTTTATTGAATACTGTCTCTTTAACATATCAGTTGTTTCCGAACAGTATCACAATCTAGATTGAACAAGTTTCATTTGACTCTTCACATCTTCATATGACTCTTTTGTAATGTGATAGCCTAATTTTATTGAATCGTATTCCTTTTTCATTTCTTGACATGCACTTTCTTTTTATAAACGCTCTTCTGTCATTTTCGAAACCTTTTCTTTCAAAATCTCATTTTCTTTTTCTAAATTCTTGCATTTTTGTGTCAGCTTTTCGTCATTATCTTTCAAAACTTTTTCGTTTTCTAACAGCTCTTTGCATTTATTTTTGAAAACTTCTTCGATTTTAGTAAATTCTAAATCTCTTGTTCTAAACTTTTCGTCTTTGTCAGTACAAGCACTGCATGTTTCCATGCATTTCTTGCATTGTTCAACATTTTTGTCTAGGATTTCATAATCGGTTTTTACCTCAGTGATTGGCACTTCGACTTTTTCTGCTGTCTCTGTCCGATCAGCATCTTTCTTCTTTTCTTCACCAACACCAACATCATCACCATCATCAGCATCCAATTTCTCTATCTTTACTTCTTTTTCTACTTCTTCTTTCTTCTTCATCTCTACTTCAGTCTGTTGTTTTTCACTAACAGCTTTCTCTTCAACAACTTCTTTTATCACCTTCTCTTCTTCTTTCTCATCTTCCACTTTCTCCTTTTTAGCAACCTTTTTCAAATCACCAACCAAATTCTCAACATTCTTCTTCATTCTTTCTTCATCCCTCTTTTTCAAACTTGATGTCATGGCATCTCTAATGATTTTATCCAGCCTTTTCTTATAGTGTTTATCCTTTTCAACATTTGAGTAGTATTCGCCGGATAGAGGAATTACTGTAAGAACTTCATCAAAAACCACTTCCTTTGGATGAACGACTGGTTCACCATTCCTGTTTACATAACACTCTCGCTTCTTGTCCCATCTTTTATTGCTTCTTGCTTCTTCATACTCTATTTCCATATCCTCAATTCTGTATCCAACGATACATCTTTCTCTGTAAGTTTTTTTCTTTCAAAATCTCTTCTCTTGTTCTCACTTTCATTTCAGCCATTATTTTATCTCCTTGAATCACCTTGATCAAACAAACAAACAACAGTGATTAGATTTAAAAATTATCAAACAGCTGAATAGGATGGGTATCAGATCGAGGGAGTCAACAAAAGTCAACAGTAACAACAATCGGGTGACAACGGATCTGGTGGGGAACCGTTCGGGTAACAAGGTTGCTCGATCGGGTGACAGTGTGCCTTGGATAGGGTGGCAACTCGATTGGGTGACACTGCTGTCCGATCGGGTGGGAATGATGTCTGATCGGGTGGGGATGATGCCCGATCGGGTGGGGATCCGATACTTTGACACTCACCTGTATCACAAACAAAATGAAATGATTAGGATCGGGTGGCAACTCGTTCGGATTGCCACTCGATTCGTTGCACCTTAAACTTGAACAAACAAAATCCTTTGAATCGGATTGTGACCCGATCGGGTGGGTCAACAAGGTCAAACTATAAATGAGATGTAATGAATATGGTGAGATGTCGTTGAATCGGATTACCGCCCGATCGGGTGGTAATCCGATTGGGTAGCTGTTTGACTTTTTGGCCTCATCAATGAATTTTGATTTTCAATAAATTCTCACATGCAAACTGACAACATCTTTTGACTATCAATCCAAAATCACATGCAATATTATTATCAAATAAGTATCTGCCGACAAAAACTTTGAAAGATGATATGTAAAAGGGCCGATGAACTTTATTGGGTCAACAAACACATGCAGCTGACAACCATTAATTCTTTCAACCTTATTTGACCGTTATCTTTAATATCGTTGACTTCAGACTCACGTGAACTTTGACTTAAATGAAATGGAACAAGTGGGATTTAAATCGGATTGCCGCCCGATCGGGTGGTTATCCGATCGGGTAGGTCAACAAGTCAACTTATGCAATGGATAGGGTGAGAACTTTGAATCGAGTGGCAACTCGATCGAGTGACACTCATTGATATGCAAAACAAATAAGCCTTCGTTCTTTGAATCGGGTTGCCGCCCGATCGGGTGGTAATCCGATCGGGTAGGTCAACAAAAGTCAAACTTTAAAATGCAATGTAATGAATCGGGTCGTAACCCGAACGAGTTGCCACTCGATTGATGGCACTACACGACAAAACACTTTTCAAGTTTGAATCTATACAAGTCTTACCAAATAGCACATGCAAACTGTTATCATGTGGCCGACAACAACAATTGAAAATATAATTCTATTGGGCCGCAAACTGTTATTAACTATCTTGGGCCAAACAATGATTCAATCAAGCACATGGGTTGTAACAATTTGAAAATAGTCAACAATTATCACATGCAACACTGAGTTAATGGCCGACAAAGTGTTTTGATATAAAATGTGATAGGGCCGTTAATATGAATGTATTTATTCAAGTACATCACGTGACTACTGAAGTATGTTATTAATGAATTCGAGAACTGTTGACTGAAATTTTGACTTTAATGAAATGAGAGAGGTAAGATGAATCGGATTACCGCCCGATCGGGTGGTAATCCGATCGGGTGACAGTCTACAAAGTCAACATCTACTAAAAACCAATGGAACGAGTGGTGAGATATGTTGGATCGGATTACCGCCCGATCGGGTGGTAATCCGATCGGGTGACAGTCAAAGTCAACATTTTACTAACAAACAATTGCAATGAGTGGGACTTGAATTGGATTACCGCCCGATCGGGTGGTCATCCGATTGATGAACATCAAGAACAATGATAACAACAATAGTTAGCATATTCTTAACTTTTTCGGACCAAAAATTTTTGATTTCTCCCAAACGGCTTAGAATTAAATTCTGAAAATTTGTAGGCTTGTAGATCAAGTATTTTCGCACATAATATCCAAAAATCAGCCGATTTTAACCCTAAAAACCATGTTAATTTTGCAATTTTCGGAAAGAAAGTGTAGAAGATAGAAAAATGATGAAAGTTGACAAATTTGGATGAAATTTGACTCTGAATCTGCTGAATTCGTGTGCGAAATTGTGTGTTTGATCCGTGCAATCGAGCTCCTGCTCTGATACCACTTGTAGGACCGGTTTTCGACTCCGTAACGATTGCGAACCGAACGTGTTACGTGCGGAATCCGTACACGAACGTGACCAAACACACGACCGTACTATAAACGTGATTCTATTGATCGTACGAAAATTACAAAGCACCGTGAATCACCTTGGAGCACTTTCTCTCTCTAGAATTTCTCTCTCTAGCTCTAGATCTCCAAAGCTCCAAAAATGGCAAAAGTCTTGAACTCTAACCCTAAGAGTTCTATTTATAGGCCAAGGGGCTTAATGAGATTTCTCATTAATTAAAGTATTGCCACCCTGCCTTTTCCCTACTTATTACAATATAAAGTCTAGATTAAATCAGTTTCAGCTACGAATCGACTTGACGGAGGCGATAGACATAAATGTACCAACATATAGGGTAAGGTTCATGCGAGAACCACCCTTATTGCGAGAACCGCGAGAACCAATGTGAACACAAAACAAAATCTAAAAAAAGTAAAAAAAGCACTCAAATTTTTTTTTAAATATTTTTTTGAAAAAAATCGCTATATTTCGTTACCAAAAAAACACTTTTTTTTTTCGAGTAACAGGTTATCCATGCACATGTCCATATGTATTATTACTTCAAAAAATTCGGTAATACGTTATCAGTAATAGACAATTGCACTTTAATTTACAATACCATCTCTAATACACTACTTTTTATATTACCAATATTCAAATGCACATGTGCATCATTAGGTATAACCATGATATATCGTGTTTTGGTACAAAAAGTTTGTGATTTTGAATGGAGAAATAGGCCCATATACATGTTTTTTGGTTAGTTATATCTAGTGATTGATGGTTTGGTTATAGTTGTCAATTTATGATGTAATATTGTCACGGCCCCCGACGCCACCCTGGGAGCGAGAGCCGTAAACCAGTCAGATGGTATCGGTGTTTATTAATTACGCAGTGGAAAAAATTTCATCAGGATCGTAGTTAGGAAATAATTTCAGAGTTTGTAAAACACCAAATTTTTAATATTAAACAAATGGGAAAAAACCCATATTTAATTCAATTGTTTTTATAGGGATAAACCCAAATAAATAAAACATAAATTTCTTCTTTTATTCAGGTATTTATAGCTACTTTATTTAAGCCTTCAGTGCTCCATAGCTGGCTACTATTATCTTTGCAGCAAATTACCTGAAACATGTTTTGAAAATATTTTATCAGTAATAAATATTGGCGAGTTCATTCCATTTTTATAAAATATATTGTTATACTTTACAGCATTAAGGTTTTTATATTTATTTATATTTACCCAACTCAATCAGTATTTGTCACATGGTGGCAGTTTCGATGTGACATTGGTCATATCACTCATTGGCTCACTTTTGTCCAATAGTGAATTTATCAAGTAATAGATATATAGTATATCTTACTATTATATTGGTCACTAGGCGATTCCTGTGACGGTGGTCAAATCACTATTGATCATTCTTTCAACTAGTGACTCGGGTCATATTACTGTTGATCATTCTCTCAACTAGTAATTGTGGTCATATCACTATTAATCATTCTTTCAACTAGTGACTCGGATCATAACACTGTTGATCATTCTCTCAACTAGTGTTTTTACTTATGTCATTGTTGATCATTCTCTCAACTAGTGACTCTGGACTTAATAGTGTCCCATGACATTATTTTGTCAAATATATTTTCTATGGCACAAAACCAATTAGCCTAGAAAATGAAATATATCATTTTTTGTCAAATTAATAGCTATAACTTTATCAAATATAATATATTAATTAAAGAATTGTAATTGTTGGGATCGAACCCTATTAGAGGAACAGATAATTAAAGCCAAAACTGGATCAGAGCAGTGGATAGCTACTGCCTTGAGTCAAGCACTGTTGATCCGGACAAGTACTGCTGGGTTCACAGCAGTGGAAGGTTGCAGCAGCTGATCTATAGTTTGTTTTGTAATGTAATGTAATAGCAGTAGTTAACATAGCAGTGTTTGTATAGATCAGAGGTTAGAGTTTGTTAGGAGGTTAGATGTCACTTTCATGGTGACGTCAGCTAAGATGCTCAGTGGTTTGCTAGTACCTATAAATAGCTCAGTACTTTGTACTGTTCTATCAGCTCTTTTGCATCATCGTCTTCTTTGCACGAACAAACAACTGAGCTCTGGCTGAGGGGGAGTTTGCATTCATTCATCAATCATTGTAATCGTTATTGAAATAAATTCAATCTTCCATTTCATTGTGAAAAGATGTTTGATCAAAGTATTACTCTCGTTTGATTGTATGCAAAGTTTGTTTTCATCATAATTCCGCTGCACACTCATCCATTTTCATTTTAATTACAAACACAAAATACAATCAGAAACAAACTCAGATCCAACAATTGGTATCAGAGCATGGACAGTCAAATTTGATTTAACAATCATTTTGACATAAATAGTTCGGCTCATAACAGTTGATACTGATCGTTTGTTCGTTCGTTGAAAAACAGAGCAAGGATTAATCACCATTAAAGTTGATTTATCAGTGTCTGTAAAACAACAAGAATGACGTCACAATCTCAGGATGATAAAAACAACATCGACTCTCTTTTTAAACCACCTATGCTAAAAAGAAATGAGTACAACATCTGGCAGAGGAGGATGGGTCACATTCTCGCTCAACAAAGCACAGGTTGTTGGAGGTCTGTTGTCTTTGGTCCCCATGTTCCCACAGTGCCAAGCGCTGAAGATGCTAAAAAGTTCGTTCCAAAACCAGTTGAAAATTACACCGAAACCGACTATCAAAAGTTCGAACTAGATGCTAAAGCGTTTAGCATCATAGCATCAGCGCCGCCCAATGAGATATATGCTGGACTGTTACACTGTAACAGTGCCAAAGAGTTATGGGACGCACTTAAGGAACAGTTTGGGGGAACCGAAGAAGTCATAGAAAACAATAGGGAAATCCTGAACCAACAATATGAAACATTTTGTCATGTTAGAGGTGAATCACTGACGCAACAATTTGAGCGTTTCAGTTGTCTCATTAGTGAACTGAGGCTTGTTAATACCACTTTTACAAACTCAACTCAAAATAGCAGGTTCCTCAGGTCACTGCCAGAAAAATGGGACACCATAGCTTTTGTCACCCGAAACTCACCTGAGTTCAAGGATCTGACCTTGACCCAACTCCATGGTCGACTCCTGACCTACGAAAGGGAGTTGAACCAAAAAAGGAAGTTACAAGAGTCAGGAAAAACCGTTGATGATTATACATTCGGTAACACTGCTCTTTTGGGTCAAGAAGAATCTGGGAGCAGTGGTAAGGATCAGGGTTTTGATCACTTCATTGACATAACTGCTGGTGAAAATTTTAACAACCCTGATCCTCACTCTGCAAGTTATGCATTCACTGCAAACGAAAACCAGATATCAGACAATCTAAGTTTTGAACTAAATGACTTACAGCATTTTGATCCCACTGACTTAGAGGAAATGGACATCCTGCACCAATTGGCTTTGCTAAGTGTTAGAACTAGCAAATTTTACAAAAGAACAGGGCGAAAATTCCCAGGTTTGCATGGGAACCTAAGGGTTGGGTTGGATAAATCGAAAATCAAATGCTACAAGTGTAATAGGTTGGGACATTTCACTAGGGAATGCAGGAGTCAAACTAATGGTCCCATAATCACTCACCCTAGTTCAAATCCTAGACCTCAAAATCCAGGCACTGTGCATTATGCCCAGTATACCCCAGCAGCTCAAGTGAACACTGCTCACTATGATGTTGCCCCTGTGCCAGTGCACTATGTCCAAACTACTGTTCTACAGATCCAATATATTCAAACCCCTGTTCCCCAGGCATAAGTGCAGCCTGCACCTCAAACCACTGCTCCAGCAGCAGTACAACCAGATCAACAAAGTTTTTTCACTCAAGGGTTTGTTGACTAGAGCAGTATGCCTGAAGACCTTAGTGATGAAAATTTTGCACTCTATGCTTCTAATGATTCTTCTCATAATGAATTTTTTTTATGGCATTAGAGTCAATACAGGAGGGGCTTGAAACTGAAGAGGAGCAGCTGAGTATTGAAACAGTGGATGAGGTGACTGAAGCAGTGGTTACTGCTATGGCAGGTGAACTAATGTTGGAAGAAAGTTCAGGTACCCTGATTGAACCTATGACAGATCCATGGTCCGAAGAGGACAAAGAAGAAGAAAAGGCTGGTGAAAAGAAGGTAAGAGCTGATGATGAAGAGAATCATCAATGTGATTGTGCAATGATGGCTGCTGCCAAGGTATCTCCTCAAGTTCTAGAAAAACTATGTTCTGACAATTGCATTATTGCTTTTGCTAACATCAAAGAGGTGAATGAAAACCTTCGGGATAAAATCTTAACTGATGAAGTCAAATTTGAAAGATCTTTAAAAGAACTTAAAAACAAATTGACTGAAAAGGAAAAAGAAATCAGCAGTCTGAAAGAAGAACAAAGCATAACCAAAACTCAACTCCAAACTATGGTAGAAAAATACCAAGTTTGCAAAAAGGAGTTAGAATCCACCCAGATCACATGTGAGAGATGGGTGGAATCATGCAAAGGGTATGAGGTTATGCTTGAAAAACAGATAAAAAGCAATGTGAAATTTGGTGTTGGTTATAGAAAACATGATGATGAAACCACTGCTTTTGCAAAATCTGTTCAAACCATTGATGTAACCACTGAGTTCATACCCACAAACAAGAATGGCCAAGAAGTGAAAATCACTGACAAACTTGGTAATAAAATCACACTTGACAGACCAATGGGATCCTCTACTTTTGAGGAACTTGAAGACTATCAGTTTAAACCAAAATGGTCTGATGAGTGTGATATTCTTGAAAATTTCAAGCCAATGGACTTTACATCAACTGATGGTGTTAAAGCTCCAAAAGCTAAAGTCATACCTCTCAAGGACATCCCAGCAGTGGTTAAAACCTCTGCTGCAAAGGAGTCTGAAAAGAGAAAGAAGAAAGAAAAAACTGATAACTTGTTTTGTGAATTCTGTGAGAAAAGGAATCATCTAACAAAAGATTGTTTCCACTTAAAAGCTTATGATTTAAACAGAACAAGTGTCATTGTTTCAGCTGAAAGTTGCATTGTTTGTGGTAAAACAAACCACAAAACTCAAGCATGTGTGTATCTCAAAAACTTTGATGTGAAAAAGAATGAGTACTGATGTGTGTAAAATGCAACATATAAATTACATCAAATAAGGCATAAAACTAACCCCTTTTTAGTACTAATGTTGGAAAAAGTATGTTTTTGTCTTCCTTTTGAATTTACAGGGTCAAATGAGCTTAAACGAACAAAAGGAACAAAAATACAGCCAAAACCAACATAAATACAAAGAAAAGGAAGAAACGTGGCATGCCCGACCCCTCGACAACAACTCCCAAAGCAAAAACAAGAAGAAAAGCTGAGCATGGGGCTGTGCCCAGCTGAGCATGGGGCTGTGCCCAGCCCGACACGGGGCGTGTCCAGCTCAACACGGGGTCGTGCTCAGCGAACACGGGGCCGTGTCCAGAATGGTCAGCCCTGGCACAAAAGACAAACCTGTAGAAGCTTCTATTGCCCACCACGGGGCCGTGCCCAGCGGACACGGGGGCGTGGCGAAAGTACAGCAGGCGCATTAATTGTAATTGCGAATTACAATTAATGAAGAGAGAGAGTGTCAGACGGACACGGGGGCGTGCCCAGCGGACACGGGGGCGTGTGGAGCTAATAAAGACAAACTGTATTAATGAAGAAAGAGAAAAGGGTGGACACGGGGCCGTGTCCAGCGGACACGGGGCCGTGTCCAGGCTTCTGTACAGTCTATAAATAGGAGTGCTTGGCTCAAGCTCAAACCATCCCTTGGCACACCACCTCTCTCACACTTCATCCACCACCCACCACCATCACAACACCATCATCCACCACCATCATCCATTGTCCATCATAGAGTGTGTGAGTCGTCTCGGGATCCAAGATTGATCGTAAGAGTTCTTGACAATCAAGGCCATGTTTGCCTAAGTCTCTTACATCACTTGGTGAAGACAAAGTGTCTAGTATAATACTTTTTATTTCTAATCTTTTGCACTTTTTATTTGGTTTTGTATTAATGACTTTAATAACTAGTTACTTATGTTGAAGGTGATCTTTCCTTATCGTTTGTCCGTGGTGTCTTGGCATTATTTTACTGTCTATATAAAATAAATGATTTTCACCATTCATATCTCCACGGTCTATATGGAGGTATGTTGGCTACCTGGTAGGGGGTTAAGGGAACGGTTTGGTAAAGGTCTTGCCATTGTTCAGCGTTTAGAGGTCCTGCAATGGACCTGGGTCAAATTTAGTAGGACCTCCTTCAATACTTCACGGTATTGGATGGCGGAGGTCCAAACTCTTTGATCCCCTCATAAGTTAACTACTATTAATACTATAACCCGGCTATTTAGGACTGTATCCCTGCTGACTCAGACTACTTAGTCGAGGGTAACGTCACCGCCAAAAGCGGGGCCTACCACAATACTGCATTAATAACTTAATTCATTATCTTCCAATAATCCACCCCTTTAGGATTGTATCCCTGCTGACTCAAACTACTGGGGTGAGGGTAACGTCACCTTCAAAAGAGGGGCCTACTACAATAACTAAGATAATCTCTTAATTATGTGCAAAAGTGCGGAAATAATCAAAGGTTATACTAGATACGAGTCGGAACCAAGTGATTCATCTTGTCTATCTGTTTTTATTTTTATTTTTATTTTCAGCATTTTAGTTAGTTTTTATTTTTTAGTTTTAAAACATTTTTCTAAACTTTTATTTTGGTTAGACGTTGAGGATAAACCGGTACTAAAAGCTCTTGTGTCCTTGGACGACCTCGGTATCTTACCAACGCTATACTACACTCAACGATGGGTGCACTTGCCCATATGTGTGTTTAGTGTTAGTGAAATATCGTGTTTTATAAATTTAAAACTTGGCTAAAATAAGTGTTAAAAAGGGCTTAAAATATACACCTAAAATATACGACACTTCACACCCATCAAGTTTTTGGCGCCGTTGCCGGGGACACAAGGATTTTGAGAAAGTTTAAAATCGACGGCCTAATCAGTTTTTAAAAACCTTTTCAAAACGGGCCCACATTTTTCTGCATTTTAGTTTAGTTTTGCATTTACAATAGGTTGAACACGGGCCGTGCTCACTGAACACGCCCCGTGCTCAACGAAATCAGTAAATTTAATTAAAACGCCCAGATACAGATCCTGAACACGGGGCCGTGTCCACTGAACACGGGGCCGTGCCCAGCCTCTGTTTCCGTTTTTATTTTTGTTTTCTGATCTCGAGACTCAGTTGTGGTCTGCTGAGTGATTCTTATGGATCAATACTCAGGAGGTTACAACTACACCTATGAGGAGGATGATTATAGGGGTAATTATTGCACTAATTGTCGTAACGCACGATCGGTTCAAAATAATCGCTCATATCAACCATCCAATTCATACACCTACTATGAGGAGCCCAGGTACGAGCCATCAACTTCATACACATCCTATGAAGACCAAAGGTATGAACCTCCTCCCTCATACTCATATTTTGATGAACCAAGGTATGAGCCTTCATACTCATACTTTGAGGAACCAAAATATGAGCCACCACCTTCATATGCTTATTATGAGGAACCATGGCGTGTACAACCCACCTCATATGAGTATTATGAAGAACAAAATTACGAACCTTATCCATCATATGCTTACAATGAAGAACAATGGTGCGAACCATCGACTTCATATGGGTATTATGAGGAACAAAGGGTCGAACAACCGGATTCAAGCTTAGAAAATACCGACTCTTTTTCTATAACCGAAGTAACCGATAGGATATTAGAACACATAAGAGTTATCGATCGATGTATAAAAGAAGCTCGCGCAAGGGAAGAGGAGTCCCGCGCCAGAGAAGAACTAAAAAAGGAAGAGATAACTGAAAATGTAAAAATGGAAGAACAAATAAGTGAAAAACCGACACATGAGTTAAACAACGAAATAGGTGAGCCCGACAATTTTAAAATTCAAGAAGAGTCTAATTTTGAAGAAATTAATCTCTTGTCACCTTCTTTCGAAAACCATTGTTTAGTACCCACTCATGCTAAGTTTTTAAAAGAGTTAAACACTAACACTAAAATTGACGAAACGGTAAGTGTTAAGTTAACTGATGATCAAACCTCACTAATAAAAGAAGACCCATTTGAAATTAACATTACACCGGTTCCATGTTTTTTTCAAAATTCGTTTATTAGTAATGTCACAATCGATAAAGATCTTTGTGTTAACATAATGCCTAACTACATTTTCGAAAAATTAAGTATTAGTGATTTTTCTCCACTTCAAATACCCATTTTTCTATCCAATCGGAAAGTAATAAAATCAATCGGTATAGTTGAAGATGTCTTGGTTCAAACAAATCAAATGGTAATCCCGACCGATTTTCTCATCCTCGATGACGCTCCTCTAGTGTTGGGACGACCATTTGTAAAAACTCACGAAGCTTTGAAAAACCGGAAGTTCAACAATCTACCTCTTCAATTAGGGGCATTTAAAAGAAGTGTCGATCTTGAGCGATCAATGAAATATCCATTCGGCAATGATGACCCCCTAATTGAAGATGAGCCAGAACCACCCGATAAGGTGGGTCTAGCCAAGGACCCTTATAAACGTGGCGCACCACGGAGGCATTCCGCGGAACTATCCGTAGTTTAGTTTAGATTAACCTTTATGTTTTCTAGTTTAGTTTTTATTTTTCAGGAATAAAACACACTCGGGATGGTGAAGGATGATAAGGGAAGCTTGAACCAGCACCCCATACACAAAAACAGAGCCTCCCGACGATTTTTCTTCATTACAGCAAGTTCAGCACGTGGCCGTGCTCACCCCAACACGCCCCGTGCCCAAGGTTCTGTAGAAAATGCCCAGTTCAGGTACCTGGACACGGGGCCGTGCTCACTGGACACGCCCCCGTGCCCAGACTTCTGTTTACTTTTGGTACTGGCAGTCTGAACACTGGGCCGTGCTCAGCCAACACCACCACGTGTTCAGCTACCCAGTACCATAAAATCTTGTTTTTAACCCATTTTTACACATTTAATCAGCCTAAAAACTTATTTTTGGGACACATTGAGGACAATGTGTAATTTAAGTGTGGGGGGGATGCTAAAACCTTGAATCTTGCAAGTCCTAAATACAAGCCTTACACAAAACTCTATTGGAATCGCTAATCACCCCAAATTTTTTCAAAAATTTTCATTTTTTTTACTTGTCTAGGTTTAATTTGGGAATTTCAAAATTCTAAAAAGGTTATATTTTTACAAATTTACAACCGATAGCGTCGTGATAAAAAGAACCATCATAAGAAATTTATGAAAAGGCATGACAAGCTTAGTTAAAATTTAATTATATATACTTGATCACATAAAAACCCATTCCCACAAAAGTGAGTTTTGAGCCTTTATTGAGCATACAAATATATACCTTTAAATTAAATGCTCATCTTTCGTTTCTTGTGTGAATAGCCGCTTGGTTCTTACGACTCTAGAACTTGCCATGACGATACATTCCCGGTCCTTACCAACTTAAACCCGAGTAAGTAAATGATGGAGGCATTAGGACTAACCCTTTTTATTTCTACACCATTATTTTTCTTTTTTTTCTTACCACCTACCCAAAATCCCCCTAGTTAACCCCTTTGAGCCTAAACCTTTTCATTTCATAACCCAAAACAAAAACCCTTTCACCCACCAAAACCTTTTTATTTCTAGCCCTTTGTTTTAGTAACAAGCTCGATTTTTCTTATGACTTTCAAAAAAAAAAAAAAAAAAAAAAGATGATGATGATGATGAAGCAAAAGAGAAATAAACAAACAAGTTTATCAAAAATAACTTTGTTTGAATAGTGGCTTCATCAAAATAAAAAAAAAAGAAAAAAAAAGAAGAAAAAGAGGTCTTACGAAAACCGATGCTTTTTACGCCTTTCGCCCTTTTACTAACCACTAACCCAACCACCTACCTTTAAACCAAGCCTAACCCTTAACCCACAAAGTCCTCTTGATATTTACAAAGGTATATAAGTTAAAAAGGAGGAGGATTGATTGCTTGGCAAGCCTATGGTAGGAGTAAGTTCCATGCCGCTCTCGAGTGTTTCACAAAAATACATCTTCGGCCGAGTGTTGAGTGATTCCCCGTGAGGTATGTGAACTTGTATATAAATAAAATTTTAAAGAGGCATGTTATGCCCAAATAAGTAATCTCTCTTATGAAAAGTTCAAAATAAATCATAACGAATAGGATTGTAAATAACATAAAAATAAAGCCTAATAAAGAATCTTGGATTCCCGGCACTCTATGACAAGCCCAAAAACCTTCTCTTCTACCAATTCCATTTGGGAATGTAAAGCCACATTATAAAGAGTTTTGCTTGAGGACAAGCAAAGATTCAAGTGTGGGGGTATTTGATGTGTGTAAAATGCAACATATAAATTACATCAAATAAGGCATAAAACTAACCCTTTTTTAGTACTAATGTTGGAAAAAGTATGTTTTTGTCTTCCTTTTGAATTTACAGGGTCAAATGAGCTTAAACGAACAAAAGGAACAAAAATACAGCCAAAACCAACATAAATACAAAGAAAAGGAAGAAACGTGGCATGCCCGACCCCTCGACAACAACTCCCAAAGCAAAAACAAGAAGAAAAGCTGAGCATGGGGCTGTGCCCAGCTGAGCATGGGGCTGTGCCCAGCCCGACACGGGGCGTGTCCAGCTCAACACGGGGTCGTGCTCAGCGAACACGGGGCCGTGTCCAGAATGGTCAGCCCTGGCACAAAAGACAAACCTGTAGAAGCTTCTATTGCCCACCACGGGGCCGTGCCCAGCGGACACGGGGGCGTGGCGAAAGTACAGCAGGCGCATTAATTGTAATTGCGAATTACAATTAATGAAGAGAGAGAGTGTCAGACGGACACGGGGGCGTGCCCAGCGGACATGGGGGCGTGTGGAGCTAATAAAGACAAACTGTATTAATGAAGAAAGAGAAAAGGGTGGACACGGGGCCGTGTCCAGCGGACACGGGGCCGTGTCCAGGCTTCTGTACAGGCTATAAATAGAAGTGCTTGGCTCAAGCTCAAACCATCCCTTGGCACACCACCTCTCTCACACTTCATCCACCACCCACCACCATCACAACACCATCATCCACCACCATCATCCATTGTCCATCATAGAGTGTGTGAGTCGTCTCGGGATCCAAGATTGATCGTAAGAGTTCTTGACAATCAAGGCCATGTTTGCCTAAGTCTCTTACATCACTTGGTGAAGACAAAGTGTCTAGTATAATACTTTTTATTTCTAATCTTTTGCACTTTTTATTTGGTTTTGTATTAATGACTTTAATAACTAGTTACTTATGTTGAAGGTGATCTTTCCTTATCGTTTGTCCGTGGTGTCTTGGCATTATTTTACTGTCTATATAAAATAAAGGATTTTCACCATTCATATCTCCACGGTCTATATGGAGGTATGTTGGCTACCTGGTAGGGGGTTAAGGGAACGGTTTGGTAAAGGTCTTGCCATTGTTCAGCGTTTAGAGGTCCTGCAATGGACCTGGGTCAAATTTAGTAGGACCTCCTTCAATACTTCACGGTATTGGATGGCGGAGGTCCAAACTCTTTGATCCCCTCATAAGTTAACTACTATTAATACTATAACCCGGATATTTAGGACTGTATCCCTGCTGACTCAGACTACTTAGTCGAGGGTAACGTCACCGCCAAAAGCGGGGCCTACCACAATACTGCATTAATAACTTAATTCATTATCTTCCAATAATCCACCCCTTTAGGATTGTATCCCTGCTGACTCAAACTACTGGGGTGAGGGTAACGTCACCTTCAAAAGAGGGGCCTACTACAATAACTAAGATAATCTCTTAATTATGTGCAAAAGTGCGGAAATAATCAAAGGTTATACTAGATACGAGTCGGAACCAAGTGATTCATCTTGTCTATCTGTTTTTATTTTTATTTTTATTTTCAGCATTTTAGTTAGTTTTTATTTTTTAGTTTAAAAACATTTTTCTAAACTTTTATTTTGGTTAGACGTTGAGGATAAACCGGTACTAAAAGCTCTTGTGTCCTTGGACGACCTCGGTATCTTACCAACGCTATACTACACTCAACGATGGGTGCACTTGCCCATATGTGTGTTTAGTGTTAGTGAAATATCGTGTTTTATAAATTTAAAACTTGGCTAAAATAAGTGTTAAAAAGGGCTTAAAATATACACCTAAAATATACGACACTTCACACGCATCAAGTACATTGCTAAAACATCCTTGAGTCCATCATCATCATCAACATCTGTCAAATTCACCAAGAAGATGTGGTCAGGATCACCTACAAAAGGTTGGAGGAACTAAGAAAGAAAGATCCAAATGTTCCTCAAATGCCTGACTATCCTGAAGCAGAGGTTTCAAAAAGACCAACAAAGCTGCAACCCAGGAGAGCCACTGCCCCAACTGGTGCTGCCATCTATAAAAGAAGGAGCCAAAACCAGTCAAGTGCTGAAACCATTCAAGATCTAAAAGCTGGAAACGCTATTGTAAAAGCAGGCCTTAAATTGATGATAAAAGAAGATCTTGAATTGGAACAATCTGCAAGTACTGCTCAGTCAGTCATGGTTAGGCCAGCCTCACCAAATACCTCTGCAAATAAACATCTCCCAAGAAACCCACCAGGCTCAAAAATACAAAAGTGGGAAACTGACAAACAGACCTGCGTATTGACTTTGCTCAGGTCTGGTGGAGAAGTGGAGAAAATATCAAGGGAACAAGCTCTTGGCCTGAGTCTTGAAGATTTGCAGGATCTCCTTGATCTTCCACTTAGCAGGGATGATGAAGATACAGATGCCCTAGACTTTGAATTACAATTTAAAGGTCAGATAAGGGAACTGTTGATGAGGCAATAAAGAATTCCACAATAATGAAGAGTTTTGGCATTTTCTGTTCCAGGGGGAGATTGTTGGGATCGAACCCTATCAGAGGAACAGATAATTAAAGCCAAAACTGGATCAGAGCAGTGGATCCTGAATAAGCAGATGTTTACATACAAGTCTCTCCCCTTGAAAGTGATTTCAACATCTGCTGACCTCCTATCTGCTGATCGTACAAACTGCTGACCTACAACTGCTGCTCAAGTAAAGATCTGATGAAAGATTAAAAGCCCTGCTGATTCAATCTACTGCCTTGAGTCAAGCACTGCTGATCCGGACAAGTACTGCTGGGTTTACAGCAGTGGAAGTTTGCAGCAGCTGATCTATAGTCTGTTTTGTAATGTAATGTAATAGCAGTAGTTATAGCAGTGTTTGTATAGATCAGAGGTTAGAGTTTGTTAGGAGGTTAGATGTCACTTTCATGGTGACGTCAGCTAAGATGCTCAGTGGTTTGCTAGTGCCTATAAATAGCTCAGTACTTTGTACTGTTCTATTAGCTCTTTTGCATCATCGTCTTCTTTGCACGAACAAACAACTGAGCTCTGGCTGAGGGGGAGTTTGCATTCATTCATCAATCATTGTAATTGTTATTGAAATAAATTCAATCTTCCGATTCATTGTGAAAAGATGTTTAATCAAAGTATTACTCTCGTTTGATTGTATGCAAAGTTTGTTTTCATCATAATTCCGCTGCACACTCATCCATTTTCATTTTAATTACAAACACAAAATACAATCAGAAACAAACTCAGATCCAACAGAAATATTATTATTTAATTTATTAACCATATATGTTCAATTCCAGTCAACAACATTCGTGAATTATGGGAATTGGGCCTTTGAATAATTATGAATACATTCTTCTGTGGATGACAAAAACTCAAATGGATCGATCATAATTGAAATAATTGGCTGGGAATTCTTTGTGAAGATAATGGGCAGCCAAAAAGGAACAACCCGCAGCCATGCACACGACAACAATAAAGTATAATCTTAGTATGGTAGAATATATTATTTTTGACTATTTTATTATAGTATACATTTATGTCAAATATAACATGTAATAATTTAGTATATTACATATTATATTATTTTTGCAGAAAATATATGATGTTTAATAGTCTAGTAAAATATATTTAAGTCTTTTTCTTTTTCATTATTTATATATAAATTTATTCATCATATCAATTTGATTTGACCAACTTCGCCTAGCTAGGTGTCCCAAATCAACCGCATAACATTGCCCATTCCATATATCTTATATAAATTTATAAGATATATTCAATATTTTAATATAGTAATGTAAAAATAATATTAGTTATAGGCTATGGCTACTGGGGCATAATTTCCCCTGTGCTTGTGGTCATACTACTATTAGTTAACTTTTTGGCCAATAGTAACGAGGGTCAAGTAATGTATAAAAACCTTCCATACCGGTAGTTATTACAGAATATAAAAATTTAATCACTGTAAGTATAACTGGTAAACATTTATGATTTTGGAAAGCATTTTTAAATATAATTGTATCACAAAAGGTGATAAAACTATGAGAAAAGAGAATGGACTCACTTTGTAGCTTTAAGGTTCAACTAGAAAGCCTCCTGGTAGAATCTTGGGTATAACTTCTGAGCTATTTTAAAAATATATAATGCACTCGTGTTAAATATAGTACCCCTAATTTAACCTTATCCCTATGTCACGAGACCGAACCCAAACGAACTTAGTCGGGCAGAGCCTTGACATGTGTTATGGGGCTCCAGATCAATCAGAAAGGTAGCGGTGATCAGGAGTTAAAACACTTAAAATGGGGTAAGACTTTATTATTATTATTATTATTATTATTATTATTATTATTATTATTATTATTATTATTATTAGAGGATGAATTAAATTGATATATATATATATATATATATATATATATATATATATAAGAAAAGAAAGAGGGGGCGATCAAGAGACCAAAAGAAAAACAGTTTTAGCAATTTGTAGGTTACTTCTATATTTATAATAAAGTTGTGTTAGCTTGAATCTCAGGCATGAAGACACGTATACAATTTAAATTTTGATGTGCTTTCTTTTATCCTTCCACACGTACACCCTCCTATGAGGTGTTAGGTTTTTTTCTTTTTTTTCTTTTTTTTATTATATATATATATTATAATTAATTTAACTTCTTTACCTATTTGACGCTTATAACTTATAAAATATAACGTTTTATAAAACAATAAATATGTCATTAGAACAAGAATATTAGTATCTACATTTTGAACCTAGTTTCATTAAAAATAGAGTAGGTTCAAATATAATGTATTTTTTATAATTTAATTAATAAACGGTTCATAGGTCCGTCTAGATACTTCATATTTCTAATAGTCAACTTACTCGTAATCTACCTGTCTAATTATATAAGTTTTTATATACTTTTATTGTAATAGAAATGTCACTCATATACAGGCCAATTAATTAGTATAACATTCCAACCAACTATATATATAAAATAGTTTTAAAACTTTTTGGGTTGAATAATTATATTAAAAATAAAACTAGTTACTAATGGTTAATTAATTTAGACAATCTATAATTCTTATATGATAAAAATGGGAATGTTACATCCTCCCCACCTTGTTTTAAATCTCGTCCTCAAGATTTGGGTTACGATGTCTTCTTAAAGTTAGGTCACGTCTTAGTCAAGAAGAACAATGTTAAGGTAAATGAAATCAAAACATCAATTTTTGTGAATACAAATTGTACAATAAATAGGACTCAATGGTTTAACTGAATTAATTCAAGAAATCGATGTCAAACGAACGATGTGAAATTATATAATTTCCAAGGTGACTAGGTTCAAGCCAAAAGAGATATATGATCAATAGATATCTAAATTGAATGTTTACATGTTGTGAATGACTTTTAGAAACAATAGAATTCATTGTCAAAGGAAACTTACTTTGATTGTCAACCGAGAAAGATTTTGAATCAACAAGCTCAAAATGAAATAGAAGCACGAAATAAATTTTCAACTATTAAACCATGATATGAGAAAAATTAATGTGTTGACATTTATGGAATTGCAAGTAGGGGTGCAAACGAGCCAAGCGGCTCGCGAGCTACTCGAGATCGGCTCGAGAAAAAGCTCGAAACGAGCCAAGCCTTATCGAGCCCGAGCCGAGCTTGAGCCTCAAAACAAAGCTCGTTTGTTTATCGAGCCTGAGCTCGAGCCTCACATGTGAAGCTCGTTAGGCTCGTCGAGCCTTATCGAGCCTTAGTGTAAACGAGCCGAGTCGAGCCGAGCTTATTTAAACTTGTTTACAAGCCGACCTCGAACCTAAAAATAAGCTTATTTAGTAATCGAGCCCGAGCCCGAGCTTTACTTATCGAGCTCGCAAGCCTAAAAAGTCTATTATTTATATTATTTTTATTTAATATACTAATTAATAGATAATAAACGAGCCGAGCCCGAGCCGAGCTCGAGCTTGATAAAATACAAACGAGCCGAGCTCGAGCTTTGAAAACAAAGCTCGAATCGAGCCGAGCTCGAGCCCGAGCTTTCATAAGTTAATCGAGCTCGAGCTCAAGCCTGGCCGAGCTCGGGCTCGGCTCGTTTGCACCCCTAATTGCAAGGATACACCGAAATACAATAGAGTTAGTGTATCATTGTCTTAATACATAATTGCATTAAGACTATTTTCAATGATGAGTCAAACGAAAGACATACGTGGTTTTTTTTAATGATTCGTATGATTATGATTAGCCCAAACTACAAGTTTATACCGACGCCGCAAGATGTCGTAATGATTGAAATGGTTTGATAATTACGGTGACCGAACGAATTCACCGTGTAATCAACTGAAAGCTTTAATGAAGTAAATTCAGATATTCATTTCAAATAAATATTATAGGATTTTCAATTGATAATGAAAGTCCAAATGAATATCATAGAAATTTCGATCAATGATGAAAGAATCTTTAGAGGTACACCGGAATATAATACGAATTTGTGTACTCTTATCTTAACACATAATTGTATTAAGACCGTTTAAGATAACGAACCAACAGAAATTAAATAAATAAATCTGTACATCAGGTGTGAAAATGAGATTAGCGCAAGCTTCAAATTAAAGAAAACGCCACCACAAGGTGTCGTAACCAATTAAATGATTCAATGAAAGTGAAGACCAAATAATATTATGGTTCTAAATAGATGAAGTATTTGACAGAATGCATTTATTTATAAACTTTGATTTATATTAGAGTCAAATAATAACTTAACTTAGATATTACATATCAGCGATTACGTCTGGAATCATTTCTGCTTCTTGCGTAGTAAGTACGAATGCTTGGGCGTTCTTCTTAGCTCCGTTTCTGGCCTTGTTGTCGAGTGCTTTAGTCAGTTTCGGACAATATGGTTTGATGTGTCCCGTTTCTCCGCAATTGTAACAGATATTAGTTTTTCTTCTATATTCTTCCTCTATATGTCCGGTCATCGTGCAGAAGTTACAGTAGAGTGTTCTCCTAAAGCGGCATCTTCCTGAATGCTTTTTGTTACAGCTTCTGCAAGTAGGTTGCTCCATTGACTATTCAGTTCCTTTCTTCTTGAATTCTTGGGAAATTTTATGGGCTAACTCTTTCTTCTTGTTTTCTTCTCTTGTGTAGATTAGTCCATCTGTCAGGATGTTAGCTAATTCAACTGCTTCTTCAATAGTCTGTGGTCTAGCAGCCTTGAACATGTCTCGGATTTCGCTCACTAATCCCCAAATATAACGAGAAATTAGTACGGATTTTGGCGAAGCCAGAGTTGGTACCATTCTTGCGTATTCGAAGAACGTTGTCATATATTCACGACATTTCACGTCTATCATTTTATGATTTAGGAACTCGTTAGCCATTCGTTCCTTTTCATAAGGGGGACAAAATTTCCTTTCTGCCATTTCCTTGAATTTTTCCCACTTCATGGCATAAGCCATGTCACTTCCTTTTGCCTGAAGAATTGTATTCCATCATTCTAAGGCTTCTTCTTTAAAGAGGCTAGAAGCATACATCACCTTATCTTCTTTGGCACATTTGCTGATTCTAAGAACAGCTTCCGTCTTTTCCAACCATCGCAAAGCAGCCGTGGCGCCTTCACTGTCTGCGAACTTTGTTGGTTTACAAGCTAGAAATTCTTTGTAGGTACACCCGAGAGTCATCGCCTTCATTTTCTTGGGAAATGGGATTTTGATAATATCATCATTGCCTCCATTGACACTATGGCTAAAACTATCGTCGCGAGTATGCTTGCTACTCACAACTTTGGTGGGTTCTACGAGGTTTTTACCAGCTTTTATTATTAGAGGTATAGCATTAGCTATTTCTTTGGCTATTATATTTTCTATAGCATTTTTATCCAAATGATTTTCATTATTAGCATGAACTTCTGAACTATGTGATACTTCATTCGACATCTGAATTGCAAACATTTTAAGTTATTAATATCACGGAATAACTAACACAAAACAATACTTCCAGGAATCATATGTGCATATCTACATATATATTCATATATTTAAATCTACAAAAATAACACATATGTTACTTTGTATCAATTTCCTAACTTTATTGTTTCAGATTAGGTATTAAAAGAACACCTAAATAGCTTAAACAAGTGGCTCTGATACCACCTTCTGTCACGGCCCCCGACCCCACCCTGGGAGCGAGAGTCGTGAACCAGTCAGATGGTATCGGTGTTTATTAAATACGCAGCGGAAAAATTTTTCATCAGGATCGTAGTTAGGAAATAATTTCAGAGTTTTTAAAACACCAAATTTTTAATATTAAACAAATGGGCAAAACCCATATTTAATTAAATTGTTTTTAAATGGATAAATCCAAATAAATAAAACATAAATTTCTACTTTTATTCAGGTATTTATAGCTACTTTATTTAAGCCTTCAGTGCTCCATAGCTGGCTACTATTATCTTTGCAGCAAATTACCTGAAACATGTTTTGAAAATATTTTATCAGTAATAAATACTGGCGAGTTCATTCCATTTTTATAAAATATATTGTTATACTTTACAACATCAAGGTTTTTATATTTATTTTTATTTACCCAACTCAATTAGTATTTGTCACATGGTGGCAGTTCCGATGTGACAGTGGTCATATCACTCATTGGCTCACTTTCGTCCAATAGTGAATTTATCAAGTAATAGATATATAGTATATCTTACTATTATATTGGTCACTAGGTGATTCCTGTGACGGTGGTCAAATCATTGTTGATAATTCTTTCAACTAGTGACTCGGGTCATATTACTGTTGATCATTCTCTCAACTAGTAATTGTAGTCATATCACTGTTGATCATTCTGTCAACTAGTGACTCGGGTCATAACACTGTTGATCATTCTCTCAACTAGTGTTTTTACTTATGTCACTGTTGATCATTCTCTCAACTAGTGACTCTGGACTTAATAGTGTCCCATGACATTATTTTGTCAAATATATTTTCTATGGCACAAAACCAATTAGCCCAGAAAATGAAATATATCATTTTCTGTCAAATTAATAGCTATAACTTTATCAAATATAATATATTAATTAAAAAATTGTAATATTATTATTTAATTTATTAACCATATATGTTCAATTCCAGTCAACAACATTCGTGAATTATGGGAATTGGGCCTTTGAATAATTATGAATACATTGTTCTCTGGATGACAAAAACTCTAATGGATCGATCATAATTGAAATAATTGGCTGGGAATTCTTTGTGAAGATAATGGGCCGCCAAAAAGGAACAACCCGCAGCCATGCACACGACAACAATAAAGTATAATCTTAGTATAGTAGAATATATTATTTTTGACTATTTTATTATGGTATACATTTATGTCAAATATAACATGTAATAATTTAGTATATTACATATTATATTATTTTTGTATAAAATATATGATGTTTAATAGTCTTGTAAAATATATTTAAGTCTTTTTCTTTTTCATTATTTATATATAAGTTTATTCATCATGTCAATTTGATTTGACCAACTTGGCCTAGCTAGGTGTCCCAAATCAACCGCATAACATTGCCCATTCCATATATCTTATATAAATTTATAAGATATATTCAATATTTTAATATAGTAACGTAAAAATAATATTAGTTATAGGCTATGGCTACTGGGGCATAATTTCCCCCGTGCTTGTGGTCATGCTACTATTGGCTTACTTTTTGGCCAATAGTAACAAGGGTCAAGTAATGTATAAAAACCTTCTATACCGGCAGTTATTACAGAATATAAAAATTTAATCGCGGTAAGTATAACTGGTAAACATTTATGATTTTGGAAAGCATTTTTAAATATAATTGTATCACAAAAAGGTGATAAAACTGTGAGAAAAGAGAATGGACTCACTTTGTAGCTTTAGGGTTCAACTAGAAAGCCTCCTGGTAGAATCTTGGGTATAACTTCTGAGCTATTTTAAAAATATATAATGCACTCGTGTTAAATATAGTACCCCTAATTCAACCTTATCCCTATGTCACGAGACCGAACCTAAACGAACTTAGTCGGGCAGAGCCTTGACATGCGTTATGGGGCTCCAGATCAATCGGAAAGGGTAGCGGTGATCGGGAGTTAAAACGGGGCAAGACTTTATTATTATTATTATTATTATTATTATTATTATTATTATTATTATTATTATTATTATTATTATTATTAGAGGATGAATTAAATTAATATATATATATATATATATATATAAGAAAAGAAAGAGGGGGGGGGGGGGCGATCAAGAGACCAAAAGAAAAACAGTTTTAGCAATTTGTAGGTTACTTCTATATTTATAATAAAGTTGTGTTAGCTGGAATCTCAGGCATGAAGACATGTATACAATTTAAATTTTGTTGTGCTTTGCTTTTATCCTTCCACATGTACACCCTCCTATGAGGTGTTAGTTTTATATATATATATATATATATATATATATTATAATTAATTTAACTGCTTTACTTATTTGACGCTTATAACTTATAAAATATAACGTTTTATAAAACACTAAATATGTCATTAGAACGAGAATATTTGTTGGTGCAGTTGTCTGTCGACTTTATCTTCGTTCGAGTCTCAGATTGTGAAATAGCCCGAAGACCGGTAAAGACTGAAGAATGAGAAGACTCAATACTTCAGACTCATCAACATCCTAGGGGGAGTCTGTTAGTGCATACGTCTGTCGACTTCGTCTTGTATTAGAATTGTTAGTGCAGGGCTTAATTGTTAGAGTTTGTTTAAGATAATTTAGCTTGAATGAACAGGTTTCCCTTGAAAGTGACACATGTTAGTTTCAAGCTAAACCTACAAGAGAGGTTTCCATTGAAAGTGGCGTGTGACACTTTCAAGCTAAACCTGGTTTCTCTTGAAAGTGACATAACACTTTCAAGCTAAACCTCCTCACCTATAAATAGGCATTCAAGCTAAACCTCTTAGAGAGAGAGAAGAGTTCTGAAATTCCATACCGAGGTGCTGCCGATGTGAGATTTGATTGTAAGCAACGTCAGATTAATACAATCAGTGTTTAAAGTGATATTCAAGCTGTTTCGACGTCAGTTTCTTAGTTTCCGCCTCTAAAACTGATAAAATCTCTTCTGAACGACTCGTTAGGTCGCAAATCGATCCTACAATATTGGTATCTACATTTTGAAGCAAGTTTTATTAAAAAACAGAGTAGGTTCAAATATAATGTATTTTTATAACTTAATTAATAAACGGTTCATAGGTCCGTCTAGATACTTCATATTTCTAATAGTCAACTTACCCGTAATCTACCTGTCTAATTATATAAGTTTTTATATACTTTTATTTTAATAGAAAGGTCGCCCATATACAGGCCAATTAATTAGTATAACATTCCAACCAACTATATATATAAAATAGTTTTAAAACTTTTTAGGTCGAATAATTATGTTAAAAATAAAACTAGTTACTAGTGGTTAATTAATTTAGACAATCTATAATTCTTATATGATAAAAATGGGAATGTTACAAATATGTTGATTGGACGGTATAAATGGTGTTTACATACATGTAATAAAGTGAAAATATTTGTAATTGTATTGTATTATGGATGGTATAAGGTAATGGTATTGTATTATGGATGGTAGGAGGTAATGGTAGTGTATTATGGATGGTATGATAGATGAAAGGGAAAGTGTATTCAAAGTAGTGTACCAAATGTCACACCCCAACCGATGGCGGAATCATCGGGGCGTGGCACTGAGCGAAATAGATTGTCCAGAAGTTTCCATAACAACTATCATTACCATTCAATTTAAGTTAACATGTCCCATACCATGTCTCAAATAGCAAACAAGTCATTACAGACAAAAACTAAACAAATATTCTGTTCCGACAACTCAGATTTAAACATAACAATTTATTCGTTGGTTTCTAGGACTCCAGTTCCTAGCCTCAATTTCATCACAGCCCGAGAAGCATATAAACAACCTAGGCACCTGTCACATACGTTAAAATAAAGTCAATACATATAATGTAAAGGTGAGCATACAGGTTTGATAATAGCATATAGAGTTCGAATTCGTTTACGCATAACCAGCACATACACGCAGTGAAATGAAGCACGTTAGTTATCGACATAGATCCATCGATACCAATGACTGCGGGTCGACTGCCCGAGGCAGTTCGCAATACATGATTACCACCGTAATCCATGCAAGTAAAAGATCCTTAACAACCCCCGTGTGAACGGGTGCTGAGTCCAAACTATAGTACTATCATTGCTAAGGCAGGCAGACAGCGTTCCATGTGTAAACATAACAAACAAGCATTCATAAGCCACGTATAACATGCGTAAATGGTTTAGCGTTAAAATAGCTTGAGTGGTGTGATAGTTGTAGTTTGAATATTCGTAACGTATGTAACACCCAAAAGTGCTAAAAGCAAAAAGGGTTCGAGTATACTCACAGCGATTATGGATTGAAGGGAGCGCTTTTCAGCGAGCATAGTTAGCCTGAATAGATTCGATAATGCAACGATAAGTGGCATGCAAAACAGTACAAGTGAGAGTGGCTAGGATGGCTGATCGTGCGGATCAACTATCCGTGAGAGGAAGTTATCCGTGCGGGCGAACTATCCGTGCGCACGGTGATCCGTGCGGATGGTGACCCATCCGGATAAGCTATCCGTGCGAGTGAGCTGTCCGTACGGATGGTAATCCGTGCGGATTAGTCGCTCGTGCGGATTGCTTATCCATACGGACAAGTTGTTCGTGCGGATAAACGTTCAAGTGGATTGTTTCTTCCTAAGGATGTGTTTGTGTATGATGGCTTGTGCTTTGGAGTTTTCGTTGTAGCATTTAAAAAACGTCTAAGTATCTCTACCCTTCAAGCCGGTCGCGCGGACAACAATCCGTCCGGATGGCAGTCCGTGCGGTCAACGTCTTTAGGGCTGAGTCACTAATTGAATTAGGTAATCCGCCCGGATGGTAATCCGTGCGGATAGTGACAATCCGTCCGGATAGTCTGTCCGTACGGGCAACCTGTCCGTGCGGATGATCATGTTGGAATTCGTTTTAAGGCCTTAGTATCTCATGATCCGAAGAGTAATCCATTCAGAGGTCGTCCGTCCGGATTGCTCATTCGTCGATACTCAAACCTTGTTTGGAAAGTGGGTCCCAAGGGTAGCTCGTCGGGGTGACAACCGTCCGGATAGCCTGTCCGTGCGGACAGCCTGTCCGTGCGGACAGCCTGTCCGTGCAGACAGCCTGTGACAGTCCCTGGTCTGATGGTTCCGTTCGTCTACTCTTGGTTTCTGTTGTCGTTTATCGAGACGTTCTGATTACGTGGCAACCACTTGGAATCGTATTCTTACTCGCGTGACTAGACCGGTCAGGAACCACCCTAACTTGGCCTGTCGGCGACTCAGAACGGTCATTCTGGTTGACCCCGAAATCAGGTGTCTGGTGGATAGAATCCAGATCTAGGACTAGTGCATCACTATTAATGAGTGGAATACTAGAACCGGTCAGATTCGTACCGATATTCAGGGTAAAAGAAGGAGAGAACTTAGGTTTATTTCTTTTAACTCTTTTATCCTTAGAAAAGTTTAGATTTAGGTGAAGTTGTTGTGAAATCTTATGGAAATCGTTCATATCTGAGCTATTCTTGGTGGAATGAGGTCGAGCTTGAAGTTCATAAGAACTTCATGATGACGTCACCCGAGAATACCTCAAATCTGGATGATTTCATGGTTGGAAGTTGAGATTTGAAAGATGGAAAGGTGTAGAATTGTGTAGTGATCAAGGATGTACAAGAATTAGTGCAAGATCTTACCTGGATTGAGAGAAATCTGAGAAAAAGTGAAGAATGCGTGCGGTTCGAACGTCACTTGCCAAAAGTGGAAAAGTTGGAGAGTGACCCGTGTATTTATAGGATGCTAAAAGGGGAAAGGGTGAGCCGTGCGGATGGCACGTAACCCGGATAGGCTATCCGTCTGGATTGGCAATCCGTGCGGATTGACCATCCGTGCAGATGTCGCCTGATTTGGTGCGTTCGGTGCGACGACGCTTCGGCTTCAGTTTGCGAGCGATTCGATAGGGTTTCCTAGTCAAATTACTTTCAGTCCCAACTACTTCTTATATGGTTCGACTCGGAATTCGGGTTCGGGTTCGGGTTCGTTTACATTCGAGTTAGACTTCGAGTTCGATTGAGTTCACTTGATTATCACAACATAACATAACATAAAATAAACATGCACAGGTAACACGTAAGGCGCACACACACGTATAAACAACAAGTAAAATACACGGCTCGAGTTACGATTTGGTGTCGATTCGATTAGCATTGCTTTATCGCATTGTTACTTCCTATCATTCACAGTCGTAGGTCGATTGAAATACGATTAATATGATGCGATTATTGTAATGAACGACACTTACTCCACATAATATAAATAAAATAAAAACATTTCTACGAGTCGAGTCGCGCGAAATCGGTCGTTGACTTTGACCTTGACTTTGACTTTCACTCGTGAAAACACGGGGTGTTACAGCCTCCCCTTGTTTAGGGAATTTCGTCCCGAAATTAAGCTGAAAGTCGTATTAACCGTGGATCACATGTGAGAGTTCTTCGTTTGGACCACTGAAAATCGTCAAATTAATCGACTTTTTACGGATAAAATCGCTGATTTTTGGATATGTTATGCGAAATTTTCTGATCGAAAAGCCTATAAAGTTTCAAATCTTAATTCGAAGCCATTTGTGAGAAATTTGAGTTCGTTAAAATGTGGAATGTTGTTGTTGATGTTCACCGTACGGATGGCAATCCGTGCGAATAACATATATGTGTTGACTTTTGTTGACTAGCTTATTCGCATGGATAATTATCGACTCTGAGTCGTGCGGAATCCGTGAACGATCCTGACCAAACAAAATCGTAACGGAGTCAAATCGGGACCTACATGTGGTATCTGAGCAGGTGCTCGATTGCGATGATCAAACACACTCAGATTTGTCAAATTCTCTTTACTTCTTTTATCTTTTCACGTTTCTACTGAAAATAACTAAATTAAACGACTTTTACGGATAGAAATTGCTAAAACTTGGATATGTTGTGCGAAAACACTTGATCTATAAGTCTACAATTTTCTTAAGTAAACAACTGTGGGTACTTTGCCTTCATGTCCCTTTCGAGTTCCCAAGTGAACTTCGCGCCTCGTTTGCCTTCCCATCGGACTTTCACAATAGGAATGCGTGAGCGCCTGAGTTCTTTGGTTTGGCGATCCATGATTTCGACAGGCTTCTCCACGAAGTGTAATGTTTCGTTCACTTGTAGATCATCTAAAGGAACATGTAGATCGTGGTCGGGTGGACGTTGCTAAGTTCCTCCGGTAATTCGAGTCTGTAGGCGAATTTTCCGATCCTTTCCAGAATCTTAAAAGGTCCAACATATTGAGGCGCGAGCTTCCCCTTCTTTCTGAATCGGACTACACCCTTCCAAGGTGATACCTTTAGGAGTACGTAGTCACCAACTCCATATTCACGGGGCTTGCGCTTTTTATCGACGTAAACCTTCTGTCGATCCCGAGCTTTCGCTAGGTTGTCTCGAATTTGGAAAATTTTGTCTGTCGTTTCTTGTAGCAGCTCCGGACCGGTTAGTTGCGAGTGACCGATCTCGTGCCACACAATAGGCGATCGACATCTTCTTCCGTATAGGGCCTCGAAAGGTGCCATCTGGATGCTAGCCTGGTAGCTGTTGTTATACGAGAATTCGACTAACGGAAGGTGTCTATCCCAATTACCACCGAAGTCTAGAACACATGAACGGATCATGTCTTCAAGAGTACGAATCGTTCTTTCAGTCTGACCGTCGGTTTGTGGGTGGAACGCAGTACTTAGATTAAGCGTTGTACCGAGTGCCGCTTGGAATGTTTCCCACAATCGTGAAGTAAACCGAGCATCACGATCAGAGATGATGTCACGAGGCGTCCCATGTCGACAAATGATCTCGTCGGTGTAGATTCGGGCTAATCGTTCTACCTTGTAGTCTTCTCGTATTGGCAGAAAGTGAGCTGATTTAGTCAAACAGTCAATAACAACCCAAATGCTGTCGTGACCTGATGACGTGGTTGGAAGCTTGGTTACGAAATCCATAGCTATGCTCTCCCACTTCCACATGGGAATTGGTGGTTGTTCGAGCAAGCCAGAGGGTCTTTGATGTTCAGCCTTGATTCTAGCACAGGTTAGGCACTTTCCGACGTAGAGAGCGATATCCCGTTTCTTACCCGGCCACCAGTACCTATAGCGAAGATCATGTTACATTTTGTCAGCACCGGGATGGATAGAGTATCGGGATTTGTGGGCTTCATCCATGATAATCTGTCGCAAATTGGTTCGCTTGGGAATCCAATTTCGCTCTAAGAAGTGGAATATCCCATTCGATTTGCTCACAAGCTGGGCTCCATCGTGGTAGATTCTTTCTTTCTTCAAGGTGAGTTCGTTGAAACATGCATGCTGGGCGTCGCGGATGAGAGCTTCGAGGTTGTGCTGGGCTTGAACATTACGAGTGCTAAGCAGATAGCTCCGTCTGCTAAGTGCGTCGGCAACAACATTTGCTTTGCCTGGGTGATAACGAATCTCACAGTCGTAATCGTTGAGAAGTTCTACTCATCGGCGTTGACGCATATTTAGTTCCCTCTGATTAAAGATGTGTTGTAGGCTCTTATGATCGGTGAAGATCGTACACCTTGTACCATACAGGTAATGTCGCCAAATCTTTAATGCAAAAACAACTGCGCCTAGCTCAAGATCGTGGGTTGTATAGTTCTTCTCATGGACTTTGAGCTGACGAGATGCGTAAGCTATGACCTTGTCTCGTTGCATTAGGACACAACCGAGACCAAGGTTGGAAGCATCACAGTAGACAATGAAATTATCGTTTCCGTCGGGTAGTGTGAGAACAGGAGCATTGCAAAGCATGTGTTTGAGGGTTCGGAAGGCAGTATCTTGTTTGTTTCCCTAAACAAAAGGCTGGTCCTTATGAGTAAGAGAGGTAAGTGGTACAGCAATCTTCGAAAATCCTTGGATGAATCGTCGATAATAGCCCGCTAGTCCGAGAAAGGAATGGACTTCAGACGGATTCTTAGGCGTAACCCAGCTCTTGACAGCTTCAATCTTCGCAGGATCGACGTGAATACCCTGACTATTTACAATGTGACCCAGAAACTGAACCTCCCCCAACCAAAATTCGCACTTGGAGAATTTGGCGTAGAGTTGGTTCCCCTGAAGTAACTCGAGAACCAAACGTAGATGTTGCGCGTGTTCGGCTCTCGACTTGGAATAGATCAAGACATCGTCGATGAATACAATGACGAAACGGTCGAGATATGGTTTACACACGCGATTCATCAGATCCATGAAAACTGCTGGTGCGTTTGTTAGGCAAAAAGGCATGACAACGAACTCATAATGGCCGTAACGAGTACGAAACGCGGTTTTGGGTATATCCTCCTCTTGTATACGCAGCTGATGATATCCTGAACGTAGATCGATCTTTGAGAAACACGTGGCGCCTTGTAGTTGGTCAAACAAATCGTCGATGCGAGGCAGAGGATAGCGGTTCTTGATAGTCAACTTATTCAACTCCCGGTAGTCAATGCACATCCGGAACGACCCGTCCTTCTTTTTTACGAAAAGGACTGGCGCGCCCCAAGGAGAGGTTCTCGGGCGAATGAAGCCTTTCTCAAGTAATTCCTGGAGTTGGGTTGAGAGTTCGCGCATTTCGGACTGTGCGAGTCGATAAGGAGCTCTGGCGGTAGGATTAGCTCCAGGAATGAGATCAATGCGAAAATCAATATCGCGCTTTGGAGGTAGTCCGGGAAGATCCTCTGGAAAAACATTAGGAAATTCTCGAACCACAGGTACGTCTTTCACTTCCTTCTTCTCTTTCTTTTCCTTCTCCGCTGCTACGACGTTAGCCAAGAAAGCCCTGTATTCCTTGCGGAAATACTTGCTAGCTTGGAGGCATGACATAAGTTTGAGACCCTTCGAAGTAGTATCACCATAAACGCGCAATGAATCACCGTTTGCGAGCGAAAAAAGAATCATCTTATCGAAGCACACAACTTCGGCATGGTTTTCTCGAAGGAAGTCCATGCCTACTATGACGTCGAAACTTCCGAGTTGCATCGGAATGAGGTCGATTGAGAAGATGTGATTGTTGAGCTCGAGAGTGCAATCACGAATAACAGAATTTACAGCGACGGTTCTTCCGGTAGCGACTTCGACATCGAATGCAGAGGAGAGTCGGGAACGTTTACGACTAAGGAGTTTCTCAAATTCGAGTGACACAAAGCAATTATCGGCTCCAGTATCAAACAAACATGAAGCATAAATACCATTCACAAGGAACGTACCATTGACCACATTGTTGTCGGCCTGGGCTTGACGCACATTGAGATTGAAAGTTCTTGCGTGTGCGGCCTGTTGTTGCTGCTGCTGTTGTTGTTGTGGTTGCTGCTGTTGCGGTTCTTGTTTCACTACCCTGTTCGGGCACATGTTGGCGAAATGATTCGGGTCGCCACACATGAAGCATGCTCTGGCTTTGACTGCGGGTGCCAGAGGAGCTTGTTGACCCTGTGGGGCAGCGAGTAAAGCTTGATTGGCAGGAGCTTGGCGAATACGGCAGTTGGCAGTAAAGTGGCCGTATACATTGCAGTGAGCACAGAAGCGGCATTGAATAGCTGTTGGGTGATGATAGGTGCAAGTAGGGCAGAGCGGGTGTGGTCCAGTATATGCACGCTTTGCAGGCGGTGCATTGGCCACAGGCGCCGCTACTTGACGTTGTTGGGCAGGTACAGCTTGGATTGGTGCAGCAGTAATCGCACAGTTCTTGTTGGTGGAGCTGTTCTTTCTCTTGTTGCTTGACAGAGTGGTTTCAGCAATTGGTGCAGCAGTGGTGGCTTGATGCAGATGCTTGGAGGTCTTATCCCACACCCCAGCCTTAACCCTTTTGTCATTGATTTCAGCGGCCAGCAGATAGGTTTCCTCGATCGTGGTAGTCTTAGCCGCTTGCACGAAATCAGCAACGCAGTCGGGCAAAGCTCGGATGTACTTCTTGATGGTCATCTCGGGAGTCTTGACCTGGTCGGGACAGATAATGCTAAGCTGTTTGAAGCGAGCGGTAAGACCAGCGTTGTCTCCATCCTTCTGATGTATGTGCCAGAATTCATCTTCGAGCTTTTGACGTTCGTGAGGAGGGCAGAATTCCTCTAGCATGACTTCCTTGAGCTCGTCCCACGACAAACCGTAGGCTGCATCATTCCCTCGCTTGTTCCTCTCGGCCGTCCACCAGTCTAGAGCACAAGACTGGAAGACGCCGGTAGCGTTCAGAGTTCGAAGGTCATCAGGGCAACCACTTTGTCGCAGAGTAACCTCGATAGAATCAAACCAGTGGAATAGTGCAGTAGGACCTCCTTTGCCTGTGAATTCTTTCGGCCCACATGACTTGAATTGTTGGAAACTGAAAGGTCTTGCGACAGCTTTAGGACCTTCAGTCCTCGATTCCTCGGATGATTTGCTAGCATTCTCATACGCATCACTCACGGCTTTAGCTACACTCTTCGCGATGATAGAAGCAAGGCGTCTGTCCCTATTTTCCTGACGAGAGAGCGTATGACGAGATCTAGACGACATTGTCTGCAATAGACATCGCCACGGAACTCAACACATGTATTCGAATCTCACCTCACACGTCTATTACTACTAAAGCTCAGTAACACGTACCATGTAAACGCATATAGTCACAAAATCATAGAATTGCACAAAATCACATAAGCACATAGAGCACATAATCACAGTATTCCTAAACACGTGAGCACAATAGCAAGAAACACATATACCTTAGTCACTAGGGATATACACGAGCATACAAAGCATTCTGGATGCCTCTATTGTCGATTTGTTAGCGATGTGCTGTGTGGGTTTTGTGTTTTAGCAGAGCAATAGTGTTGGGTCGAAACCAATAGCACCTCAAACGTTAACAAATAAGTAGAAAATTCATAAGGGTCTATAAATCAAAGGTAGATTGTCTGTGGCTAATAGACTTCGACTAACCAAAGTGGCTCGACTATTCGCAAGGATCCTGTGTGCACAATTACCTCCAGGACTATGCCCTTGCCACGATTCTTGGGCGTTGGCGCAATTCCCATTGGTTATATTGTGTCTTTAGATCGTTGGAGTCCGTCGAAACTTTGGTGGGAGTTTTGTATAAAAGTAGGACAAGTCGCCAAGGTTAGGGTTTCACCCCTATCTTACAACTTCGTCCTTGTTTTTAATAAAATTTGAGGAGATTATTCATCAAAATATGGATTTCACTCCTAATTTGGTATGATTCTCCTCGTTTGTAGCTAAAACGCAAGCTGATTAGGCAACTTTAGTCGAGAGTTTGCGGTTTTCACACCTATTCTCGGCCTCATTACCTGTTCATAACTTGAAAATTCGAGTGCAGTGATAGTAAAGAGCGAGTGATAGTGGCGAGTTTACGCATACGCATGAGTTGCTCTGTTGGTTCTTAACTATAGACTAGGTCTCTAAGACTTCGACCCGAACTAGGTCGAGTCTTGCCTAATTCCCTATAGTTATGGCTCTGATACCAATCTGTCACACCCCAACCGATGGCGGAATCATCGGGGCGTGGCACTGAGCGAAACAGATTGTCCAGAAGTTTCCATAACAACTATCATTACCATTCAATTTAAGTTAACATGTCCCATACCATGTCTCAAATAGCAAACAAGTTATTACAGACAAAAACTAAACAAATATTCTGTTCCGACAACTCAGATTTAAACATAACAATTTATTCGTTGGTTTCTAGGACACCAGTTCCTAGCCTCAATTTCATCACAGCCCGAGAAGCATATAAACAACCTAGGCACCTGTCACATACGTTAAAATAAAGTCAATACATATAATGTAAAGGTGAGCATACAAGTTTGATAATAGCATATAGAGTTCGAATTCGTTTACGCATAACAAGCACATACACGTAGTGAAATGAAGCACGTTAGTTATCGACATAGATCCATCGATACCAATGACTGCGGGTCGACTGCCCGAGGCAGTTCACAATACATGATTACCACTGTAATCCATGCAAGTAAAAGATCCTTAACAACCCCCGTGTGAACTGGTGCTGAGTCCAAACTATAGTACTATCGTTGCTAAGGCAGGCAGACAGCGTTCCATGTGTAAACATAACAAACAAGCATTCATAAGCCACGTATAACATGCGTAAATGGTTTAGCGTTAAAATAGCTTGAGTGGTGTGATAGTTGTAGTTTGAATATTCGTAACGTATGTAATACCCAAAAGTGCTAAAAGCAAAAAGGGTTCGAGTATACTCACAGCGATTATGGATTGAAGGGAGCGCTTTTCAACGAGCATAGTTAGCCTGAATAGATTCGATAATGCAACGATAAGTGGCACGCAAAATAGTACAAGTGAGAGTGGCTAGGATGGCTGATCGTGCGGATCAACTATCCGTGAGAGGAAGTTATCCGTGCGGGTGAACTATCCGTGCGCACGGTGATCCGTGCGGATGGTGACCCATCCGGATAAGCTATCCGTGCGAGTGAGCTGTCCGTACGGATGGTAATCCGTGCGGATTAGTCGCTCGTGCGGATTGCTTATCCGTACGGACAAGTTGTTCGTGCGGATAAACGTTCAAGTGGATTGTTTCTTCCTAAGGATGTGTTTGTGTATGATGGCTTGTGCTTTGGAGTTTTCGTTGTAGCATTTAGAAAACGTCTAAGTATCTCTACCCTTCAAGCCGATCGCGCGGACAACAATTCGTCCGGATGGAAGTCCATGCGGTCAACGTCCTTAGGGCTGAGTCACTAATTGAATTAGGTAATCCGCCCGGATGGTAATCCGTGCGGATAGTGACAATCCGTCCGGATAGTCTGTCTGTATGGGCAACCTGTCCGTGCGGATGATCATGTTGGAATTCGTTTTAAGGCCTTAGTATCTCATGATCCGAAGAGTAATCCATTCAGAGGTCGTCCGTCCGGATTGCTCATTCGTCGATACTCAAACCTTGTTTGGAAAGTGGGTCCTAAGGGTAGCTCGTCCGGGTGACAACCGTCCGGATAGCCTGTCCGTGCGGACAGCCTGTCCGTGCGGACAGCCTGTCCGTGCGGACAGTCCCTAGTCTGATGGTTCCCTCGTCTACTCTTGGTTTCTGTTGTCGTTTATCGAGACGTTCTGATTACGTGGCAACCACTTGGAATCGTATTCTTACTCGCGTGACTATGATGCGATTATTGTAATGAACGACACTTACTCCACATAATATAAATAAAATAAAAACATTTCTACGAGTCGAGTCGCGCGAAATCGGTCGTTGACTTTGACCTTGACTTTAACTTTCACTCGTGAAAACACGGGGTGTTACACCAAAACACCTTATTTCATGTTGATACATATAGATGCACATGTGCATTTCTTATGTTAACGTAAAAAGTAGTGTATTACACGTAGCAATGTAAATGAAAGTGGAATTGTCTGATATTTGTAATGAATTACGGAATTTGTCAAAGAAATGATACAAATGCACACGTGCATGGATAACTGTGACTCGGATTTTTTTTTCCTTTTTTTTGAAATTTTTTTTATTATAAACGAAATATTATGATTTTCCAGAAAAAAATAGTAAATTTTTTTTTTTTTGGTGTTTTTTAGATTTTTTAGGTATTACTGCTTGTGTTCACACTGGTTCTCGCGGTTCTCGCAATAAACGGTGGTTCCTAACGAATCCTTCTCCTATATATATAGGGTAAGGTTCATTTGAGAACCACCCTTATTACGAGAACCGCGAGAACCAATGTGAACACAAAAAAAACACCTAAAAAATCCAAAAAACCCACAATTTTTTTTTGTTTTTATTATTTTACTAATAAATATCGCTATATTTTGTTAAAAAAAACGTTTTTTTAGAGTAACAGTTATGGATGCACATGTGTATATGTATAATTTCTTGGACAAATTCCATAATATATTACCAGTAGTAAAAAAATTGCATTTTCATTTACACTATCATATATAATACACTGCTTTTTACATTACAAATATTAGAAATGCACATTTGCATCTATATGTATCAACATGAAATAAAGTGTTTTGTTACAAAAATTTTGTGATTTTAAATGATGAAGTAGGCCCATATACATGTATATATATATGTGTTTGGCTGATGGTTTAATTATATTTGTCACTTTATGATGTAATATGTTGTTTAGATGGTATAAAGGGTGATGATGTACATATAATAAGGTGAAATATTGGTAATAATATTGTATTATGGATGGTAAAAAGCAATGGTATTGTATTACGGATGGTAGGAGGTAATGGTAATGTAGTATGGATGGTATGATAGATGAATGAGAATGGGTATTCAAAGTGGTGTACTAAAACACGTTATAACATGTTTACATATATAGATGCACATGTAGATTTCTAGTGTTGTTAATGTTATAACAAGTTCATACATATAGATGCACATGTGCATTTCTATTATTGTTAATGTAAAAAGTAGTGTATTATGAATGGTAGTGTAAACGAAAGTGCAATTTTCTAATATTTGTAATGAATTACGGAATTTGTCAAAAAAACTGATACACATGCACATGTGCATGGATAACTGTTACTAGAAAAAAAATTCTTTTTTATTTTTTGAAATTTTTTATATTATTGAACAAAAATATAGCGATTTTTTCAAAAAAAATAGTAAAAAAAAATTGTTGTTTTTTAGATTTTTTTAGGTATTTTTTTGGTTGTGTTTACATTGGTTCTCGCGGTACGGTTCTCGCAATAAAGGGTGGTTCCTAACGGATCATTCTCCTATATATATATATGGTAGGGTTCATGCGAGAACCACCTTTATTGCGAGAAACGTGAGAACCAATGTGAACACAACAAAATAACCTAAAAAACCTAACCCCCGGCCCCTCCGCCCAAAAAAAAAAAATACTTAACCCTCCTACCAAGCTAAATGCTAAAAACTAACACCCCCCACCCCAAAAAAAACCTAACCCCCCCCCCCCAAAAAAAAAAAAAAAAAACCCTAACCCCTCACCCCCCCCCCCCCACCCACCCAAGCTAAATGCTAAAAACTAAACCACAAAAAACCTAAATAATATAAAAACACACACATTTTTTTAATATTTTTTAATGAAAAATCGCTACTTTTAGTAGCCAAATTTTTTTTTATATCTTTAAATTTTTTTAATAACGAAATCCAGCGATTTTTCTTAAAAAAAATTGTGTGTTTTTAGGTATTTTTGGGAGTGTTTACATTGGTTCTTGCAATAAAGAGCGGTTCGTAAATGATCCTTCTCATATATATATAAGAAGAGGATCATGAGAAAACTACATCTAAACTAGAAAACTAACTAAAAAAAGCCTAAAAATAGCTAAAAAACATACCAATTTTTTTTAATTTTTATAAAAAAATCGCTACTTTATATATATAAAAAAAATTTCAAATTTTTTTTTATTATACTGCACATGTGCATTATATGTGTACTACACATGTGCATTATATATGTATTAATGCACATGTGCAATACAACGAAAAAAAATTTGAAATTTTTTTTTCATAAATAAAAAATAGTGATTTTTTTATAAAAAATTGTAAAAAAAAAATTGGTATGTTTTTTAGGTTTTTTTAGTTAGTTTTTTGGTTTTCTCATTTAAACTACTTTTCTCATGATATATAGGGGATGGATCATGAGAAAACTAGTTTAAATGAGAACATTATTAAACTAACAAAAAAAGCCTAAAAAACATAACAATTTTTTTACAATTGTTTATTAGAAAATCGCTATTTTTTATGTATATATATATAATTTTTTGTGTGTATATATATATATATATACAAAATTTTCTTTTTTACAATTGTTTACTAATACGGAAAGCCGAAACCACTTAACCCACCCTCACCGACACCCCCCAAAAACCTAAACCCCCCCCCCCTGCGCCCCCTCCTAAAAAAACCTTAAATTCACACTCCCACCAGAAGCCCAACCCCACCCCAACCCCCCAAAAACCTAAACCCCCCCCCCCCCTCCTGAAAACCTAACACTAAACCGTAAACATAAACCCGTAAAAAACCTAAACCCCCCACCCCCACCGCCCGAAAACCTAAACCCCCCTCCCCCCCACACCCAAAAACCTAATTCTAATCCTAGACCTCCAAAAAACCTAACCCTAAAACCTAAAGTAGACTCAAAAGCTAATTTTAAGCTTGTAATGCACATATGTAGTACACATATAATGCACATGTGTAGTACAAAAAAAATTTGAAAAGTTTTTTTCATACAAAAAAAATAGAGATTTTTTAATAAAAAAAAATTGTAAAAAAAAATTGGTATGTTTTTTTTAGGCTTTTTTAGGTTTTTTTAGTTAGTTTTCTAGTTTTCTCATTTATATATATGTACTTTTCTCATGATCCTCTCCATATATATATATATATATATATATATATATATATATATACTAGGTCAGAGCCCGCGAGCTTCGCTGGTAGAAAATTTTAATTTTAATTAATAGATTTGTGTCCTAAAACACTTAAATATGTTTCTACAAATGTTTTATTGAATTATGTATTATGAAAGACATAACATAAGACGCAAAACCAAAAACAAATTTTATGAATGTTTGAATAAATGGTTCAAACACACTTCCTTTGGATTTTCTCCTTGGTAATCAGCTCTAAGAATCCCACTTTTTTCCATTATGTGGAGGCTAACATACCTACCAAAGACCAAAAAACAATTGTTAGGTGATATAATCAACTACTACACATGTCGCAAAACGACCTAGATTTCCAAATTTAACAAGAAATAACGGGTTACATACCTTAGAAAAGACGGTTCCTAGTTGTCTAGTCCAATCACCAAGAGTTCGGATATGTACACTCAGGTAATCATCATCCGGGGCAGACGTCATGGAAAATGGGTGCCTGTTGACATGTGTCATGGTTACGATATTGAAATGCGTCGGGTTGATCAGACATTATGGACATATTTTGAAGGTACAACTCACCTTTCAAATGGGGAGACAGCGGCACAGTTGACAAACATGTATATTGACCACTCTTGTATTTGAACCCTTGTGGCTTTGACATATGAAATGCCAACAGATTTTCAGGATAAACAACCACCTTTTAAGTAACACACCAATATAATTAGAAAATCTCATCTTATTTCCTATTGTCTGCCATTATCACATGTCCACCACAAAAAAAAAATATGTTTATTGATTTTTTCCTCTCTTTAACCGTACACGCTCATCACACATAATTTTTTTTACTTTTACTTTTCAAATCATATGGCTAGAGCTTCACTCAACCTTATCTTGGGAAGTTGGACTACAAGTTCCCAAGATAGGGTTGAGTGAAGCTCTAGCCATATGATTTGAAAAGTAAAAAAATTTATGTGTGATGAGCGTATACGGTTAAAGAGAGGAAAAATTCAATAAACATATTTTTTTGTGGTGGACATGTGATAATAGCAGACATAGGAAATAAGATGAGATTTTCTAATAATATTGGTGTCTTATGTCAAACCCCGACCACGTAGAACATACAAAACGTGGCGGAAACATCGGGGAGTGTTGTAACAGAATTAATTGTTTCAAATCCATGGCAATTGAAATTTCGTTTTATTAATCAAACATGAAAGTTTACATTGTTTTAAACAAGAACTAAAGAGTACATAACATAAATTAACTAGTTCTTGTCTCGTTTTAAGTCACTAAGGCACAGGTCCGCCTAAGTATGTCTTGATAAGTCCTATGCATCATCTCCTGAAAACACATGTGAAAATAGGTACGTCAGCATAAAAATGCCTGTGAGATACATAGGTTTTGTGAAAACATAATTCATGACTTATGTTTGAGAAAATGTTTAGTCATGAACCTTATAATTTGCTTTGTCTTGTAAATCATTTGAAAAACGATAAGATCAGATGATATGTATAAATAAGAGAATAATGTATGGTTAAATGAATAACCATGTAAAATGAGTTTGTATAGGATAAGGTGTTTGTAAATCAATGTCTTGTGAAAAGTATGTTATTTGTATAAAATGTTATATGTCTCAAATTGAAATGATTCAAATAACGCTACAATATGTGATACCATACAAAGACTTATATATAGGAAGTACCAGCGGCGTATCCACCGTGCTTGTATCATATTACATACGCCTCGTTACTTAAATCACTTACACAAACCAAACCACCAAGGTAAAATGTTAAACAATTGTAGAAATGTTTATGTATAGTCAAATGTCTATTGTCAAATGTAAATCATGTCAACAGATACAACTGGTTCACACGGTTTAATAGTTACAAACGGTTCATATAATCAAAGGGTTACGACGGTTCACATAGTCAAATGGTTACAACGGTTAAAAATGTAGTATAATGTGTTCATATGCTGGATGAGCATATGCAACAGAAATGCAATGTAAAACAATGTACTAAGTATGCACGTAATGGACATACATAGCAATAGTGTAATGTAAAACAATGTACTAAGTATGCACGTAATGGACATACATAGCATGAAATGTATTGTAAAGTGATGTACTAAGTATGCACACAATGGGTATACATAGCATAAAATGTATTGTAAAGTGATGTACTAAGTATGCACACAATGGGTATACATAGCATAAAATGTATTGTAAAGTGATGTACTAAGTATGCACACAATGGGCATACATAGCATAAAATGTATTGAAATCATGTACTATAAATGTACTAATAAACATAGCAAGTATATGATGTGAAAACAGGAAAGCATGAAAGTAACAAGTAGGCACATGTGTTTCACCCCAAAACAGTTTGAAAAACAGTAAAAGAGGGGTCTATGTACTCACTTGAGATTGCTCAGAAGTCCTAAGATAACCACCAAGCAATGATAGAGATCACTGAATCAAACGACACCTAATATATGTAACTATGTTAATAAACCGGCCCTAAATCGGAGGATCGGATAGAATGAGGGCTCGTAAACCAAATGAGTATGGGAACTCAGGTAGTATGGTTTAACAAGGCCTACATACAAAATGAAACCTAGCCTAAGTGCTTACAACCCATTACGACCCGTTTAGGTAGCTTATGCTACTTTAACGCGTCGTTCGCGTAAAACGCGTTCGGAATGCCTAACTAGTCCTATGATAAGTAAAATATGCCTTAACATGTCTAATATTGTTACCAAATCAGTTTAGATACCAAAAGTTATGTTACATATGCTTAAAATGAATTTTGGCGTCAAAAGGGCATCTTGGTAATTTACCTAAGGCATATAAACTACCTATCATACAACTACTTAAACGAAGCGACCATAAGGTATAACCTCGGAAGGTTATTCCCTATATACTATGGTCACCTAATGTGCTTGGTCAGATCCTAATGATCGACCAAACGGGTCGGGTTCGAAAGTATAAGCGATTGTTTAGATCGCTTATCTTACGACCCTATATAAGCACTAAACTAAAAGTGACGAGCTCAGCATGTTAGAACATGCTTAACTAAGTTTAGAAAACAGGTTTGGTATCAAAACAAACGGTTTTGATACCTATGCGTAGTTTGGTTACAAAATACGCAAGAATGCGCATTTTGGCCGAAACTACGACTCGTCACTGAGCCTAGATAACGTGGTAATCAGTAGGTATAGTCACGAAGGACTATAACCATCGTGATCACGCTCACGTTATGAAGTTCAAACGAACTTCGCATTGACCATAAACTGGTCAATGCAGAAAGGTAAACAAAGTTTGACTTTCGGACTCGAAAAGCAATAAAAGAACGAAGGAACACTTACAAAGGGTCCCCGCAAGATTGATTTCCAAGTAATCTCAGGTAGGAAGTGTATAAACACAACCACTTAGAGAAAACCTCAGATTTCAAGTGGGTTTTGCAATGGGGATGGATGGGTATTTATAGTAAATGGACCACCGTTAGGATCGTTCCTCGAATAACGTGATCGAATCTCATCCGTACAAGTGTTGGAATGTTATGGTAGCTCATTTTGCCCCCACCACCAGTTATTGACAAGTGGTATTGGCCTTTGGGGGGGTTTAAAGGATGGAAACAGGCTGTTAAAAACAAGTTTCTGCATCTGACCCCTGCTTGCGCACCGTAACACTAAAAACCTTGAGGTGCGCAAGGACCTTGCAGACCAGAAAGTTTGAAAAATCGCATAACAGGCCCCTGAAGCTCCAAACTTGCTATTTGATGCATTTTTGACACGTTTAAGCCCCGTTAACCCCATTTCAAAGCTCTAAAATGAAGTTAAAGTATAGGGAACTTAAAATTTGCTCAAAAATATCTCGGATGTTGGTTCGTTTGGCCGTATGATTGCGTTGTTCGGTTAATTACGACGGAATGCGCATAAGCGCGAAAAACGATCCAAATGACGCGACGAATAGATTTTTCTTATTCCAAACACTAAAATAAAATATTTTAGTGCTTACATAAATTTTTGGATGTCCGGATGTATTCAGAACGTAAGTTATGCGCGAAAGAGCAAACTTATGCACTTTTTGACGCTTTTAGTCCCTGAATGACCCAGAAGTTTATTTTAGCATACCGAACCCCTCAAAGCCTATTTCTAAGCTATGTAAAGGATATTTATGGTATGTTTAACTTATGATCATGTTCCGGAATGTTCGTTACAGTTCAAATTGGCATACTTTCGCATTTTGTCAAATTTAGTCCCTGTAGGCGATTTAACTTGATTTTACCATACCAAAGCCTTCAAAACTTATTTCTAAGTTATGTAAAGGTTATTTAAGGTATGTTAAGCCTATTTCACTATTCCGTAGTGTTCGTTGCATTAAACTGGTTATATTTACGCATCAGTGCGTGTATAACCTTCCAGAAAGCGATTTAGAGCTTGAAATCGAACAAGAATTGATATGTGCAAAAGATACACATATTTATACAGATCCCAAGTATGAAATACAATATTTCATTGGCTTGGTATTTGTTTGATTGTCGCAGTGACCCAGGAGTCACAGTCTCCCCTACTTTAGGAAATTTCATCCCGAAATTTATTCGTAGGAGTCTATCTGTGACTTTATGTCAAATAACCACCAGAGATATGCAAGGCATAATCCTGTCATTTCCTTAACGGACATTCTTCAGAACGAAAATGAACAGGCGGAGTCATTTTCCTCAACAAGTATTCTTCAGAAGCGGAAATGAAGGAATAAACAAACGGGGATTCATTTCCTCAACGGACAATCTTCAGAAACGTAAAATGAACTTACGGAGTCATTTTCAACGGGTGCTTCATTAGAAATGGAAATGAAAAGGAGAAACAAACGGATATTCATTTCCTCAACGGACAATCTTCAGAAACGAAAAATGAACTTACGGAGTCATTTTCAACGGGTGCTTCATCAGAAATGGAAATGAAAATGATAGACAAACGGACATTCATTTCCTCAACGGAAAATCTTCAGAAACGAAAAATGAACTGACGGAGTCATTTTCAACGGGTGCTTCATCAGAAATGGAAATGAAAAGGATAATCAAACGGATATTCATTTCCTCAACGGACAATCTTCAGAAACGAAAATGAACTGACGGAGTCATTTTCAACGGGTGCTTCATCAGAAATGGAAATGAAAAGGATAATCAAACGGATATTCATTTCCTCAACGGACAATCTTCAGAAACGAAAATGAACAAACGGAGTCATTTTCAACGGGTGCTTCCTCAGAAACGAAAATGAATAGAGTTAACTTCTAGGCACATGATAAAGCTCGCTGTGGTTTCTGTGCACTAAATTCCATAATTATGTATGCATCCATAATTACGTAATTCCTTGCACAGTCCGCACAGTTTATCTTGTAATGTTTAGGGGAAGAAAATCAAACCTGTGATGAGGGTGACTAGACTACTTTAGGGTCCTTTTAATTAGATCGACAAATGATCTTTTTAATTAGGCCACCAAGGAGTCCTTTCAGCTATATCATCACATGATGTTCCTAACCAGATTTTTAGATCAATCTGTTTAACTAGACCACTCAAGGGGTCTAATTATGGAGTAGTACTTTATAACCCAAGGGACTTAACTACAACGTAGAAGTCCATTAAGGATTTTAGATAACAAAAACTTGGATTACACCAAAAACATAAAAGGGAACACATAAGCACAAAATCACATAGTTGCTTAACTCAGTTATTAATTTGTTATTAGCTTGTTAGTGATTGAATATGGATATTTAAAGTACACCAGGAAACCAGTCGCTGGACTTCAATGTCCTCTGGGATCTATCTGAAAAGATAGGATGATCTCCCAAAATTCGATTTTGTTTTCAAAGAAATGTAATATTCGAATTAAGGAACACAACAATTTTAGAATTTACAGGAAATATCCTTAAGTACCCTTATTAAGGATTTATAGTAGTACTTTGGGTATTCGTCTCGTGTTGTAACTTGCGCCTTGTACTTCGTTTCCTTAGAATAAACGGGAACTTAGGAATTTCGTGGAAAACGCAAGAGATCATAAAGTGGAAGAATTTTGGGGGGTAGTTTGCTTTACAAGGAATACGATTCCTTGATTGTTGGTATTGTAAGAGATATGTTGTTTATACATACAACCACATAAATACATTGCAATGTAAATAAAAGATTTATTTATAAACAATGATAACAATTGTTTCTTAGATCTTGACAACAAAAGAGAATAATACATAAGGATTGATTATTTCTAAACAGCGTTGTCTTCCATTCGGTCAGATGCTCATCCCTGTGCTGGATTTGCATTAGCAAGCTTTGGGCAATTTCTTCGGAAATGACCCATCTCGCCACAGTTGAAGCAAGAACCTGGTAGAAAACGACCTAGAGCAGGATTGTTGCCAGCTTGGTTTGGTGCAGCTGCAGCTGGGCAGACTCTTGCTGTATGGCCTATAAGTACACAAGTTTGGCATTTGCGGCACTTTACATTGGCATGATGATGGAGGCTACATTGGTTGCACAAGGGTTCAGTTCCATTGTATGGCTTCCTAGCAGGGGGTTGAGCTGGTTGGTTGGGGACGGCTTGATCATTGTGAGTAACCATGGCGAAGTTCTGAGAAGCCTTTCGCTTCTTTGACTTCTTAGGGGATCCAGTCTGTTCATTCATGGTCTTTGATTCCTCGACTGGGTTCGATTCCTCGACCGGTTTCTTGTCACCTTTTCGGAAAAGTTTACCTTTCCTGATCTTTGATTTAGTCAAGGTTGCAGATAGCTCAATGGCCTGTCTAACTGTAGTAGGGTTGCTACCAGTCACAATGTCTTGTATTGAGTCAGGGAGGCCATCAATGTACTTTTCGATTGCCTTATCCAAAGGCGTGACCATGTTTGGGCATAACAGACTTAACTCCTCATAACGGTCCGTGTAGGCTCGATGCTCACCGCTATCTTGCGTAAGATCGTCAAATTCCCTTTCCAAGGCCCTGATATCGTGACGAGGGCAGAATTCCCACATCATAAGGGCCCTAAGTTCAGCCCATGTCTGTGCCAGAGCAACTTCTGCACCACGATCTCTCATAACCCCGTTCCACCACGTAAGGGCCCTCTTCTGGAACACACTCGAAGAAAACTCGACCTTGCGATTGTCAGGACACTGCACGTGGCGGAAAGTATTCTCAATGCTCTCGAACCATTGAAGAAGCCCAGTCGCTCCCTCAGAACCACTAAACTTGAGTGGTTTAGCCGAGTTAAAACTCTTGAAATTGCATGGACCATTGTTGTTGTTGTTGGCTTGGTTCCATTGAGCAAAGAGGTTTGGGAATTGAGCAGCCATTTGCTGCGCAATGATTTCTGGCAGTTCGGCAGTTGCTATCTGGTTTTCGCGTCGAGGAAGCATTCTAAAAGAGAAACAAGAAAGAAAACAAATGAAATGGCATTGGGTAAGAATAGGATGTTATAATTACCGACCATAATCATGGTTGATGGTCATTTGTTTGAACCACGAAGCAAACAAACAACACAAAGGCTGAATCAAAGCAAATAGATCCTCATAGTGTATCGCGAAGACATGCTCGCCTATAAGTGGACACTCACTCAAGAGTTCCCAGGTAAGAGTGACTGGTCCGATTATGTGGATTTGTACGAACACTCTAGCCTTAGACAGAAAACCCAGGGTACAGGCATTCACTCTTCCAGTTTGCGCGTGTTCACACTATTTAGGACCCAAAACTTTGACGAGAGTTTTGAAAAATCAAAGGGGTTCAAAACCTTATAACAGAGGGTTCAAAACCTAGTAATCAATCATCCTATAACAGATGATTAGTTTTCAAAGCGGTTTTGAAATTTATGTTCTTGTTGTGGTCGTTGCCTAAGGATAGGTGACGGTATTGTTTTATGACAAAACGCAAGTAAACTCGCGTTAGGGTCCTAGGAAGGTTATAGTCTAGGTCAAAGCATTACTAATAACCTAATTCCCTATAACCATTGGCTCTGATACCAACTTTTCTGTCACACCCCGACCATGTAGAACATACAAAACGTGGCGGAAACGTCGGGGAGTGTTGTAACAGAATTAATTGTTTCAAATCCATGGCAATTGAAGTTTCGTTTTATTAATCAAACATGAAAGTTTACATTGTTTTAAACAAGAACTAAAGAGTACATAACATAAATTAACTAGTTCTTGTCTCGTTTTAAGTCACTAAGGCACAGGTCCGCCTAAGTATGTCTTGATAAGTCCTATGCATCATCTCCTGAAAACACATGTGAAAATAGGTACGTCAGCATAAAAATGCCTGTGAGATACATAGGTTTTGTGAAAACAGGATTCATGACTTATGTTTGAGAAAATGTTTAGTCATGAACCTTGTAATTTGCTTTGTCTTGTAAATCATTTGAAAAACGATAAGATCAGATGATATGTATTAATAAGAGAATAATGTATGGTTAAATGAATAACCATGTAAAATGAGTTTGTATAGGATAAGTTGTTTGTAAATCAATGTCTTGTGAAAAGTATGTTATTTGTATAAAATGTTATATGTCTCAAATTGAAATGATTCAAATAACGCTACAATATGTGATACCATACAAACACTTATATATAGGAAGTACCAGCGGCGTATCCATCATGCTTGTATCATATTACATACGCCTCGTTACTTAAATCACTTACTCAAACCAAACCACCAAAGTAAAATGTTTAACAATTGTAGAAATGTTTATGTATAGTCAATTGTCTATTGTCAAATGTAAATCATGTCAATAGATACAACTGGTTCACGCGGTTCAATAGTTACAAACGGTTCATATAATCAAAGGGTTACGACGGTTCACATAGTCAAATGGTTAAAACGGTTCAAAATGTAGTATATTGTGTTCATATGCTGGATGAGCATATGCAACAGAAATGAAATGTAAAACAATGTACTAAGTATGCACGTAATGGACATACATAGCAATAGTGTAATGTAAAACAATGTACTAAGTATGCACGCAATGGACATACATAGCATGAAATGTATTGTAAAGTGATGTACTAAGTATGCACACAATGGGAATACATAACATAAAATGTATTGTAAAGTGATGTACTAAGTATGCACACAATGGGTATACATAGCATAAAATGTATTGAAATCATGTACTATAAATGTACTAATAAACATAGCAAGTATATGATGTGAAAACAGGAAAGCATGAAAGTAACAAGTAGGCACATGTGTTTCACCCCAAAACAGTTTGGAAAACAGTAAAAGAGGGGTCTATGTACTCACTTGAGATTGCTCAGAAGTCCTAAGATAACCACCAACCAATGCTAGAGATCACGGAATCAAACGGCACCTAATATAGGTAACTATGTTAATAAACCGGACCTAAATCGGAGGATCGGATAGAATGAGGGATCGTAAACCAAATGAGTATGGGAACTCAGGTAGTATGGTATAACAAGGCCTACATACTAAATGAAACCTAGCCTAAGTGTTTACAACCCATTACGACCCGTTTAGGTAGCTTATGCTACTTTAACGTGTCCTTCGCGTAAAACGCGTTCGGAATGCCTAACTAGTCCTATGATAAGTAAAATATGCCTTAACATGTCTAATATTGTTACCAAATCAGTTTAGATACCAAAAGTTATGTTACATATGCTTAAAATGAATTTTGGCGTAAAATGGCATTTTGGTAATTTACCTAAGGCATATAAACTACCTATCATACAACTACTTAAACGAAGCGACCATAAGGTATAACCTCGGAAGGTTATTCCCTATATACTATGGTCACCTAATGTGCTTGGTCGGATCCTAATGATCGTCCAAATGGGTCGGGTTCGAAAGTATAAGCGATTGTTTAGATCGCTTACCTTACGACCCTATATAAGCAATAAACTAAAAGTGACGAGCTAAGCATGTTAGAACATGCTTAACTAAGTTTAGAAAACAGGTTTGGTATCAAAACAAACGGTTTTGATACCTATGAGTAGTTTGGTTACAAAATACGCAAGAATGCGCATTTTGGCCGAAACTACGACTCGTCACTGAGCCTAGATAACGTGGTAATCAGTAGGTATAGTCACTAAGGACTATAACCATCGTGATCACGCTCACGTTATGAAGTTTAAATGAACTTCGCATTGACCATAAACTGGTCAATGCAAAAAGTCAAACAAAGTTTGACTTTCGGACTCGAAAAGCAATAAAAGAACGAATGAACACTTACAAAGGGTCCCCGCAAGATTGATTTCCAAGTAATATCAGGTAGGAAGTGTATAAACACAACCACTTAGAGAAAAACTCAGATTTCAAGTGGGTTTTGCAATGGGGATGGATGGGAATTTATAGTAAATGGACCACCGTTAGGATTATTCCTCGAATAACGTGATCGAATCTCATCCGTACAAGTGTTGGAATGTTATGGTAGCTCATTTTGCCCCCACCACCAGTTATTGACAAGTGGTATTGGCCTTTGGGGGGGTTTAAAGGCTGGAAACAGGCTGTTAAAAACAAGTTTATGCATCTGACCCCTGCTTGCGCACTTTAACACTAAAAACCTTGAGGTGCGCAAGGACCTTGCAGAACAGAAAGTTTGAAAAATGGCAGAACAGGCCCCTGAAGCTCCAAACTTGCTATTTGATGCATTTTTGACACGTTTAAGCCCCGTTAACCCCATTTCAAAGCTCTAAAATGAAGTTAAAGTATAGGGAACTTAAAATGTGCTCAAAAATATCTCGGATGTCGGTTCGTTTGGCCGTATGATTGCGTTGTTCGGTTAATTACGACGGAATGCGCATAAGCGCGAAAAACGATCCAAATGACGCGACGAATAGATTTTTCTTATGCCAAACACTAAAATAAAATATTTTAGTGCTTACATAAATTTTTGGATGTCCGGATGTATTCAGAACGTAAGTTATGCGCGAAAGAGCAAACTTATGCACTTTTTGACGCTTTTAGTCCCTTAATGACCTAGAAGTTTATTTTAGCATACCGAACCCCTCAAAACCTATTTCTAAGCTATGTAAAGGATATTTATGGTATGTTTAACTTATGATCATGTTCCGGAATGTTCGTTACAGTTCAAATTGGCATACTTTCGCAGTTTGTCAAATTTAGTCCCTGTAGGCGATTTAACTTGATTTTGCCATACCAAAGCCTTCAAAACTTATTTCTAAGTTATGTAAAGGTTATTTAAGGTATGTTAATCCTATTTCACTATTCCGGAGTGTTCGTTGCATTAAACTGGTTGTATTTACGCATCAGTGCGCGTATAACCTTCCAGAAAGCGATTTAGAGCTTGAAATCGAACAAGAATTGATATGTGCAAAAGATACACATATTTATACAGATCCTAAGTATGAAATAAAATATTTCATTGGCTTGGTATTTTTTTGATGGTCGCAGTGACCCAAGTGTCACATCTTACTTAAAAGGTGGCTGTTTATCCTAGAAATCTGTTGGCTGTTTATCCTGTAATAAATCAATTACCAACAGTAAGCTAGCGTCCATTTCATGAATCTTAAACCGTTCCATTTCACACTCAATAAGCTAGCGTCCATCCATTAAAGCCTGCTAATAACACAGTTACATTCTAGTTGGTAATAAACAATTAAACCAACAAAAACGATCCTAAAAGTAGCCTCTAATTTCCAGACTAAAAGGTGTTTTTTTCTAGTAGTAAAAGGAGGCAATGCTAATCAACTTTGGTAAGGACCAAGGTACCTTCTTCTAGGAGGAAAACAAAATTGCAAGTTTGACCGACTGATATGGGATTTGAACGCATGAACTCCGACCATCCTTTGACAGGATACCAATAGTCATTTCTTGAATTCTCACGTCTAACAACCATTATGCTATCAACACCTGTCAGATTCCTTACGCGCAACTTCAGAAAAACATCAACCTCATTGATTCACTGCCCATTTTTACAAAACACATTGAAAGAAAAATGGAATACGATAAAATAGATGTGTATAATCAATGACTCGTGATTCACTTAACCATTCTCGTTTAAAAATAATACATCGTAGTACCAGGTCTTACTTTGCTAAATAAATCACACAAATAACAGTCGAGCCACTATAACATGTCATACGAACAATATCATTGATGAATTCGTGAAGAACGGAAAAAGCATATTTGTGATTTGGAGATTCAGGGTTCGACGAAAGTGAGCTTGTTTTCTATTGTTTTATGGGAAAGATAATATATAAGTTCCGATTGTTTTTTAGGTTATATTCCCGTGAGCTTCACGGGATATGGGTTGTGTTAAAAAACAGAAATTGAATTACTTAGGGCATTTACTTCACAATAAAATATCTTATAATTTGAAATATGGCCTTCTGTGTGCGTTTTTCAAGCTTATCAAGTTTCTTCTGTACATCCCTTCTAAGATCCCAGTTCGGCTTTTTGGGTGCAATGTTCAAAAAAGGATCCTGGATCAAATTTAAAGAAAAGGAGTTAGTACCGGAAGTCACAAAAATTTATAAAAAGGGAAGAAACAAAGTATATAAAAATGATAAAATCCTTAAATTACCTCTTTCTCTTTGACCGAAGGTTCGGTAGCAACAGGGTCTTCAAATAACTTGGGTGGAGCAAGTTTACCCTCTTGAAGCTGCTTATCATGAGGAATGTAATTTCGAAACTTCACATTAACATCACTGTTAACATCACTGCAAAGATTTGGTATTTTGTCAGCCTTTAGCAACATGAAACCTAAATTTACCAATATTACTAATTAGAACATGACAATCCTCTCATTAGTAAGCATATAATACTATATGTAACAAACTCACCTCCTTCCGACCACATGTTTCACATAAAGACAATATTTCACATAGTTTTATCACACCTTGAAAGCCCTTCTCTACACTTTTCACCTGATCAAGAGTCATTGATTTGACTCACAAAGCCTTGACATGAAAAAGTTAAAAACTGTTGTTCCTCTTCAAACCGATGACTCTCCTTGACAACTAATGTGAACATACTTTCATCCTGGTCAACAAAATGCATAATGGGTCAAAAAGTCGCCTGTATAGTTACTCATATTATTAAAACCTCTTAAATTGTTTTATTCAGCTATACTATTATCTTATAGTATACCTTTTGTAATGCACTTTAAGACATTAATCATTTGTAAATTTAAAAGATGAACATAATTTTTTTTAAAAATAAATATGTGAAATAAACAGTTTACTTTGCATTTTTGAATCCAAGTATTTTTTTTAAAGCCCAATTACTGGCCTTATTTTTAGCATCCGGGAATGGGCTTAGCGTTCTAGCAGCCTCTTATTAGTAGCCCATTTCATTACCCGGATACAGATTAACTCAACCTTATTTGAGTCGGTATTCTGTTGAAGTTTCGAACCCCAACTTGACTTGAATAACCCGAAATCCGATTAACACCCTTAGTTAGCATAGGGGTGCACAAACCGGTTCGGGTTTGGTCAACAAAAGTCAAAATTGGTCAAAATTTACATTAAAAATTAATAATAAATATATAATAAAATAAACACAAACACAACGTTTCGATCGCTGTTCAGCCCGACCCATTCTAAGACCTCATTAATCATTATACTTGGGACAAGGAGATTCTTGAGTCTACATGGTTATCTCACTTCAGCCCATTTGAATGAAGTCGGCTTTTAAACAAAGTCAACTTTGACTTCTTGACAAGGTCTATATGTGCACTAACTTAGTTAACACGATGTCGAGGTTTTTTTGATTTTTGCATCAACTGGAATTTGTATTAGATATACATATTTAAAAAAGAAGATACCATTTTAACGAACCAATTCTGATAGAATTCGCTTCGCATCCGCGCGGCACCACGTGGGTTGCAGCTCACTAGTCACACAATAAAATGTAACTTTTATAATAACTTTGCTCCATAGGGACGACCCATGACAGTTGCACTCATAGTCTCAAATGCCAACCCAAGATACGAAATGTATCATCTTCAAAGAAGAGGATAAATCCGCCATGGATGCAATCTGACAAGTAACCAAGCAAAAGCGAAGTGAATCACATGAAACCTATACTTAAAAATATGACATATATAAGTGAGAAACAGGACACACCCAAACAACATGGCTAAAGAAAAGAGAATATCACATATGAAGTAAATGACACAAAGAAACATGGACATGTAAGATGGACTTACAATGCGAACATGTAAAAAGCACCTAAGAAGCAGGGCATGGGCATAATGGTCATAATCGAAAGAACATTTTGAATTCTGGATTTACTCTTTGGATTAATTTGGGTCGATTTGGGATGATAATTGAGTCTAAAATGGCTTTATTGGTCATTTTCAAAAAACAAAAAGAAAAGAAATCATCAACTGGGATGCTAGTTTATGTGTACATTGAGTCTAAAATGGCTTTATTAGTCATTTTCAAAAATAAAAAGAAAATAAATTATCAATTTTAATCACAATAACCTGAATTTCTGCCATATTTTGTGATAATACACCTATATGAGTACTATTATCTTTTTTCAATAGTTTGATTTCATGCATAGATACGTTAAAAAGTAGCTGGTCAACATGAAAATCATTAAAGAAAAAAACTTAGTTTTAAAGAAAGATGATGTATAAAGTAAAGATACATAAAATTTGAAAGATATTCACCATTTTCATATCTATTTTTTTTAATTGGTTCTGAAGCAATCTACACTTCTCATAGTAGATTTATTTATATCGTGCATAAGTGGGTACACAAGCTTCTAAAAAGGTTTAATAAACATAGTGTGTTAGTCATCTTTGTTTAAATATACACATGTAAATCATTGCTTTGAGAGACAAAAGCACATAAAGGTTTTTATTATGTAAGACTGCAAGTTCGAGCTAGAATGTTTTAGATGTTTTCTGAAACGTAAGACTGCAAGTTCGAGCTAGAATATGTTAATTATCTTTGTAAGACGGCTATGAGTTAAGACCAGGCCACTAATGATCCAACAACAATGTAGATAGTTGCACGCCTACATATATAACAAAAGTAGATATTGAAAAGTAAAATTTGTTTTAAAATGGAAGGCTGTAATAAATCTCAGAATAAAAAAAGTGAGATTTATCATTCATGTAGCCTATTATGAGTTAGCAAGGAAAAAGAAGACTGATAATATAGGTCTAACCAGCTAAACATGGTCTAAAACATCAAAAATTGGCATGGAACGAAAACACGTCTAAATCCCCGAAATTTGGTCTAACCAATTAAGCTATTCCAGCTTCTATTATGGTTTCTAAATCCTCAAGAAGTGTGACATGAAGAACTTAGAGAACTGCTGCAAAGACCAGGATTAGCAAGAAAGCTGCATCGGGAATGTGTGTTTTTTGTAAGTCGGTTTTACGATGAGACATCGTACATTAGTAGAAAGTTCGGTTTCATACCTATCGGGTGAAAATTTTGAGAAGTTGTTGCCAGTAGGAATATCCCCAGGCAGATTATTATACGATACGTTTCTGCATAAACAGAAAAAAAAAAATCAGTCCCAAACTCGTGTTAACAGAAAGTCACCTTATACATAATCATATTACTTAAACTTACAGAATCGAAAGGCTAAGGCAATTCACCAGCTGCACCAAACCGCCCGTTAAGTTGTTACTTTCTAATTTTCTGGAAGACATTAATCGAAGAAACCAATGTTATGTGGCAACAAAAGTATCATTGAAAACGTCAGTTACTCTATCTTAAAATAGAGAAAATCACAAAGGTATTATTTTGTGGGTGTGACTATGTACTACAATACCTATATAGCCATGTCAGAAACAAAAAAAAAAACTCATTTAGCGAGTCGCGTATCGACTTTTACTTGGCATAACTATTCCCAGTCAATTATGATTAAAACTAATGTGATATGCGACACCATACCTTTTTGTAGGAATTTTTTACGACGGCATGTGTGGATTCCACAAAGAAATACCAGCAATTGCGTCAAATGGTAGTCCACGCGAATCAGAAATATAGGGTTAATTTCGAAAACAACAGTTCTATTAAACTGCATATACTCACTCAACCATGGCTTCTTATTATTCTAGAGGTGCAACACCTTGGTTGAGTTCAACAAATCATCCCAACCCCCATCAAATGCTTCAGAAACATTTCTGCACATAAAACTGAATGATATTAGGGAAAAGAAGACACATATTTAAAGAAAATGAGACTATTTCTCAAATTCATTGATTGTTGTAATCGAAAGAACCTTAATCTAAAATGAATTCCTCAAGAAAACACTAATCTGTAAAAAAAATCAAATTAGTAAAATTACACTTCAAAAAACCCCCCAATTTGGTTCTTCAAGAAGAACAAAAATCCCCAAGAACATATAATTAAACCAAACCAGCACCCATTACTACGCTAATGAAAAAATGCAATTAATTCGCATGACCAAAATAAAAACCCACGACCAAAACACAATAAAGATTAAGGATTTGTCTGACCTTATGGTTTTAGATGCCGCCGTTCACAGACAAGGAAATCAGGTATTTCGCCGGAACCCTAGGTTTGGTTGCTGGAAGTTCAAGTCGACCGGAGAAACCTTACTTATGCCCTAGATTGTTGGAATCTCCACTTACCAAACCCTAGTTTTCCTGAAATTGAGCACCCAGTCGCGAATCCCAACCAAAACCTCATCAATCTAGTGACAGCCACCAGATCTATATGAAAACCAGCGGTTACACCTCTGCCGGAGATAATGCTGCTGCTGACAATCCTTTATTGATGATGGTTGCTCAACATTTTGGAATCCAGAGAGGTTAACAATGGAGAAATTTGGTGCTTCTCGTTTATGTTTACCCAGAAAGAATAGTGAAGATTAGAGAGAGAGAGAAATGAGTTTTGAGAGGAGAAGCTGTGATTATCTGGGGGAACCAGACAAAGATATTTGCAGGGTCATTCAAATTTCAAAAATTTCACTACTCATGTCAATTGCCGCCCATTCCCTGTAGGTTTTATAAAAAAATCAAAACTCTAAGAAAATGACACATAGGAATGTAATTAGGGGAGGGGCATCACATGTTGACACCTAGGAGAGAGATAAGGGGGGGGGGGGGGCTTTGTGGTGATGACACATGGGATTTTTCTACTTTGATTTATTATAATAGAGAGATAGGGAGCCGCTAAAATAGAAACCACCTCCAGTTGTAAGAACCGCGAGAACCATTCTCAACCAATCAGAATATAGGGTATTTTGGTCATTTACTACAAATGTCTAATCTATCTGTCTATTTTGTCTTCCCACACTCTCTCTCTCTATCACTTCAAGTCAGACATTTCTCTCATCTCTCCCCTCTCTTCAAAAACACATACCTTCAAAAAAACCACAGAGCTTCAACACCCACTAATTTCTCTCTTTCTCTCAAACCGCTGCCATCGCCGGCGTCGGTTCGTCGACGACCGTCGCTCACGGCGCTGACGCCGCCGCACAACTCCTCCGCCACCTATCTCTCTCTCATCGAGTTTCTCTCTCTCCGTCCCTTCTCTCTGTCTGGTCGCTGCAGGCCGTCACTCACCACCACCCGATGGTGGTTGTCGTTCCTATAGCCGACGAAAGGGGGTGTGGGTGTGCTTGTTGCCGGACAAACGAGAGAAAAGGAGGAGGAGGGTAGTCATGGTGGGGCGATTGCGGGGAGTCGCCGACAGAACCGAGTCGCCGGAGCTCGATTGTGTAAGCTCTTTTTGAAAACAAATTATGATTTGTGTTTCTTTTTTATTCTGATTGTGTGGGTGTGGGTAAACGATTCAGCTCCGGCAGACCTCCGGTATGTTTTGGGGGTTTTATCTGATGGGTGGAGGTTTGATCTGGTGACGGCAACGCCGCCACGGCGGTGGTGACGGCGGTTGCTGCTGATGACGATGAAAATGTGGGTGTTGATCTCTGTTCTTGATTTTGTTTGGGTGTTGATTTCTTGTGGGTTTCTCTCTCTAGAAATGGTGTGTGTTTCTGTTCTTGATCTTATTTAGTGGGTGTTGATTTCTTGTGAGTTTCTCTCTCTAGAAATGGTGGGTGTTGATTTTTTTAATGAACTTTGATTTTTGATATGTAGGCTTGATCTGATATGTGGGTTTGATCTGTTTTGTGGAAATTTTTTATATGTGGGTTTGATCTGTTTCGATATGGTCGATTGGGCGGCGATGATGCAAAAAAAATTGTAGATTTTGATGACGATGGCGCGGCAAGGACGGCGGAGGGTAGGTTTTTTGAACCTGCAACCCCACTTTTGCAGCCTTTTGATTATCGGATAATCTGAGCCAAACCCCGTTTTTTGTGATACGCTTTGTTTTGATGTCGTTGGTTTTTTATTTTTTCCCCCTAGTCGATGATGATAACAATATATCTGAGACACCTCCCGAGTTTGCGATTTCTTGGTGCGTTCGTTTTGGCGTAAAAAAGTTTTTGTAAAAAAAAAGTTAAACTGTAAACTTTTTAACGTAAACCGTAAACTTTTTAACGTAAAAAGTTTTACGTGAAACGTAAAAAGTTTAACGTAAAAAGTAAAAAGGTTAAAACGTAAAAAGTTTTACGTGAAATGTAAAACGTAAAACGTAAACTTTTTTAACGTAAAACGTAATTTTTTTAAGTAAAACGTTCCGTAAAAAACGTTGCGTAAAAAAACGCTCGTAAAAAAACATTCATAAAAAAACGCTCGTAAAAAAACGTTCGTAAAAAAACGCTCGTAAAAAAACGTTCCGTAAAAAAACACTCGTAAAAAAACGGGGCATAAAAAACGGCTCTTAAAAAGGTTTTTAATCTCATCCATCCATTTTAAAAATCTCGGAATTTTTTTTTAACGTAAAATGTAAAAAACGGCGCGTAAAAAACCGGTCGAAAAAACGACGCGAAAAAACGGAGCGTAAAAACAGGTCGTAAAACAATCCGGAAAAAAAACGCTCGTAAAAAACGTGCGGGTCTTAAAAATGTTTTAATCCCATCCATCCATTTTGAAAATCTTAAAAAAAAATTATCATAAAAATCTGATTTTTAAATATTGTTTAATTTTTTTTTGTTTTTTAATAAAAAATAATTAATGAATAGGACAAAAAGGCAATTAAATATAATATATATAAAAAGACAAAAAAAATAATTTTACTTAAATACCCTTTAACAATAAAATATTAAAAACATAATAAGTCAAAAAGTATTTAATATTAATTTTAACTACTTTTAATCCCATCCATCCATTTTGAAGATCTAATGGCCAGAAAGTGGTTCTCGTGGTTCTTACAACTGGAGGTGGTTTTTATTTTAGCGGTCCCCTAGAGATATATATATATATATATATAGGGAAATGCTATGTAAAAAACCCCATTTTGGTAAAAAACTTAGCAAACTCAATATGTGGCCTATATTTATCCACGTGTCCCAAGTCATCTGATTTTGTTTTATGCCTCTAAGGGTATATTAGTCATTATACATCTATCACCCAACCCAAGAACTCTTCTCCCATTGATTTGACATGATCATTAATGCCCATAACCTCACAATTCACCAAACATCCCATTTATAGATTATTATTTCATTTTTAAAAGCAACAAATTATAAATATCGTCCCTCATATCTCCTTCATCTTCAACTGCATATCATCATTTTCTCCATTAAAGTCCATGGAGATAAATCTAAGGATCGAAGCAATTATCGAAGCTCTTGAAGAAAAGAAAGTAAGGTGTTGCTTTCATCACATATTTAATTCTGTTTTTAGAGAGAGAAAATTGATGCTTTGGAGAGAGAAACAACAATATTCATCTTATTCATATGGACACCAAGAACACACGCACAAATGTGTGTGAGAGAAACACGTTTAAAGATCTTACTTTTTTTATTTATGTAATTTGTTTAGATTTATACTTTTTATGATATTTGATAGATTTAAATTCAGAGCTTCGTTAGTTTATTTCAAAATTTTAAATATAGTCCAAGAGGAAATTTTTCTGTACCCAATTTCTTTCTTAAAAAATCCGGTCTTCTTAGTTGTTTCAGATCTATATGTGTTTCAAACATATGGGTTTGAAGCAGATTTGATGTTAGATTCATTACTTTTGAGTTTTTTTATGAGTTCTTTGATTTTCGGTGATGTTATTTTCAATAAAATGTTTGTCTTTTTTTTCATCCTTACCAGGTGGTGAATTAATTGCTGAATTAATTGATGAAATTGTAAGGTGTTATTGATTATATGTTAAAGAGTTTTTAGTTCTGTGTACTTTGTTAGTTGTTGTTTCAGTTGTTGTTTTTAGTTCTGTGTACTTTGTTAGTTGCTGAATTTTAGACGTCTAATAATCGGCACATCTGTTTTTAGAAACGAAAAAGCCAAGTTTGTCTTACAGCACAACCAACGTAACATGTGTTATAGTCTGAACTCATGTTTCACAGCTAAGCCAAGTTTGTCTTACAGCACAACCAACGTAACACGTGTGATAGTCTGAACTCCTGTTTCACAGCTAAACCATAGTAACATGTTATAGAGACATGTATTAGGGTATGATGATGTATTAGAGACAAGTATTAGGGTATGACGAATTAATTGCAGGTTTTTAGTTTTGTCTACTTTGTTAGTTGTTGTTTCAGTTGTGTAAGATTAATTTGCAGGTTTTTATTTTTGTGTTAAAAAGTTGTGCTTGGTTTGGTTGCTTGTTTGGGCTTTTGATCTGAATAGTAACTGTTTTTTGTTGGTTTGGTTGCTTTGTTTGGGGCTTTTGATCTGAATAGTAACTGTTTTTGTGATGTTATTTGAGAAAAAAAAAATCTGGATATGAATGTGTTAATATTTATGTCTGGTTAACGACTTAACGGTTATCTTATCTTTTTGTTATTAGGACGGTGATGGATTCAAGGGAAATAAGATCCAATTCTCGGGACCGTTGGTTTCGTCAAACGTGGATCATATGCTCAAGGATCATGACTATGTTTATGTTACAGCACAACACAACTAACACGTGTTATAGGTTGAACTTCTCGGACATGGATGTGTTACATGTGACATGAAACCCATGTACAACGTAACATGTGTAACGTGTGACATGAAAACACTTTTTTATAACTTCCCTGGCATACGCACACCCACATGTTTACAAACCGTTTCAAGACCGACCCAAACAATAAAGCAAGGGTAGCCGCTGAAAAGCTAAGGCAGCAAAGGTAGCCGCTGAAAAGCGAAGGCAGACTTTCAAAGGAAGCTCCACCATTTTCTTAGTGCTATGTATTTTCGTTTACTAGTAATATGTAATGTGAGACTCTTATTTTGTTTTGTCTAGTACAGGATGTTAAAACGGTATGGACTTAACACATTCTGGAAGTCTTAACACACGTTATAAAAGAGGCTTAACACACGTTATATCAGGTATACTATGTTATTAAGTTACTATTGGAGTTTATGCATCCATTCTGGAAGTCTTAAGACACGTTATAATAGAGGCTTAACACACGTTATACAATATTAACTTGTATGTTCCATATACGGTGTTGCAATATTAACTTGTATGTTCCATATTAACTTGCAAACCACTTTCATATACATGAATACAAGTCGGGTTATAATGGATGCTTACATGTTATCATATGTATACAAGTGGGGTTACAACAAGATTACGATATTAACTAAGCTCACCATTAAACTCATCGCCCCCGTCGAGTGTTTTCACCCTTGTCACATGTTAAGCAATTACATGTTTCCGAACAGACAAATTGTAACACATGTTAGATCAGTATATACACATCATGGTGTTTTGTAAACCCCTAGCTTATACATGAATACATGTCAGGTTACAAAAAGATTATAACAGAGGCTTAACACATGTTATACATTCCAAAATGTGCAAAACATGTTAGAAACGAACGAAAACTTGTTACAGCATGAAAACTTCTTTATGGATCTGTTACAGCATGAACCACTAACACATGTTATAAACGAACGAAAACTTCTTTCCCAAAAGAGTTGACTTATTCAATGTCCCCGCATTAACGTCGCCTACATCCATCCAGCTTGTCAATTGAATATCTTTATAGATCTGTTTCTGTAAATCAACACACGTTATATATCATTCTAACAGGTGCTTAACACATGTTATGGGTCTGTTTCTGTAAATCAAACAACCCAACAAAAAAAAACACTTACTGTTCAGATTAAAAGCCCAAACCAGCAACCAAACCAACAAAAAAAAAAAACAATTATTGTTAAGATCAAAATCCCCAAACAAGCAACCAAACCAACAAAAAATCTCGTTCAAAATCTCATCCTAAAGTTTTCGATTTATTTAAAATACATGAACATTAACTATTACTAGATCTTGATTGAAGACAGAGGAGAGGAGAGAGAGAGAGAGAGAACATTAACCATTACTAGATCCTGACTCCGACGATGTTCTGAACTCCGGCGCCACCAACCACCCACCCTCCACCACCTTCTACAACCACCCACTGTCGCCGCTATCAACCACCAACACCCCAGAATGAACCAGTCACCACCTTCCACCAACCACCAGATCTTGCTATGAATGTGTTAATATTTATGTCTGGTTAACGACTAAACGGTTATCTTATCTTTTTGTTATTAGGACGGTGATGGATTCAAGGGAAATAAGATCCAATTCTCGGGACCGTTGGAAAGCTAAGGCAGCAAAGGTAGCCGCTGAAAAGCTAAGACAGACTTTCAAAGGAAGCTCCACCATTTTCTTAGTGCTATGTATTTACGTTTACTAGTAATATGTAATGTGAGACTCTTATTTTGTTTTGTCTAGTACATGATGTTAAAACGGTATGGACTTAACACATTATGGAAGTCTTAACACACGTTATAAAAGAGGCTTAACACACGTTATATCAGGTATACTATGTTATTAAGTTACTATTGGAGTTTATGCATCCATTCTGGAAGTCTTAACACACGTTATACAATATTAACTTGTATGTTCCATATACGGTGTTACAATATTAACTTGTATGTTCCATATTAACTTGTACACATATTAACTTGCAAACCACTTTCATATACATGAATAAAAGTCGGGTTATAATGGATGCTCACATGTTATCATATGTATACAAGTGGGGTTACAACAAGATTACGATATTAACTAAGCTCACCATTAAACTCATCGCCCCCGTCGACTGTTTTCACCCTTGTCACATGTTAAGCAATTACATGTTCCGAATAGACAAATTGTAACACATGTTAGATCAGTATATACACATCATGGTGTTTTGTAAACCCCTAGCTTATACATGAATATATGTCAGGTTACAAAAAGATTATAACAGAGGCTTAACACATGTTATACATTCCAAAATGTGCAAAACAAACACATGTTATAAACGAACGAGGCTTAACACATGTTATCCCAGGTATACGGTGTTACAATATTAACTTGTATGTTCCATATTAACTTGTACACGTGTTACGATCAGTATATTCACATCATGGTGTTTTGCAAACCACTTTTGATATACATGAATACAAGTCGGGTTATAATGGATGCTTACATGTTATTATATGTATACAAGTGGGGTTACAACAAGATTACGATATTAACTAAGCTCACCATTAAACTCATCGCCCCCGTCGACTGTTTTCACCCTTGTCACATGTTAATCAATTACATGTTCCGAACAGACACATTGTAACACATGTTAGATCAGTATATACACATATGGTGTTTTGTAAACCACTAGCTTATACATGAATACATGTCAGGTTACAAAAAGATTATAACAGAGGCTTAACACATGTTATACATTCCAAAATGTGCAAAACATGTTAGAAACGAACGAAAACTTGTTACAGCATGAAAACTTCTTTATGGATCTGTTACAGCATGAACCACTAACACATGTTATAAACGAACGAAAACTTCTTTCCCAAAAGAGTTGACTTATTCAATGTCCCCGCATTAACGTCGCCTACATCCATCCAGCTTGTCAATTGAATATCTTTATGGATCTGTTTCTGTAAATCAACACACGTTATATATCATTCTAACAGGTGCTTAACACATGTTATGGGTCTGTTTCTGTAAATCAAACAACCCAACAAAAAAAAACACTTACTGTTCAGATTAAAAGCCCAAACCAGCAACCAAACCAACAAAAAAAAACACTTACTGTTCAGATTAAAAGCCCAAATAATTTTTTCAGACCTTATGTATACATAAACAAACAAATCGGTAACCGTGTATCATTATTTCTGTAAAATCCCTATATAGTTAACAATCAACATTTTTCAAGCATAATCCATCCAAACAGTTCACAGCTATATATATATACATATACCCATATCCAAGATTCGCGAAATGTAAGGAAACAAGATACACATCCTAAAATCAATCAAACAAACAGCAATTCGAACAAATACTCAGCTAAAAATTACAAGGATGTAGGGAATTCAAAGACAATCATGTACCGACCGAAATAAATCTGGAGTGAATCCCGAACTAAATTAGAACCGAACCTGAACATGAATCTGACCCGAGTCGTCTGTATGTGTGTTCAAACTTCCTCTCTCTCACACACTTGTATGTGTGTTCTTGGTGTTATAGATGAACATGATGAAGTTTGTTGTCATCGTTCTCTCTCTAAAACAACATTCAGACCCTTCATTTGCTTCTAAAGATTGAGGAGAGAGAGAGAGCCGGAGAAGAAGCCCGGTGAGTTTCGCCGGAGGAGGTGGTTGCTGGTGGTGGTTGTTGTTTATTTCTCCTGAATATGAAGAGTGTTCATCTTTTGTCTTCAAGATTGGGTTGAAGAAATGAGAAAGAGGAAGAGGTAAGAGAAAGAGAAAGTGATATGATGATTTGATAGTTCTGGAAAGTCAAAAAGCTTCTTTTTCACTACCTAAAATGCCCCTTCCACTTGTAGTAATGTATTATATTATTTCTTTTAAATCTAATTCTTACCTAAAACCATGAGAACCATTGATCAACTTGGCTGGCACCTAATCAATGGATGACAAAGAGTTTGCAAAGTTTTCTAAAAAAGATAGGGTTTCTTGTATAGCCAAGCCATATATATATATATATATATATATATATATATATATATATATATATATATATATGATGAAAAATGATGAATAGTAACTTTATTTTTATGATAATATGTAGTTTTTTTATTTTTTATTTAATATATTATAATAGTTTTTTATTATATTTACTTTTAATAAATAACATGTTTTTATTTTTTATTTTTTAGTTTTCCTTTACCAGTTTTTTTTTAATAATTCTTTAATCTTCTTTTAGAACATGAGTAAAATGCACGGATAGTCCCTATGGTTTGGTAAAATTTCACTCTTAGTCCCCAACTTTTGGAAATTACACCCGTGCTCCCTGTGGTTTGACAGTTTGTTACTCGGATAGTCCCTGGAGTGGATGTGGGTTAGTTTTCTCTGTGTAAGTCCATGTGAAATTACAGAATTACCCTTTCTTTTATTAAAATATAAAAATAATTCACATACACATACATATATAAACATAGACTAGATTGTTTTCAACCATGGCTCTCTCTTTCTCTCTCTGGCAAACCCCCATCACCACCTGCCGCCACCAGCACCACCACCTGCCACCACCCACCCTCCACAACACCACTAGCCACCACCTACCCAACACCACCACGACCAACCCCGCACCACGACCGCCTGCTTCAAATCCGACAATCAGCAGCTCCGCCGTAGTCATCACCACTGCCAACACAAATCTAGCAACCCTTCACCACCAGTTTGTCGAGATCTGAAACAAAGTTTGAATATGGGGGTTTCAGGGCTTCAATTTTGGGTTTGAATTTTGGGTTTGATACTTTGATTTTGAATTACAACGATTGGAATTACTTTGATGTGGGTTTAAATTTGGGGGTTTGATACGAGGGTTGTGGTGGGCGAGTGAAGGCGTTGGTTATGGTAGTCGAATGAATGCGGTGGTGGTGAGGGTGTTTGCAGATGAATGTGGTGGTGGTGAGGGTGTTTGCAGGTGAAGATGAAGGAGATGACGGAGAAGAACGAGGTGGTGGTTTTGATGGTCGAGTGAAGGCGATGGTGGGTTTAGGTTGGAGGTGGTGCGACGGTGGAGGGTTTAGGTTGGAGGTGGTGCAACGGTGGTGGGTTTCAAGGTGGAGGTTGGTAGATATGGCCGGTTGTTTCAGGGTGGAGGTTGGTAGCCATGGTAGAGGTGGTGGTTCCGACAAAATTTCCAGCGACAAGGTAAACCTATGTTGTTTACTGTTTTAGGCTGAAAAATTTGTTTCAGTTGCAGATTTTAGGCTGAAAAAGTTGTATACTATTTAGTGTTAAATGGAAGAGGGTGGTGGCGGTGATGGTGCAGGTATGAGGAGGCTGTCGGTGGTGGGTGGAGGGTGATGGTGCAGGTTTGAGGTGGCTGTCGGTGGTGGGTGGTCGGTGGTGGGTGATGGTGGTGGATAGAGGTTGAAGATAAAGTATAATTTCTACTTTTTTGTATTATATCATTAAGGGTAATTTTGTAATTTCACATGGACTTAACGGAGAAAACTAACCCCCATCCACTCCAGGGACTATCCGAGTAACAAACTATCAAACCACAGGGAGCACGGGTGTAATTTCTAAAAGTTGGGGACTAAGGGTGAAATTTTACCACATCACAAGGACTATCCGTGCATTTTACTCTTTAGAACATATATGAATTTATCTATAACTTTGATACTTGTTTAATAATTCATGTTTATAACTTTTTTTTCTAAAAACATAAGTATGTAATTGTGTTTGATTTTTTTCCCTGACATTCCGTTATAACTTTTGTTAGAAACGAAGTTGTGCTCAAAATAAAGTATTTATTTGGTATCATAAAACGGCATTATAATAAATTAAACCGTTCTAATGGTTTGTTTTTCTAAACAATATGCTTTATTTTCAAATAAAGTTTGTTTTACATTATCATTTGCTCGGTTTCGCCGCAACGCGCGACGTGAAAAAATCTAGTTACTATTAATGGCCACTGCCTTACCAAATCGAATTGAAATCGACTGAACAACATATGTATCGGAACCTACTTTTATTTTTATGTTTTTGCTTTCGCTAAACTGACACTATATCGCTATTATATTGTATTGAACCGAACCGAACAACATTGGCACCGGTATGTATTCATTTTCATGGTTTTATGTTTGATAAACTGACACCGTATCGCTACCGTACCGTAGCTAACATCGGTACCAGTACGGTGATAACCCGAAACAATCGATGTCGACCGAACAACATCGGCACTGGTGACGATACCGGTGTTCGTTTTTATCAATGATGTAAATCACGTATTGTTTTCTATACCATATACGTATATCGTATCAGTACTATAACAAACCATTAATAAAACCAAAGTAAACAATAAACAAAACATTACTTAAAAATAAAAATAATCACTTTAAAATTATAAAGTACTGTTCATCAAGACTTTGGATTCATATATATAACTAGAGTAGGGTTCCTACGGAAAGTGTGTTTTTCCTAGAAAGTCTAGGAAGCGATCTTGTCCATCCGATTGGTGTGTTTAAGGGTTGAGATTAAATCAATGGCAATCTTGTAATAATTAACTATATTTAATAGATTGTTTTAAATTAGTAGGGGCAATTTCGTCCTTATGTGTGTTTTAAACCAATAAAAAATAACCGTCAGAGATATCACATCTCCTTAATTCACGCCAATTTCCCTCTCTCTCTCTTTCTCTCTCTAAACCCAAATTCGGAAACCCCCCAAAATCATACCAAAAATACCTAAAATCATGGATGAAGATAAGAGATTTTCCTTGTTCCATATACGTAAGATCAAGTTTTCATTGTACTGCGTGTTTTACAAAGCGATTACGGGTGATTCTTGTTTGTAATTGACGGTATTTTGCTGGTTGCAGGGAAGAGATTCAAAAAGCAGGAAACTTTGGAAAGGATAAATAGCAGCGGAACAGTTACCGGAAGCAGATCGAAAGCTGGGGCGAAATTTGCTGATGTAAAACACATTTGTATGAATCTGCTTGCTGTTAAAACACAGCTGTATGAATCTGAATTGCTGTTAAAACACAGCTGTATGAATCTGCTTGCTGTTAAAACACAGCTGTATGAATCTGAATTGCTGTTAAAACACAGCTGTATGAATCTGAATGATAAAACACATTTGTATGAATCTGCTTGCTGTTAAAACACAGCTGTATGAATCTGAATGATAAAACACATTTGTATGAATCTGCTTGCTGTTAAAACACAGCTGTATGAATCTGAATGATAAAACACATTTGTATGAATCTGCTTGCTGTTAAAACACAGCTGTATGAATCTGAATGCTAAAACACAACTGTATGAATCTGCTTGCTGTTAAAACACAACTGTATGAATCTGCTTGTTGTTAAAACACACATGTATGAATCTGAATGCTAAAACACAACTGTATGAATCTGCTTGCTGTTAAAACACAACTGTATGAATCTGAATGCTAAAACACAACTGTATGCATCTGCTTGCTGTTAAAACACAACTGTTTGAATCTGAATGCTAAAACACAACTGTATGAATATGCTTGCTGTTAAAACACAGCTGTATGAATCTGAATGCTAAAACACAACTGTATGAATCTGCTTGCTGTTAAAACACAACTGTATGAATCTGAATAATAAAACACAGCTGTATGAATCTGCTTGCTGTTAAAACACATCACCAAGAACAAACTGTTAAAACACAGTACCAAGAACATGCTGATAGATTCAGCAAGAAAACGAAGGAATGTTTGATATTACGTGAGATCAGAAATCGAAAACAATAAATTCCGAAATTTATGGATAGTTAGTTATTGAAGATAATTTCCTAAAATAAAAATAGATTGTGAAAGTACATAAATGCCCTTTTAGATAAAATCCTTCAATGCCACATGTCGCGTTCTTATTGCTTCCTAGACTTTCTAGGAAAAACACACTTTCCACCCAACTCCTACTCTATATAACTATTAATATTCCAGGCGCGTTGCAGCGGGTCTATGATTAGTATCGATTCGATTTATGACAAGATCGGTATGGTTCCAGCACTCGGTATAGTAACTAAAAGATACAACCATAAAATAAAAGTAATGATATGACGAAAATGATGTTGGCACGTGTTTTACAAAGCTTGAAACCATAAAAACGAATAGTGGTTCCAATAATAATCATACAGTACCAATGTTGTTCGGTTGAAATCGACAAGGCATTGATGTTGCTAAGACGGTGTCAGTTTAGTTAGTCATGGTAGGGATATGGTACCAACACTCACTATAGCTTACAATATATAAAATATACTCTATACTGCTACCGAAGTTGTGCACACGGTATTGGTTCATTTCGTCACAATAAAAAAACAAAAAAATCAATTATATTTTACCCGTTCAATTCAAACAAAACTTATATTGAAACATAAATAAAAAAAGCATGTCTCAACGCTATTTTCTAAATTTTATAAGACATTACTTATATTATTAAAATAATGTAAATGATAAAGGGCATCGACATATAAAAAAAAAATACTAAATGTAGATAAAAAATTGTAACGTCTTAACTGCATACTAAAAAAAATTATAAGATATCGTTTTGATAAAAGTTATAATAGAAAAACAAAATATGTTTAATTAATATAATAAAATAATTAAAAGGTAGAAAAAATATAATAACAAATAAAAATTTGTTTACTGTTTATATGACGACTTTCTATTAATATATATAATATATTAAGTTAAATTAGTACGATAAATTTATAAATGAAAATACAAAGCAATTGAACATGTGACCTAAGACTTGGAAAAAAGATAAAGTAGCTCAATTTTCATTTTCAACATATACAATTCCCGTGGGCGGGAATAGTACTTCGCAGCCATTGGCTGAAATGGGCGGCCACTCTTATTGGACCAACCAATTTATTATTTTATACACGCTTTAAAATTACAGTTTTGCCCCGGAATAGTGTTTCTCTGCCATTGGTTCAAATGGGCGGCGAGCAATACCCATTGGACCAACCAGTTTATTATTTTATACCCATTTTAAAGTTACAGTTTTGCCCCCCGTTAAAAAATACGGTTTTGCCCCAGCTTCAAAATACATTTACCCTTTTGCCCCGAGCTAAAAAATACGATTTCGCCCTCGGTAAAAAAAATACGCTTTTACCCTCAGCCTAACTTACGAATTTACACCAGTTTATTATTTTATACTTACTTTAAAATTACGGTTTTGCCCACAGTTTAAAATTACGTATTTGCCCCCAGTGCAAAATAAATTTATGTTTTTGCCCCCAGTTAAAAATTACGAATTTCCACTCGGTTCAAAATTACGATATCACCCTCAATTCAAAATTACGTTTTTGCCCCCCCCCCCCATGAAAAATAAAAATATGGTTTTCCCCTAGCTAAAAATTAGGATTTTACCCTAGGGAAAAAATGATTTTCCCCTAAGCAAAAATAAAAATATGACTTTGCCCATAGCTAAAAATCGTGTCAAAAAACTGCCTAACACTCTTTTTACTTTTTATTTCTATCAAAACTATAGTACTGTTTTTTTAATTGATTGAGACATGTTCGGGCATCGCCCCGCAACGCGGGCGGGGCATCACCTAGTTATTTAGAAAAAGGACCACACGATACGTACGAGTTTTTGCATATAAATGTAAGATCCCAATTCTCGACCTTATCCTTTCATCGATATTCAAGAGTTTCTGCATGTGGGATTATATAAAGTAGAAAACAAAATGTTATGAAAAAAATAGTAATATAAAAAATGGTTTTGAGTTTTGACATTGACGTGTATATATATGCACAAAATGTTATAAACGAGTTGGGTTCCCGCGCTACGTGATGGGAATTTGGTCGGTTTCATTTCTACTCGTTGCGTGTTGCGTTTGATCAGTTTTACGGTGCATGCACTCTTTATATCAACCGAAAGAGGAAACATAAAATATATATGTTATATTCGAGCCAGCTCAGTAACGCACTACACGTTGGTAATATTGTTAGTTTTGTTTCGGCCTTTTACGTTACATGTACACACTATAACAACTGAAAGAGAAAATTCATAGAAAAAATATATTTATTTGAGTTGACTCGGTTTATATTTATTTGACCCAACTCGGCTTCGAATAAAATATAGTGAAAATTCCACTTTTCATCATTTACGTTTTAGTGTTTCTACAGGCGGTGTCCTTTAAGTTTAAAAAGTACATTGGCTGTTCTTTACGTTTGAACATGATTACAGCCGGTGTCCTTTGTTCCAAACGCAGTTAAGTTTTCTTGTTAAACGCAGTCATGTGTCACTTACCAAATGTCACAACCCCGTCAATGGCAGAATCACGGGAGGGCGACTAATTGAGCACATAGTTTCAAGAGAAATACTATTTCATGCATTCATTTTGAATTTAAATAACATAGCGTATACAAATATGTGTTTCAAAACGAGACTAATAAGTAAGCCTATTACAAAAGTTCGCTTTTAGTGCTCTTAGGAATGCATTTGTCTTGGGTCTCCGAATTGTTGTTACCTGAAAAACATAATTAAAAACGTCAACAATAATGTTGGTTAGCAAGTAGGTTTAGGACACAAGGAAACAAGAGTTTGATAAAATATAGTTGTAATTTGCATAATATTTTTATGTTTCAATAACACTTGCAAGGGAAATGTAATCTAGATGAGTCCACAACAACCAAACCTAATGACTGCGTTTTTGCCCCACATAAGTGATCATGCCTTATCACGAGGCATGAAGTTTCCGTTTTAGGAGTTAAGCGTTCAATATAGTTGTAACTTGGTTGACGCGTCCAACAAACGAGAGAATGGGGGTTGTCTACCCCGATAGTACTATCTATAATCCACAGGCTCAATCCATGAGTTAACTGGACGTGTGTACCGGGGACTTAAGTGTGATAAATGAAACTCAAACAATTAAGATTTCGAGTATCAAGCATATAAACATAAAATAAGTGATTCATAGTAAGTTGTAAAGTTTGCAAAGCATGTTTCTCCCCCAAATTTGTTAAAAACAGTAAAAGGGGCTACGAGAACTCACCTTGCTAGTAGTAGTACGTTGTATTACTTGAAAGTGTGTAACAAGATAGACCAAACCTACTCCTATAATATGGAGGACCTTATTAAGATCTATTTGATTTTTGTATGCTTAAGAACGCGACAGATCACTGGTTGTAATTTTTTATAATATGCTATATATATATATACCGTTGGAATATTGGGTCTGATTTGAAAAGTAACAAAGATAAATAATATTTATACAACCTAATCTCATATTAGTATAATATAACTTGTAAAAATTAAATAAAGTTGTCTCAACGGGTTGAAAGTCCTATAAGTATGTTATATATTTAAATGTGATGTATCGCCATAAATATTTCTTTTTAACTTTTAACGGCAAAATATTTTTTTTATGAAAACATTCAAGGAACCAGGAACTTTTTAGGTTGTAACCGAAAAAGCAAGTTAGTATACATATAAATATATCCTAACATCTATATCTATATATATTCTAAAGTTTAGTTATATGTTCTATTTTAAAACCAAAATTTATGGTTGTTTTAAATGCACCAACCTATAAAAATCCTATTAATTGCATTTAATTTACATTAAATAAATAAGAGATAAGATAAAAAAAAATGAGTAAAATGCACGGATAGTCCCTGTGGTTTGGTGAAATTTCACCTTTAGTCCCCAACTTTTCAAAATTACACTCTTAGTCCCTGTGGTTTGACAAGTTGTTACTCGGATAGTCCCCAAAGCAGATGGAGGTTAGTTTTTCTGGTTAAGTGGGTGTGAAATGACAAGGACTATCCGAGTAACAACTTGTCAAACCACGGGGACTATCCGAGTAACAACTTGTCAAACCACAGGGACTATCTGAGTAACCTTCATCCGTTTTAGGGACTATCCGAGTAACAACTTGTCAAACCACAGGGACTAAGAGTGTAATTCTGAAAAGTTGGGGACTAAAGGTGAAATTTCACCAAACCACAGGGACTATCCGTGCATTTTACTCTAAAAAAATAAAATAAGTATATATCAATAATCATTAAAATTAATATCAATCAATAACACATTATCTATATACCTTTATTAAGCAAATTGAGTTTTTTATCCTTCTGGTAATTTTACCATCCGTATAAATTTTAATGCATTATGTTCAAGAGATTCAAGCCATTTTAGAGGGAGCAATATGAGACAAAGTCCAAACTTTTAAGACGCTTTTAGGGCATAATTGGTAATTCGGACCTACTATCTTCACCGTTTAATTAACTTGATGATTAAAACCTTTCATCAACCCACAATCAATCAATTTTGGTCGTTCAAAAAAAAACCACAATCAATCAATTCAGAGTAATTAAAACCCTTTCAACTTTCTTCCAAACAATTTCATTATTCTCCAGCAAAACTTGATGAGTTGATGGCGGAACTGATGGGAAGGAAAAGAAAGTCAAAGAAGGTATCACATTTTCTGACAGTTATTTTCAAGCTTGTTTTCTATTGTCTTTCTATATGGAATAAATGCTGTAAGAAGGTATCACATTTTCTAAAGTTGTAAATTATGGCAGATTAAGAAAAGAGGCAGGAGGAAAGGATCAAAGAAGAAAATGAATCCAGAGATTACACAAAAATTAGGTGATGCTATTTTAAACAACAATAGAACATAACCAGATCTACCCGCTCCTAGGTAAATGGATTGAATTTGCTTTCTTTGGTTTAAATTTTTTTCATGACAATATACATATCCTGTTTATGATAATATATATATTTTATTGTTCCAGGATATAATCACAAATCAAATTATGTTCATTAGTTTTCTCTCTTGCGGATCATATAAGTGCCATACTTCAAAGAGTAGGTGGTAAGAAGCACAAAATGGGAGAGAATTAATGCAAACATGCCTTGGTTCATTATGGTTCTTATGAAGTTGTTGTCCCCAGAAACCAAATGGTAACATGTACAACTGATACACATGAAGTTTGTTTGGGCATGTTTTAAACATTTTTTTATTTACGATTTAGGGTTGAGGCCATGGTTGGCTCTCTTTTTGTTCATTTTTTTTATATTTTATTAATAGTTATTAATTAATGTGCTAACTGTTATGACATACATTATCTGATTTCTATAATAAGATGTTTTAAATTAGATGATTTAGTAGGTTTTGTACGAAAGTATACTTGCAGAATGCCTGGTATTTTTTCTTTTAAGACAATGGGGTATGGGGCGGGGGTTGGGTACAATCGCCCAAGACACCACCCCGGGTGGGCTTGGGTTTCGGCGTAGCCCCTTGGGCGGGGGTTTCAGCCCGGGCGTTGGGCGGGGGTTGGGTACAAACGCCCAAGTCACCACCCCGGGTGGGCTTGGGTTTCGGCATGGCCCCTTGGGCGGGGGTTTCAGCCCGGGCGTTGGGCGGGGCTATCCACATGACATGGCGGAACCTCATTGGCCAAGAGCACTAGCCCTTTGAAATTGGTTTTTTTTCCATGCCACCCCAATCACGCCCCGCCATACCCCTTTGAGATTGACTTTTGGTCTTGGGTGCCCCATATTCCACGTGTCGCACCATGCCCCCAATCCACGCCCCACCATACCCCACGGTCTAAGCCGTAAACTGTTAAAGATAAAAATTTAAATGCGTTTGAGGTTTTTCTGCCTCAACTTTTGCTTTAGCCAAAATTTTCAGACCCATTTTCGGCCTTTAATTAGTATTTTTTTCCACTTTTTTGTCTGACAGGAACCGAAATGCCTGCAGGCTGCAAGAGTTCCTAAAATGTTGATGAAAAGGGGTCAAACAAGTGTCTCTCCACCCTTTCAAAGTGCAACTATATGTTTTTGAATTTCCAGAAAGAATTGAAATCGAGTCCCATTTTACCTCATCCCTTTTTCAGTCCCATGTAAATCACTTTTGTTGTGCCATGTTTATTTCATGTGTTGAACAATTTATCTCATGGGGTGTTCTTTAAAGTAGGCTTTTTTTTCAGAAACTCGATACGTCTATGTAATTCAATATAACCCGTGTCATACATGTGTCAATTCAGGGGACTTTCTTACGATCTTATTTATGACCTTATTTTGTTATATCAAGTGGGTACAAATACATGTAAATCATGACTAAAAACTGCAACTCTATTACCAGGCACACAATTTTTAAAATTTTATAAAAACTTGGTCAATGCCATAAATGTGTGGATGGATATATAATGTTTTCTTCTATTTCCACAACCTTTATAAATAGTGTTATTTTTACATAAGTCGTTTTACATATGATGCATAAAATCTAGAAAACAAAAACTTTAAAAACATATGATGCATAAAATCTAGAAAACAAAAACTTAAAAAGCATGTTAGCTTCAAGTTGCGGTTTGCTTTATTGGTCTTTTGACCCGACTCAGAAAAAAAAACTTAGAATTGACCAAAATGTCCTTAGAAATATATGAGAGGTTTATGGCTTCTTAAATGTGTAATCAACATTTATGATGTTTTAAATGCAGTACTTAAAATAATATTGATTAAAATAATATCTATATCTATATACACTTAAAAATTTAGTTATAACAACTTTTTTACAACCTTCATTATGAGCCTCTTAAATACATTTGTGTCTTTTCGATCACTATTATTATTAATAATTGATCATTAAAAATACATAAATGAAAAAAACAATTATTATGACAAGCCATAATGTAATTCTTCATAACATTAGCCTTTTAAAAACTAACGAAAACGAGTACCGAGTTGCATTTAATTTTAATTAATTGCATTTAATTTACATTAAATAAATAAGAGATAAGATAAAAAAATAAAATAAAATAATTATATATCAATAATCATTAAAATTAATATCAATCAATAACACATTATACTAAATAATATATTATAGATAAAGGTAGATTAGTTTAAAGTTAATAATTGGTTTAAAGATAATTATTCCAAACTTATGATTATTCTATAAAATGATCTTTGACAAGGTAACCATAAATTTAAACTTCGAAGTAACTAATATATTAAAAGTAGCTCAAATATAATTCGTAATAAAAACACAACAATATATTTTCAAAGAAAACATATAATAAAAAATAGGTAAAGGGATCCAAATGATATTAAATATTAAGAACTTATCCATGATATTAGTAACAGAATTTAATAGATTAAGATAAAATTTAAACTGAAAGATCATAAGTATCATAAAAATATCATTAAATTAAAGTTAAAAAGTAAAGAAAAGAATTATTATTATAATATTAAAATAATAAAAATATTTAAAAAACTATATATATTATTAAAATATTAAAATTACTATTTGTACCGATACCAAACAAGACCGTACCGGTATTTTCGATACCAGTACCGGTTGACACCAAGCTTATCCCACCCCGTGAAACTAAAAAATCATTAAATTAAAGTTAAAAAGTAAAAAAAGGAATTATTATTATAATATTAAAATAATAAAAGTATTAAAATAACTATATATATATATATTCTAATATATTATTAACAAGATTTTGGCTAAATTAATTAGATTATTATAAATAATAATAATAATTTACAAATAAAACAACACAATTTGCAACAAAGCAATGCATGAAACACCATATTAACATATAGTACAATACATTAATGTTAGAACCTAATGCAAATTAATAGTTACATTACTTTAATCATTTGTGTCAAAAATAATTCCACAAACCCTAGATCATCTGATAATAACAATAAGAAGAAAGCTCCGGCCGCACACAAATCTCCGGTATTCGATTGCGATTGCTTCGATTGTTACACGAACTACTGGTTCCGGTGGGACACGTCTGTTAACCGAGAGCTAATTCATCAAGTAATTGAAGCATTTGAAGAAAACCTTACCAGTGGTGAACAGGTTAACTGCCGCGGCCGTAAACCTAACCAGAAGAAAGAGAAGGCGAGTCATCGGAGGTTCGCCGGAGGTTCGCCGGAAAAGCTTTAAATCCTCCGCCAGAGGTTTCGGTTTCGCCTCCGTACGACGTCTCATTAGTTGAAGAATGTGCAAAGGAAGAACATGAGGTAGTGGAGGAGTCGCCGGAGACGGATGCAACGGCGAGAAGAAGACTTCCGGAAGTGAAAGGGTTGTTTAACTGGCGTTTGTGGGGACTTTGGAGTCCGTGATATTCATCCTTCGCCTCTCAATATATGCTCTCCAATCCATAATTAACTTCTCCCCAATTGAAGATCTTCATCGATTAGGCACACAACTCTCAGACATATATCTTCGATTGATCTCCTGCACAGGCTCGCCATCAGGCTCTCCATCAGTCGGCAACTCAATTGGAATTGTAATTAACTTCTCCCCAATTGAAGATCTTCATCGATTTGGCACACAATTCTCAGACATATATCTTCGATTGATCTCCTGCATAGGCTCTCCATCATTCGGCAACTTCAATTGGAATCAAAATGGGTCATTTACTTGCTCCTTTAATTACACATCATCCTCCGACTCTCCAGCAACCTTTAAGTGCAATATCTATATCTCTAAGATGAAGATAATGTATGGTAATGAAGATTTGGAGCAGCAAGAGGTAAAAACAGCCCGAATTTTTCCTTTTATAAATTCGATTCGTGAGTGTTAGTGTGTGTGTTTATATTGATTAGGGTTTCATCAAATGCAATGTGAGGGTTTCCAATCGGTGTTTATACAAATAATATTGAACCCAATTTTTATGTATGTGTATGCAGTGTGTAGTATGGGGTCTTGCTTACCTCATTCAAGGAATAACAATGAAAGACATGGGTCATTGATTTCGAAAAACTCCGCCCCTTTGTTCGCCTTCTTCCTGATTTTAAGTTATGGTGAGTCAATTTCCTTTTTTCTGATTCTAATCAATTAAGAACTATACGTGATTAACCAACGAATTGTGGTAGATTTTATGTTTCTATTGCAGTATTTGGATTGAATTGACTGTTGCAATTTAATAATCGTCAGTTATAGTTCGTTTTTTGAATATAGAGAAACACTGACTTATTTAAGGTGCTTGATTTGGGTGAATAGTAGCAATATAAACTGCTATTGTAATTTGGTGTGATATTCAATTCAGTATCAGCAACCTAATCAAATTGTGCCTTAAACATAGAGTAAATGTGTTCACCAGCAAGGTAATAATATGTACTAATTTTCAATTATCAGTGACTTCTAATAAGGAAATATAGCTATTAGGTTATGTCAAGGTAAGCATAGTTTATAAAGAATATGTTGCAGAATAAAGTTAATACAGCATTTTAGTAATAAATAATAAACTGCTTTCTTATCTATAAAAGGGAACAAAACTTGCAATTTGACTTTTAGATGTCAAAACTGAATTTATATGTATATGTGTATGTAGTATAATATATATATTTAACATCTATTTTACACCATCTAAAACAATGAAAAAGAAAAAATAAAAAGAAAAAATTTGAAAACTGTGACGTCTTTTGAAGAGGGTTGAGAAACCACACGTCCATAGATTTGAAGTTTTGTGAGACCACATGTGGTGGGGCGCAAACCTCTCTCAAAGCGTCTTAAAAACGCGGGGGAAAGCTGTACCCTCGGGCGTTTTAGGCCTTTTTTGACTGGTAGTGCTACCACAAAGCGCCGAACGAGGAGTGGACTTTGGTCAAAATAACCATGGTCAAACGGCTAACTTTAAAAAAAACCGGTTTTTGTTTTAAAATCTATACTATATTCGCACTTTCGTACCGTGTCACACACTATCTATATCAGTCGTCGTTCAGGAAAAAACAATAACTATTATGCATGTCGTGCATCGCACGGGTGTTCCCCCTAGTATAACTTAAAAATAAAGTTACATGATTGTTTTTGTAGTGTAAGTAGTAAAAGCCATGTGTACACAAATGTATATAACCTCATACTTCGATTCATTCGGGTTGTACTTTTACAAGATTCCCAATATATTTTTTTTCTTTTAAAATAAGAATACATGATACTTATATTTTACCAAGAACTATCACGATAACCATCTTAGTAAATTATTTAAGAGTAAAATGCACGGATAGTCACTGTGGTTTGATAAAATTCCACCATTAGTCTCCAACTTTTGGAAATTTCACCCGTGCTCCCTGTGGTTTGACAGTTTGTTACTCGGATAGTCCCTAGAGTGGATGGGGGTTAGTTTTCTCCGTTAAGTCCATGTGAAATTACAAAATTACCCCCTTACTTTTATTAAAATATAAGAAAAAACTAATTAATGAAACCTGCACCCATATCCTCTTTCGATCGATCTGTTTCTCCACCAAATCTTTCAAAGCCTCAATTTCATCCACTCATTATCTCAAAATTTCACTCATTTTCTCGAACCCACCAAAATTCTCAAACCCAATGCCCAATGGCCACTCTATCTCCGGTCACCTTCACGGCCACAACCATCACCACCCCCACCCGGTCCACCCCCCCCCCCCCCAAAGTAACCTACATCAAGGGCTTCACTCATTCGGTAGGCTTAAAGCCCACAACACCGTGGCCTCATTGAGCACCCATGTTTCCACCGAGCAACAATTCGCGAACTCTGTTTGTTCTTTGAAGAAACCGTCGTCTCGCGGCGGTGCCGGTGGTGGAGCATTGACCTCCACGTGTAAAGCGGTGGGTGAGATATTCAAGATAACGGTTATCATGAATGGGATTACTCTTGTTGGAGTTGTAATTGGGTTGGTTCTTCTCCGGATTGAAGCTTCTGTTGAAGAATCAGAGTAAGAAATTTATGCATTTCTTTCATCCACGAAATTGTAGGTTTGTTTTGTTGTTGAATTGGAGTAGAATCAATCATAAAGATGTATGAACCAGATGTTATATAATACTATCATCTGTTTGTCGGATTTGAAGCAGGCTGTCGTGGTGTGGGGTTGGTCGTGGTAGTGTGTGTAGGTGGTGGTGGCTGGTGGTGTTGTGGGGGGTGGGTGGTGGCAGGTGGTGGTGCTGGTGGCGGCAGGTGGTGATGGGGGTTTGCTAGATATGGGTGCAGGTTTCATTAAATAGTTTTTTCTTATATTTTAATAAAAGTAAGGGGGTAATTTTGTAATTTCACATGGACTTAACGGAGAAAACTAACATCCATCCACTCCAGGGACTATCCGAGTAACAAACTGTCAAACCACAGGGAGCACGGGTGTAATTTCCAAAAGTTGGGGACTAAGGGTGAAATTTTACCAAACCACAGGGACTATCCGTGCATTTTACTCATTATTTAAAATAATTACCAAATATATAAAGGTTATGCATCCTCATAAAGCTTATATATAAACATAATATTAGAAGCTTTGAAAAGTAAGGCTAAACCATAAACGTTTTTATACAATAAAACATCTACTGAAACCTTAAAGAAACTACCATTGTTTATACATATAAGCAAAATGTTTATTTGTTTGTAGGTATTAAATAAGGTTTTGACATCAAATATATATGTGTGGAATTTCGTGTGTATGTAATAGAATATACATACATGTTTGTCGAATTTGTGACAAATGACAAATGACCGGTAATTCCGTACAATCTGATTACTATTTTTATTATATAATCTCATGCATTTAACGTGATTTAGTTACGTAACTGAGTCGTACATTAGATAACAATGTTAGGACAAGTAAACATTACTATAACATATGTTGGTTTTCGTCGTGTTGCGAAACCAATCAAACTATGTCCTAGAAGTGTTGGTAGAAAGTGTTGGGCGCACTATTCACGGTCACACTATTCATTGCAGCAAAACAGTGAAAACGAAACCAAACGGTGAAAAACGACATACAAATGAAACAAGTGAGTCCATATATATATATATATATATAGGACAAAGATCCGTTAGGAACCACCCCTTATTGCGAGAACCAGTGTGAACACAAACAGTAATTCCTAAAAAAATCTAAAAAACACCCAAAATTTTTTTTTTATTTTTTTACTATTTTTTTTTGAAACAATCGCTATATTTTGTTAATAAAAAAAATTTCAAAAAAAAAAATAAAAAAATTTTGAGTAACAGTTATCCATGCACATGTGCATATGTGTCGTTTCTTTGTCAAATTCCGTAATTCATTACAAATAATAGTCAATTGCACTTTCATTTACACTACTACGTGTAATACACTATTTTTTACATTACCAATGTTAGAAATGCACATGTGCATCTATATGTATCAACAGGAAATAAGGTGTTTTGGTACACTACTTTCTCTTTTATCTATCATTCCATCCATAATACACAAGCATGCACATGTGCATTTTTGTCATTTCTTTGACAAATTCCGTAATTCATTACATATATTAGACAATTGCACTTTCATTTACACTACCATATGTAATACACTACTTTTTACATTACCAATATCAGAAATGCACATGTGCATTCATATGTATCAACATGAAATAAGGTGTTTTGGTACACCACTTTGAATACACTTTCCCTTTCATCTATCATACCATCCATAATACACTACCATTACCTCCTACCATCCATAATACAATACCATTACCTCCTACCATCCATAATATAATACCATTAACAATATTTTCACTTTATTACATGTATGTAAACACCATTTATACCATCCAATCAACATATTACATAAAAAATTGACAACTATAACCAAACCATCAACCACTAGATATAACTAACCAAAAAACATGTATATGGGTCTACTTCTCCATTCAAAATCACAAACTTTTTGTACCAAAACACGTTATATCATGGTTATACCTAATTATGCACATGTGCATTTTGAATATTGGTAATGTAAAAAGTAGTGTATTACTAATGGTATTGTAAATTAAAGTGCAATTGTCTATTCCTGATAACGTATTACCGAATTTGTTGAAGTAATGATACATATGCACATGTGCATGGATAACTCTTACTCGAAAAAAAAAAGTTTTTTTTTTTTTTTTTTTTTTTTTTTTTTTTTTTTTTTTATGGGAACGAAATATAGCGATTTTTTATTAAAAAATATTAAAAAAAATAAAAAAAAAATTTGAGTGCTTTTTTGATTTTTTTTAGATTTTATTTTGTGTTCACATTGGTTCTCGCGGTTCTCGCAATAAGGGTGGTTCTCGCATGAACCTTACCCTATATATATATATATATATAAACACTAATGTGGGAACACATCTTGCATTAATACATGACTTTCCGGACGCTCTAATCACAAAATTGTCCATTCGGCTATAAACATAGCAATTTTAACTCGTCCGAAATACTAATTCAACATTTCTGAGACTCCAGAATTATAACAGAATAATGCTTAGTATCTTAAAACACTTTAAGGTAGGGGTGTGCATGGGTCGGTTTGGGTCGGTTTTTACTATTATCCATAACCATAACCGCTAGTTCGGTTATGGAGTTTTGGTAACCATAACCATAACCAAACTTCGGTTATGGTTAATCGGTTATGAAGTCGGTTATGGTTCGGTTTTGGTTAATTTCGGTTAAGTAACCAAGCAAGGTTTGAAATAAATAGGGTTGTGCACGATTTGAACTTAACTTGAGCCTATTTTATAAGATAACGAAGACTAAACTTTTTAGTTAAACTACCAATTTAGAGTTTTTTTTAATAAGGTAATTCTCAAACAAAAACAATTATGGCCATAACACCTTAGTTCTTTATCAAAAGAAATGACATCTATATCAAGATCATTTTGTTACTAACATAGTTTTATCTTAGTAAAAACCCTCTATATGGTTTTGTAAAACACAAATCTATTATATAAAGTTAACATCACAGCTTCGGTTCGGTTTCGGTTATATTCGGTTAACCAAAGCTTCATAACCATAACCATAACCGATTGAGCGGTTATACAAAGTTTCATAACCATAACCATTGGTTATATTGGTTATCGGTTATTAGTGGTTCGGTTATGTCGGTTATGGTTCGGTTATCGGTTATGGTGGTTAATTTGCTCACCCCTACTTTAAGGATATCAGTGGGGTGTCCGAAATATAAACTTTCAGTGCTACGTCGCAACCTACTGTACGATGTGATCTTTTATGCAGCTAAAGAGATTTTCTAAGGTGTAAAATATTAATTAAAAAATACATGGCTTTAGTTTTTGGTATTTTTAAGTCTTTTTTTCTTATATTGTGTTAGTTGCTTTTTTTCAAATCAATTTTTATAACTTTTTTCCTTATGTTACATATATGATGCCCCCCGCCACAAATGTTACGGTACATTATAACATAGCCTGTAAAGCATATTGTCATACTTGTTCCCGAAAAAGAAAAATTCATTTGTGGATGTAATCAGCAACACTTTTACTTTTTTATTTTTTTGGTACATTTCTTAGAGTGACATAATAAAAAACACAAATTAAGGGTGCTATATTTTGAGCGTTGTGGTTAGGTGTTTTTTTTTATGTATATTTTAATTTTTTACATGAGAACTTAGATGTACCATTTTCTTCCAACCTGTTTTTGACATGACCAACAACATCTTTTCTATTTTTTTTTCTTGAATTAGATTTTTCGTTCAATGTAGATGTAACCAGCAACAACTTTACTATTCTGTTTTTTTGTAACATTTTTTTATCCAACATAATAACAATGTGTCTCATAACAAAGGTTACAAGGTGTCCCATTATAATAACAATAAACAAATGTTACATTTTTATTTTTGTTGCAACAAAGAGGGGAAGTAAACAAGATGTGTTACAATTTTTTTCTTCAAAGTAGCTGAAAAATAAACATATGGGGAACACTAAAGTTTAACCTACATACTTTTTTGTATGCTACACTATTTGAAAATGGTTCGCCATCAAACAACTTGATTGTTTGTACTCTCTTTTCGTACACACTTTTTCCCACTCCGTTGCTTATCTTCACTATCCGCCGGCTCCAAAAAGGTTTATTAACATGTTACAATATACAAGATTCCAACAATGTAAAGCTTTAAATACATAGTTTTTGTGTACATATAAAGAAACAATACAAACAAATGTAACTTTTTTTTCAAAACAACTTCTAACTTTATTTTGTTTACATTTTTTTCTCTTAGAATGTGAAGTTTCTTGATATATTTTTTGAAATTGTGCAGCAAACCAAGTAACATTTTTTCATACAATTTTTTTTAACAAACTTGTAAAACCACACAAATAATGTTTTACTATTATTCAATACCAAAAAAATAGGAATATATACTTTATATAACAACACGCACCCATCTATTTTTGGTCAAACTAACTTCTATCCCGTTTTTTTGTTACATTTTCTTCTAAATGTGAACCTTTTTTATACATTTTTTTAAAAATTATATGGCCTGACAAGTATCCTTTGTATCAAACAAAACATTTTTTTAACAAACTTTAAATTCACACACAAAAAAAAAAAAAAAACATTTTTGTTATTCAACACCATCATACAAAGTTTAAAAAAAATCTTTTTATTTATATATATCCATATCCTAATTGTTACATTTTAATAAAAATTAACTTTTTTTAGAATGTTTCATGTTTTTAATGATCCAAGTAGTAAATTATGTAACATTTACACTTTTAATGACATTTTTCGTAGACTGGTGTTACATTTTCATAAATATTTAGGTGTTATATACATGGTATACATTATCGCACACACCAGCCCTTTTAACGAGTATACATGACATGTTATTAAAAAAATATCATATCCTTTTGCAGCAATAAGTAACATTCCATAACATTTAAGTTGACACGCTTTTTCTAGTATAATATACATTGTATAGACTGTGACATCCCGAGGAAAATCCACAGTCATCCTAACAGTCAACCTAAGCTATCACCCCTTTTCGCCGAGACTGCTTATCAAATTTCGGGACGAAATTTCTTTCAAGTTGGGGATGATGTGACAACCCGAACTTTTGCGACCTTTTAGCTAGTATCGTTATTTTTCATCTGCCAGTATACGTCAGGGTATGGGTGCATTGTGTTAAATTTGTGTGATTATAGTTGATGTTTATTTGAATGTGTTTATGTGATGGTTGCATATTATATAGATCAATTACTACGAAAAACCCAGTCGCACAACTCTGATCATGTCGCACACCCTCTCTACGGCCGCACACCTCTCCTTGGCACAATGGGGTGTGCTCGGACCAGCCCATCTTGGCCCGAAACGGAGCCCAAGCAGGCCCAGCCTGTACCTCGCAAACATAAAACACATACATGTGTTGTGTATGAGTTTTATAACCTCAAAAGGGATGAGATAGTGATGCGTGTGAAGTGTCGTTAGTTTTTAATATATATATATTAAGCCTCTTTTAACACTTTTTAGTCAAGTTTTAAATTTATAAAACACGATATTTACTAACACTAAACACACATATGGGCAAGTGCACCCATCGTGAGCGTAGTATAGTGTTGGTAAGATACCGAGGTCGTCCAAGGACACAAGAGCTTTTAGTACCGGTTTATCCTCAACGTCTAATCAAATCAAAAAAGTTTAGAAAAATGTTTTAAGCTAAGAAAAATAAAAACTAACTAAAATGCTGAAAATAAAAATAAAAGAAAAACAGATAGACAAGATGAATCACTTGGTTCCGACTCGTGTATAGTGTAACCTTTGATTATTTCCGCACTTTTGCACTTATTTAAGAGATTATCTTAGTTATTGTAGTAGGCCCCTCTTTTGAAGGTGACGTTACCCTCAACCCAGTAGTTTGAATCAGCAAGGATACAATCCTAAAGGGTCGGATTATTGAAAGATAATTAATTAAGTTATTAATGCAAATTATGGTAGGCCCCTCTTTTAGAGGTGACGTTACCCTCGACTAAGTAGTCTGAGTCAGCAGGGATACAGTCCTAAATAGTCGGGTTATAGTATTAATAGTAGTTTAACTTATGAGGGGATCAAAGAGTTTGGACCCCCGCCATCCAATACCGTTAAGTATTGAAGGAGGTCCTACTAAATTTGACCCAGGTCCATTGCAGGACCTCTAAACGCTGAACAATGGCAAGACTCTTACCAAACCGTTCCCTTAACCCCCGACCAGGTAGCCAACATACCTCCATATAGACCGTGGAGATATGAATGGTGAAAATCTTTTATTTTATATAGACAGTAAAATAATGTCAAGACACCACGGACAAACGATAAGGAAGAATCACCTTCAACGTAAGAAACTAGTTATTAAAGTCATTAATAGAAAACCAAGTAAAAAGTGCGAAAAGATTAAAAATAAAAAGTATTACACTAGACACTTGTCTTCACCAAGTGATGTAAGAGACTTAGGCAAACATGGCCTTGATTGTCAAGAACTCTTACGATCAATCTTGGATCCCGAGACGACTCACACACTCTATGATGGACAATGGATGATGGTGGTGGATGATGGTGTTATGGTGGTGGTGGGTGGTGGGTGAAGTGTGAGAGAGGTGGTGTGCCAAGGGATGGTTTGATCTTGAGCCAAGCACTTCTATTTATAGGCTAAACAGAAGCTCGGGCACGGCCCCGTGTCCAGTGGGCACGGCCCCGTGTCCACATCCTTCTCTTTCTTCATTTAATGCAGCTTGTCTTATTAGTTGACCACGCCCCCGTGTCCGCTGAGCACGACCCCGTGTGCAGAAGAATCTTTGTACTATGAAGATTTGCCTGGATTGTGCGAATCTTATAGTTGACCACGACCCCGTGTCCACTGAGCACGGCCCCGTGGTGGGCAATAGAAGCTTCTACCACTTTGTCTTTTCTGCTGACTCTTGGGCACGCCCCCGTGCTGGCTGAGCACGGGGCGTGTTCAGTCTTCTGTCTTCTTGTTTTGCTTGGGAAGATGCTGTCGTGGGGTCGGGCATGTCATTTAATGCAGCTTGTCTTATTAGTTGACCATGCCCCCGTGTCCGCTGAGCACGACCCCGTGTGCAGAAGAATCTTTGTACTATGAAGATTTGCCTAGATTGTGCGAATCTTATAGTTGACCACGACCCCGTGTCCACTGAGCACGGCCCCGTGGTGGGCAATAGAAGCTTCTACCACTTTGTCTTTTCTGCTGACACTTGGGCACGCCCCCGTGCTGGCTGAGCACGGGGCGTGTTCAGTCTTCTGTCTTCTTGTTTTGCTTGGGAAGATGCTGTCGTGGGGTCGGGCATGTCACGTTTGTTCCTTTTCTTGTATTTATGTTAGATTTTGCTGTCTTTTTGCTTCTTTTGTTAATTTGAGCTCATTTAATCCTGAAAATACAAAAGGAAGACAAAAGCACACTTTTTCCAACATTAGTACTAAAAAAGGTTAGTTTTATGCCACAATTGATGTAATTTATATGTTGCATTTTGCACACATCAGATAGCAAACCCTAGCACTCCCTTTTCCTCTCTCGGAATCAATGGCAGTTGCTCTCCTCGAAGCCTTCTCTCGACCCTAAACACCTTCAATCGCATCATCTAGACTGGTAAGTGTATTATCACGATTTGGTTTTGAAATACATGGCTTCTCTAGACTAGTAAGTGTATTATCACGATTTGGTTTTGATATACATGGTTGCGTTTATTGTTTGGAGTATTATTTTGATTGTTAAGAAACCTGCTTAAACTTGTCTGAATGCATGATAAATGTTCTGATTTAATAGGGGTTGATATGATTATGTGAACCTAGGGCTGATTCGGTTAGGATGAGATCATCATCATCATCATCATCATCATACTCAGTATATCCCACCAATAACAAAGCTAAGGTAGGGTCTGAGGAGGGTGAGATGTAGACAGCCTTACCTCTACCTTGTAGGAATAGAGAGGCTGCTTCCAATGAGACCCCCGGCTCAATTGTGGTTTTGCATCAAGCCTTGGACATAAGGCACATAACACTCAGCAATTGAGACAAACGCCGATTAGTGCATGCACCCCCTTGTCTTTTGGCTATCAACGCCACCACATGATGCATGATTAACCGTCCCCCTCTTTTAACGTTATTTTCACGAAATTAGTAAAATAACGTTAAAATTAGTGCACTTTCACTTTTGCCCCCCGAGCGCCCACGCATATATACATTATATGAGCATACCGCAAGTGGGGCGTAAATAGGATGAGATGAAAACGGAAATAGGATGTAACGACTACGAGTGTTCATGAACTAGGGGAATGATGAGTAATCAATGAAACAGTTTTGATTTCTTGTATATTGTGTTGATCCGATTTGATTTGTAATCATACGTTAATGTTTCGGTAGCGGCTAGTATAACAACCCTAAAGAAAACCGATACCCTCGAATTATTTTCCGACACCCTAATATATTTTAAATTATCCCAATATGTCTTAAAACACACCCCATACGTGAAAACGGACCCCGAATACCTTGAATATTATTAAAAATAATTAAAAATCAATTTTTGGGGTTTTCGCGGGCCGCGTAGACCCTTTAGGGATCTTACGCGGGCCGCTAGAGATCACAAACGCGGCGAAACCTTGTGCTGACACGTGTCCGACTCGTGCTGAACCTACTAGGTGACCCGGATCACCTACGCCGTTGACCATCTTTGACGTGGGCCGCGTAGCCCCTTGGCTACACTTTACGCGGGCCGCGTAAAAGTCAAAATCAGCCCCTATATAATGGGAGCTCGGGCTTCAGTCTCAACTCGCTCACATCTTTCTCTCTCACTCGAATTTTCTGATAGTAGGCATTATACTCGGGTATAATACCCCCCTAAATAACGAAGTTCTGCTCCGTTGTAAGTATCATAACCCCTGGATACGTATTAGATACTCTGCCCGATTGATCTAGGGTTCCGTAACGGCTGTCGTGGTTCTGCCCGACGTAGTCGTTGGAATGCCGTCTCCGGGAGAGTATTACTAATGTTAAAATGGGTTATTATACTAACATGTGTGCATTTGTGTATATTATAGATTGTCACCGGGAAACCTTAAAGGATAATCTAAGACAGCAATGTGAGTAATCTCCTTTTTGCAAATTGTTTTTACAAAACCTCACACGATTAATTATATATTAAGCAGTTATTGAGTATTTGTAAGGATACAATTATCGTCGGTATGTTGGGGTTTTGTATACAAAATTAGTTACTGCCTTGCGAGGAGTAACTTTTCCACAAGTCGGGTTTGACAGTACCGTGGGTGGTAATTGGTATGACTTGGAAACAAATGTAATTGCGAGATCGCCCTCAATACTGTACAATGGATTTTATTTAAACTTAATTAAACTGAGATTCACTCACCAGTATTTTCCACTGACAAAATGTTTTTAAACGCGTTTCAGGTAACAAAATGTGAAAGCCAATTAGAAGCCAGCTAGACATCACTGAAGGCTTGGAAAAGTGGCAATAAAGTTACCTTAAAAGAAATAGATTTTTTTATTAAATAAAAATAGGATTTATTCCTATGAAAATGTGTGTACTTAAAACTTGGGTTTTATCCCATGTGTTTAATATTATGAAAATGTGGTATTTTACTCTGACCAAATATTTCCTAACTACGGTCCTGATGAAAATTCCGCTGCCAAAATTAGACAATACCAGATACCACCGAAACTGGCTCGCGTCCGCCCGTTCCCGTATTTGAATAGGGGGACGGGGGTTGCGACAGAAGGTGGTATCATAGCTAAGCCACTGATTCAGCCACAGAAGTGTTTTGCTGACACCAAAATTCAAAGTGTTAGGAAATAAATTACGGAACTACGTGCATAATTGTATTTTATTGTTATGTGTTATTTGACTATTTGTTAGTTTACAGCATGAGCGTCCAAGGACCATCTGACGCGTATCGTCATATGTCTGGTTCGCCTAGAAGCGAAGGCGCCTCTTCTCAGCCTGCCCTCTCAGGGTACTCTGCTGATACGGAAGAAGGAATATTCGTGTTTAAGGCTCAGTCTGAAGAGTCATCCCCTCAGAAAAAGAGAGGATGGTTCAGTCGAGGGGCCATGAGCGTAGGAAGCGTATGAAAAAGTTACAAGACCAGAGAGCACTAGCAGCAGCTAAAAGAGAAACCGATTCCTATGCCCAAGAAATTATTAATAGGGGTATAGCCAACATCCACATCCTAGCAACCACTGCAGTTGACACTAACCTGGAACAAATGATAACACCCCAACCACAACCACCAATTCCTGACCAACCGATGGAGATAGAAAACCCTGAAAATCAAGAAGAAATGCATGATTTTAATCCGTAGGAAATACCTAGGGTACCAGCACCTAACCCCTTAAACCCAAATTATGACCCGTGGTGGGATGACAATAGGGACTATGTGCAACGTTACCCGATACACGAAGACATACCCATGCCGAACCTAGGAGCCTACCCAGGGTTAGATCCTCTAGACCCCTATTACGATAATGATGTATTCATTAGGGAGATTCTACAAAATTCTTACCCATACCAGGCCCCTATACCTCCGTACCAGGACCCCGCACCCCAAATTCCAAACCTAGTCCTAGAACCTGCACCCCCAATGAGTGCAGACAACGTACAAGAACTTAGGACATTTGGTGAGGAAATTTTAGAGAGTAGTGAAAGAATGAGACAGGTGGGGGAGCGACTCGTCTGGAAGTACGACGAGTGCAATATGGATTTCTGGATGAATCCATATCCATGAATGTGATGGTGGAGACGGTAGTAATAATAGTATTAATAATAAAATAATATATTATGTGCGTATGTGTATGAAAAAAAAAATTACGGATGCCTATTAATAGTAGTGTAACTTTAAATTTCAGTCGGTATTGTAATTTTTGTAGGATCGTTTGCGGACCCGAACGAGTCGTTCAGAAGAGTTTATCTCAGTTTGAGCGGCGGAAACAAACAAACCGAGTTCAATTCAGCAAGATTTCATTTTAAACTGTTGTTGTATTGATAACGAATGCGATTACAGACCTAACAACACTTCGGCAGCACTTCGTGGCTTACCGGAAGAATCTAAGAAAAGTTCGAACTATTACAACTGAAACCTATCATCACCTATATATAATATGCATGATTTCGCTTGAAGCTTTCAAGCGAAACCTTCTAGTATGTCTTGAAGCGAAACCTTCTAGTATGTCTTGAAGCGAATCCGACAAAACATAATCTGATTTCATCTTTAAGCATTTCACTTTTGTCCTTTTGTGATGTAATGTCATCAATGATGTCATCTAGATGATGTCATCATGACATCATGTCTTGATTAGCTCCGCACCGAACCGAGACTCGATACAAGACGAAGACAACAGATGTATGCACCAACAGACTCCCCCTCAGATGTTGACGAGTCTTAAGTGTCGAGTCTTTGCAATCTTCAGTCTTTATCAGTCTTTGATCTTCCTCTGAAGTATTTGTCATTGCAAGAATCCTTAATCTCTATCTTCATCATCAACAACCTTCTCTCTCTCAAATGTTGAATATCATGGTGTCTTCAGACTCCCCCTCTCAATCTGCTGGGATCGTAGTCTGGAATTCACTTTTCACAGGTTCTTAGATCGTAACCTGGCACTTCATCACTCTCAAGTTTCAGAACCTGGCTAACCTGCAAAAACTCTACCCAAAAATAAATTTTCTGATAACCATTTGTGGATAAGATTTTCAAGTCTAATTTACCACTTGCAGGAATAACATTTATATTTCAAAACATTTTTTCATTTCATTTCAACATTCTTCAAACACTTTCACCCAAACCATTTGTTCATCATGTCTAGCACTTGGAATTTTGAAAATCAGCTCTCCAACACCAGTTGTCGAAAATCTTTTTAAATTTTTCAAACATTTATGCTAAAACACACTAAAATCTTTTTGGATTTTTTACTGAAATAGAAATGCAGAAGATGAAATATTTACAAACAATATTTTGTGAGTTCGTGCAAGAGGATCATATCAGTTTTTGAAACCAATCACCAACACCGTTAAGCTTCATTACATTTTAAGCTCTAAACAATTCACTTAGATTGTCAGTATATTGATCCACTTAAATTTTCACATAAAGTTCAATTGATCCGAGATACGAGGTTAATGTTTTAAGCTCTTGAACTTATTCGTGTGTCCCACTACTTGAATATACTCCCGTATCCAGATCCCAATATTCAGTCTTACAGGTGAGTATACCACAGATGATATCTGTAAGGGGAATAAATTATGCAACCGTGATAGCTCAGGTCAGAACTTCCGTTCAGCAGAGAGCCTAGTTGACTTTTAGGTGTGTCCCCTTTAGAGGATCTTTTGAATTACAACAGCCATGATTAGCATTTTTCAATGTTTCATCATTTTTTAGCTGAGGGTGGTGCTATTTTCAAGCAAGCAGAAAGTATTCTCCGGGGACTAGGCCATTGCTTCCGCAAAATCAGAAGTCCCGGGATAATACCCCAGATATCACTGAGCATAAAGACCTAGTATCTCAGAATAAGGGACCTTTCAAACAAGATTTCAGGGGTTACCTATATATCCAAGAAGTTGTTAACCCACAGAATAAGCAAGTTTGAAATTTAGGTTTATATCTCGTCACAATCTACTAAATGTGCAAAAACCTACTGGCACATCATCAGTGAGACCGTTTATCACTTTTTACTCTTACCAAATCTTTAGCATGTTGTGATCGTCCACTGATGTACTATCATTTCCTCTTTTATGCAACAAAACTCATTTTTGATTTTATCATGTTTTTGACTTTTTCAAATTTTCAAATGTTTTTGGATTTTCTAAAATTTCTTACTCCCCCTAAAATGCAAAAACATTTTAGGAAATTTGAAAACAAACTGTACAACAACGTGACAACTGATATCGAATTGCCTCAATTCGCCATCCACTTGGCATAAACAATCAGAACTCCCCCTCACAACAAACTATTTTCCCATCGATTTCAAAACACTTAAGTTTGTTTTAATCAAATGGTTTTTCCGGAAAATAAGTTTTGTTGATTTTATCACTTGTAAAATTGGGGATTAAATCATCACATTGTTTTTCAACCACTTGTAGAAAATCAGATACAACTTAATGTCCCTGATTTACCACTTTTAAGATCAATCCAATCAAACATTTTCAACCAAACATCATCTGTTAGTTGAATTCTCAAGGTGCCGATTCCTACTCCTCGCTTACAACCCTGGGAGTTCCGGCAATTCCTGCAAAAATTCTCAAAAATTTTCAATTTTCAAACAAACAACATAAGAATGATGCCGATTCATGATCCACGATTACCAACTTGGGATCTCCGGCACGTCAGGTTTTTACTCTTTGAAAAATATATCCACCCAAGCCTGACCTTCCTTGGGTGTAACAACCTCTTCATCACCTTTTCTTTCAACTAACCTGTGACCTCCTCTTTTGGCAGCATAAAATTCTTTAACACTTTTGGCCTTACCATTGATCATTTTGCCAAAAATGTGTTTCACAGTTCCGTTGAAAGCTTTATCAACATCAAATTTCTTCTTGTCAGAATAAAATTGATTTGAAATTTCAACTTTCCCAACTCTCTTTTTAAAATTTTCAGCACTCAAAGATGGAAAATTCACATCATCCACTTTTAAAACTGATTTTTCAACCTTTTCTTTAACAACTTTTGGCTCCTCTGATTTTGTGGAATCAGATTCATCACCAGAACTGTTTCCTGAACCCTTAACAACCCATTTTTGATTTATCAGATTTTCTTTTCTTTTAATCACATTCTTTGAACATTCTCCCTTCTCAAAGATTGAATTTTCAAAGCCTGTGAACTTTCGGGTTGAAAGTTCAGTTTTCTCAACAACTTTCTCTTTCAGTTTACCAGATACTTCCTGTTTTGGTTTGAATGTTTTCGGACAATTCCTAGCAACATGACCAGCAATCTTGCACTGAAAACAGGTTCTAGTTTCTATCTTCTTTGGAACATGATTTTTCTTCAACTCTTCTTGCTTTTTGGCAAGGAATTCTTGATTTGTCTCCTTCCAGAATGAACTCTTTTGTTCTTTCTCTTGACTTGTTCCTGAAACAAAATCAGTTTTTGGTTTATAAATTTCCTCATTTTTATAATTTTTCGGTGGTATAAAACCTAGACCATTTCTTTTGAAATTACGGCTTTGGTTTGGCTTCTTTTGAAAACCAGAACCAGAACTGTAATCCTTTTTCTTGTTTAATCTTTGTTGAACTCTTGAGGTGTATTTTTTAGGTTTATCAGTAAGATTTAAATCTTTCATTTCAAAAATATTAATTTCTGTTAATTTGAAAACCTTTTTGATCAATTCAGTTTTAACACCTCTTAATGGAAAATCTTCATCAGAATATAATTTGTCAGAATCTTTCAAAGTATATGCCACTTTAAATGATTCATCATTCAAATTAAATTTTGATATCAAAAACTCTTTATCATAAACCCGTTTCTCCTTTTTGACTGTTGACTTTGACGAATCGGACTCAGACTTTGACTTGGATTTGGACTCTGGTTTTGACTCCTCTATGTCATCTTTGTCTAACACCTGATCGACCACACTTTTTATCAAATTTGACTCATGATCAGTATCGGACGACGTGTACGTGACATCAATATTTTCTGGCAAGTTATCCGACGGTCCAGACTCCCATTGTAAGTTTATTGCCTTTTCGACTCTTTCGGAATTTGGATTTCGAGGTAAAAATCCATTTTCGACCGGGGGCGGACATCTAGTGTAAACCACACTTGGTTTCTTACCAGAAATCTTCACTTCATCTTTTGTCACAGATTTCTTTTCTTCGGACATTTTCATTTCTTCAAATGTCTTCAAATTCTCCACTACCGGATAAATCCTGTCAACAACAAAAGTAGAACATGAGTAACTGTCTAATAATTTCTTAACTTTCTCAGTTTCTATCTTTTGTGTTGCCAACTCAAGCTCGAGATCTGCACATTTCTTAATGTTATAATTTGCTGTATCAAGCTGTCTCAGATAAGCTATCTTCAAAGTATTCATAGCTTCAGCTTGTTCACCGTTTGAATCAATATACTTGTTGATTTCTCTGTTCATTGTATCATATGATTCTTTCAATCTGTTTATGTTGTGCAGCAATTCATTGTTTTGCTTGATTAAAGAATCACAATTCATGCACTTTTCAGAATCTTTGACAGGTTCTGCATCAACTTTGATCTCAAATACAGGAACTTCTTTGACTGTTCTGTTTGATTGTAAAAATTCAGCTCTTCTCTTTTTCTCAGCTTTAGCTTTAGCTTCAGCTTTTAATCTTTTTTCTTCTTCTTCCTCTTCTTCGTTCTTTCTTCGTCTTTCTTCAGCTGCTTCCATGACTTTTCTGCACCTTTCTGCACATTTCAAATCATAAGCATTTGCAAAGAAAGCATTAACATTTGAAGTGTCTTTGGACATCTCTTTGGCCATAAATTCTTGATCTGAGCAAAAATTGTCCCAACTGAAACCTTCAGCTAATTTTTCATTGTCTTGATCTGCCAAACACAATTTGCTATTTGTTGGAACATATTTATCCCAACTAAAACCACTATCCTTTCCCAGACAAGCTTTCTTTGAATCTTTAATCTCCATCATTCCATGTGCAGTTTGTGCCTGATGCAGTGCTGGTGGTGTGATTTGATGATAAATTGCCTTTTTGTGATAATCGTTGTTTCCAAAAGGATTCTGGGCTCCAGTAGCTTCACGATTTTTGCACTCTCTCTTGAAATGCCCCTTTTCCCTGCAACGAAAACATGTAACTTTGGACTTATCAAAGCCTAAGTTTGAAACACTTGCATCAAGAAAATCATTTCTTCCCGTAATTTGTTTAAACTTCTCAGCTCTTCTCATTACACTAGCCATGCACCATTTAATATCCATCAATTCCATTTCCTCAGCATCGATTTGATCGTAATCTTCTTTCGTGAGCATTGGATTACCGATCTTTCCGGCCACAAAACTACTATAGGATTCCAACACCATTCCCAACAAAGACATTTGATTTTTAGCAACCTCTTCAGTATAATCTTGATCATTTTCAAGACTTAGAACAATATTGCACTGAAGTTTTCTTCCGTTCTTTGTTGCTGAAATGTTTGGATCAAATGATGAAAATCTTGTGCTGCTTGAACCCTGAGATGATCTCTTTTCAGAAGAATCTTTCACACTGTAAGCAGTTTCGATCTTTGGAGAATGATTTGTTGTTCCAGTAACACCACTCTTGTAATACAAGCTGATATCTTGTTCTCCATCGTAATTCTTCATCCTAGCAATCTTTCTTTGCTCCATTTCTTGAGCTTCCAGGTGTTTGATAAAATTTCCCAATGTCATTTTCTTATAATCTGTTTTGTTTGACCGCAACATCATCAGAAATGTTCCCCATGTTTCATATGGTAGCGCATCTGCAAGTTTTTCAACCAATTCATCAGTATCTTTCTTAACACCAAGTTTCGTCATATTTCTCACCAAGTTACAATATCTATCAATTAATTGCTTGACACTCTCATTTTTCAATCCTCGAAATAAGTCAAATTCCTTTTTCATGAGAGACATCTTATTCCTGAGCATATCATCACTTCCAGTAAACTTTGCTTCCAACTCTGTCCATACTGAATATGCAGTTCCATCATGTTGAAGCAGTATCAAAATATCTTCTTTTATCGCTTGCTGAAGCAGACTCACCATCAATTTCTCATCTCGATATTTCTTTTTATCTACAGAAGTCATTTCTCTAAGTGTCAACGGAGTACCATTCACAACATTGTCCTTTGTGGGTTTAACATACGGCTCTTCAGTGTGTTCCCACGCATCCAAGTGATACGCCTCAACCCAATTTCCAAACCGTTCTGACCATCCATTGTAATCATCAATATCCATGAGTTTTGGTGGTTTCTGAGACGTCCCGGTTTCATTTTCATGCAAAGCACTCTGAGTAACTGTAACTGGACTAGCAAAAGCATTGTAGAAATCTTCGTCCATTTTTCAGAATTCAAAAATTTCACACACCAGTAAGTTCAAGCGAAATCACCAAGTCAATCACAGTTCAAGCGAAACCTTTTAACTAAAATAAATCCCTGAAGCGAAATCAGATCTTAAACTCAAGCGAAATTATCCACCTAATGCATCTTCAAGCGAAATCTACCTGATCTGAAACGAGCTTCAAGCAAAACCAATAAATTTTGATCTTTCAAGCGAAAACTTCAATTTCGCTTCAGACACTAACTTGTTCAAGCGAAATCATACACAAAGCTTATATTCTCAAGCGAAATCAACCTATTTTCAAGCGAGCCTGGATGACATCATCACGTTCGGTCTGATTTTGATCTAATTGAATGTGTAAATGGCCGAATTAGGTTCTTAAACTCTCAAGGGTTTGTTAAAACATGTTTTCGCACAATATGTGAAAGTTTGAACCAATTTGAACCGTAAGAAGTTGATTAATTTTGAAAGAAGGTGTAGAAAATCAGAAAACGTGGCTGAATTGGTATGAACTCTTCCTCCTGAGCTCTGATACCAATTGTAGGATCGTTTGCAAACCCAAACGAGTCGTTCAGAAGAGTTTATCTCAGTTTGAGCGGCGGAAACAAACAAACCGAGTTCAATTCAGCAAGATTTCATTTTAAACTGTTGTTGTATTGATAACGAATGCGATTACAGACCTAACAACACTTCGGCAGCACTTCGTGGCTTACCGGAAGAATCTAAGAAAAGTTCGAACTATTACAACTGAAACCTATCATCACCTATATATAATATGCATGATTTCGCTTGAAGCTTTCAAGCGAAACCTTCTAGTATGTCTTGAAGCGAAACCTTCTAGTATGTCTTGAAGCGAATCCGACAAAACATAATCCGATTTCATCTTTAAGCATTTCACTTTTGTCCTTTTGTGATGTGATGTCATCAATGATGTCATCTAGATGATGTCATCATGACATCATGTCTTGATTAGCTCCGCACCGAACCGAGACTCGATACAAGACGAAGACAACAGATGTATGCACCAACAATTTTAATTTCAGTACTGGTGTGTAATAGATGCATATTATATGAATAGAGTAAAGTCGCAATGATCGACGCTTTTGACCAAAGTTCGTGTCATGTGATTGGCTATATTAAATATTACTTTGTGATATTATTACGTGGTAAATGTTTAAAATCCAGATGGCCGACGAAGGGAATCAGGAAAATCTGAATATGAAAAAAAAAAATTACGGATGCCTATTACTAGTAGTGTAACTTTAAATTTCAGTCGGTATTGTAATTTTAATTTCAGTACTGGTGTGTAATAGATGCATATTATATGAATAGAGTAAAGTCGCAATGATCGACGCTTTTGACCAAAGTGCATGTCATGTGATTGGCTATATTAAATATTACTTTGTGATATTAATACGTGGTAAATGTTTAAAATCCAGATGGCCGACGAAGGGAATCAGGAAAATCTGAATAATGATAACCAGAGTAACATTTACTTGGTTAATGAGAATCCGAACAACAACAATAACAATGGAAACCAAGTGGATAATAATGCCATCCAACACATAGTGGCACAAGGAATTATAGATGCAATGCCATTATTCTTCAAACTGTTAAGGAAGCAGATAATAAAAGTAAAGATAGCAGTAAGCGACCAACTGAACCAGAACACAGCGTAAACAATGGACCTGTACTTCAAGTGCCCATTCCCAAAAGAAGAAGAACCATGCCTTATGGTTGTTTTTATAAAGAATTCTGGTCCTGCAAACCAATAGAATTCTCGGGCAATGAAGGACCCATTGCAGCTCTACGCTGGATAGAAAAGACTGAGGCTGTTTTAAAAATAAGCAAGTGTGCTGAAGAAGACAATATAATTTTTGCTTCTATTCTGTTTAAAAACTCAGCCTTAGAATGGTGGAACACTATCCTCTAGTCTAGAGGAAGTGATAGGGTTTATAATATGGAATGGGAGGAATTTAAGAATATGGTAGAAAGGAAATTTTGCCATCCCAATGAAAAGGAAGATATAGCGAATAAGTTTCTGAATCTTAGGATGACCGGGGAAGATAGTAAGGGGTATACTACCACATTCTTTGAATATGCTAGAATAGTACCAACCCTTGCATCACCTGAACCGATATTAATCTCCCGTTACATCTGGGGATTAATTGGAGAGATTAGACATGTAGTCAAGGCAGCTAGACCCCAAACTATAGAAGAAGCTGTAGAACTAGCAAATACCTTGACAGATGAGTTAATCCGTACTAGAGAAGAAGAACAGAGGAGAAACCTAGCTCAAAGGCTTACCCAAGAATTCCGTTCTGGGAATTCTAACCATAGGACTATAGGTTCTACCTCTACACCATACTGCAAGGCCTGCAAGAAAAAGCATTCGGGAAAATGCTCCACTCACTTCAATTTCTACAAGGCAACAGGACACAAGGAAGAAGATTGCAGGAGAAAATCCAGTAATGGACTATGCTTCAACTGTGGAGAAAAATGTCACATCAAACCGAACTGTCCAAAACTAGCTCCTGCCGTGAACAACAAGAACACTAAAAATGCTAGAGCATTTGTTCTGACTGCAGATGAAGCCAAAATGATTCCGGACGTAATAGCCGGTACGTTTTTAGTTAATGATGTTTTTGCTAAAGTATTATTTGACTCTGGTGCAAACCAAAGTTTTATAAATATTTCATTTTGCAAACTTCTTAATCAACCATTAACTAAACTCTCACAAGAATGTCTAGTCGAGACAGCGAATGGAGGAATGGTTAGGATTTCTGAAATCTTGCAGGGAGCAAGAATAGAATTTTTAAATCAAAAGTTTATGGCAAACCTTTATCCCATGAATCTGGAAGGATTTGATATTGTATTAGGAATGGATTGGTTAATAGCCAATAAAGCCAGTATTTTATGTGATCAAAAGTCAATTCAAGTAAATTCACCAAGAGGTGAAAAGGTCACAATTAAAGGTGATAAACCATCTAGATCCACTAAATTCATCTCTGTGATGAAAACTGCAATCTATATAAGAAAAGGATCTATAGTGTATTTGATTTCCATAATCACTAACACTAAAGGAAAAGAACTAAAAGACATTCTAGTAGTGTCTCAGTTTTCAGATGTATTCCCAGAAGAATTACCAGGACTACCGCCAGACAGAGAAGTCGAATTCAGAATCCATCTGCTACCCGGAACAGCACCAATTGCCAAAGCACCCTACCATTTGGCACCCGCCGAAATGCAGGAACTGAAGAAACAGTTAGATGAATTATTAGAGAAGGGATTCATACAGCCAAGCTCATCGCCGTGGGGAGCACCAATTTTATTCGTTAAAAAGAAGGACAGATCAATGCGTATGTGCATTGACTACCATGAATTAAACAAGGTCACGATTAAGAACTGGTACCCATTACCGAGAATTGATGATCTGTTCGATCAACTTCAAGGAGCTCGATTTTTCTCTAAAATCGATTTAAGGTCAGGATATCATCAATTAAAGGTACAGGAAGAAGACATTCCTAAAACCGCCTTTCGAACAAGGTATGGTCATTATGAATTTACTGTCATGCCATTTGGTTTAACCAATGCCCCAGCCGCATTTATGGACATGATGAACCGAATATGTAAGCCATATTTGGATAAATTCATAATTGTTTTTATTGATGATATACTCATCTATTCTAAAATTAAAGAGGAACATGCAAAGCATTTGCATGCACTTCTAAGTATATTAAGAAAGGAAAAGCTTTATGCTAAGTTTTCAAAGTGCGAGTTTTGGTTAGAACAAGTACAGTTTCTTGGGCATTTAGTCAACCATGAAGGAATTTATGTAGATCCAACAAAGATCGAGGCGATTACCAAATGGAAAACCCCTGAATCACCAACCGAGGTTAGAAGTTTCTTAGGATTGGCAGGTTATTATAGAAGATTTATTCGAGATTTTTCTAGAATAGCCATTCCTTTAACCAAGCTAACCTGTAAATCCATTAAGTTTGAATGGGGACCAAAGCAAGAAGAAGCCTTTAGAATTCTTAAGCAAAGATTAACCCATGCACCCATACTAGCGTTACCAGAAGGAACTGAAGACTTTGTAGTCTATTGTGACGCTTCTAAGTTAGGCTATGGATGTGTGTTGATGCAACGCCAAAAGGTTATAGCTTACGCATCTAGACAACTTAAGAATCATGAAGAGAATTACTCAACCCATGATCTTGAATTAGGAGCAATAATTTTTGCTTTGAAAATTTGGAGACATTACCTTTATGGTAGTAAGTTTACCATATTCACTGATCATAAAAGTTTAAGATATGTTTTTGGGCAAAAAGAGTTGAATATGAGACAAAGACGCTGGATGGAGATGCTTAGTGATTATGATTGTGATATCCAGTATCATGAAGGAAAAGCAAATGTAGTGGCAGATTCTTTAAGCCGAAAGTATCACGAAAAGCCAAAAAGGGTACGTTCTCTTAAATTAAATCTGCAAGTAGATTTAAATGATCAGATAAGAGAAGCACAAGAATCAGTAATCAAGGAGGATAATGAAAAATTAAAAGGTATGATTAAGGAATTAGAACAAGGAACAGATGGAATTTGGAGATTCCATGAAAAGAGAATGTGGATACCTAAGTTAGGAAACCTACGTCATCGTATATTAGAAGAAGCCCATAAGTCTAAGTATACGATGCATCCAGGAAGTGATAAGATGTACCAGGATTTAAGAAAGAATTTCTGGTGGACAGGAATGAAAAAGGACATAACAACCTATGTTTCTAAATGTTTAACATGTTCACAAGTTAAAGCTGAACACCAGAAACCCTCAGGTTTGTTACAACAGTTAGAAATGCCAGTGTGGAAATGGGAATTGATAACAACGGATTTTGTTACTAAATTACCCAAAACAAGAAAAGGTAATGATACAATCTGGGTGATTGTAGATAGGCTAACTAAGTCAGCTCACTTCCTATCAATGAAGGAAACTTTCAGTATGGAACAGCTAGCTAAATTATATGTAAATGAAATAGTTTCTTTACATGGAATACCTTTTTTCAATTGTTTCTGATAGGGATAGCCGTTTACCTCTCATTTTTAGTCAAGTTTCCAAAAAGCAATGGGAACCAAGTTAAATCTAAGCACATCATATCATCCTCAAACGGACGGACAAAGTGAAAGGACAATTCAGACAATGGAAGACATGCTTAGAGCTTGTGTAATTGATTTCGGAGGTAATTGGGATGATCATTTACCTTTAATAGAATTTTATTATAATAATAGTTATCACACAAGTATCAATGCTGCACCATTCGAAACACTTTATGGACGAAAGTGCCGAACCCCAGTCTGTTGGGCAGAAATTAGGGAAAAGCAACTATCTGGACCTGAGATAGTGCAGGAGACAACCGATAAGATTATTCAAGTCAAGGAACGACTGGAAGCAGCACATGATCGACAGAAGAGCTATGCTAATAACCGACGCAAACCATTGGAATTCCAAGTAGGAGATAAAGTGTTGTTGAAAGTCTCTCCTTGGAAAGGAGTAGTAAGTTTCATCAAAAGAGGAAAGCTAAGTCCCAGGTGTTTTGGTCAAAAATTACCGAGGCAATTAAGTGATCAAATTAGTAAAGTGAGGTAGTGTGCTAGAAAGTGTGTTGAAAATATGCCGGTTAAGTTATTTGGAAAATCAGTATTCAGGATACGGCTCAGGATATTGAGCTGTATCTACGATCAAACAATGAGTAAAAAGTAAAGGAAATGCCACGAGATGTACGAGGAAAGCCCTTGATCAATCTAGATCGCCGGCATAAAACCTCGGGAGCTGACAATCGCAGCTGCCTTGTTCTTCTTATTGCTTCAAACGTCAGGATACAGTGCAGGATATAGACCAAATCGCTAAGTGTTACAATGCTTTTGTATGAAAGTGAAAATTGCTAGAGAGCGCGTGTTAGAGTGTATCCAGTGAAAATGTGATGTCCTATTCGATCTGGTATACCCACCTATTTATATTTACTAAATAGAAACTAAAATTCCTATAAATATGGGATGCTCCCGAATATTCCATAAATAGCCGTTTGGAACCAAATAAAGCGGGCTTAACGTCTTTCCTTGAACAACTTAGACTGAGTCTTCCGCGGAATGAGTCCTTGTGAACGTTGCTAGCTTCTAACCCACGTACCTGCACATAATCCGTTAGTAATCCTGAGGATACCATTCAGGATGTTACCAATATCCTGAACCAGCATCCCGGATGTAAACAAATACTATATAACCAAGATATAAATCAAGATATTTTCCAGGATATGGGCTCAGAATTTCACCCATAACAATTGTCCCAAAAAATGTTACCGTTTGTTATCCTGCACTAACGGTTACATTTTTCGCGAAGACCGAGGTAATTAATAGATAAGACCAATGATGTGACCGTTTTCAACTACCCGGCCTATATTTACTCATCATACCCTATATCTTCTCATCCTCATCTCTTTTTTAATCATAATCGACAAGGAAAAGGTAACATTCTCTCTCTCATCTTCATATTCATCTTCATTCTTGTTAGGGGTGGATTTCTAAATGACCCGTGATCCTTAGCTATTATCCTCTTTAGTGATCCTTACTTCTGTGACAGATAGTGATCCTCAGAAGAGCTTCAGGATCAGGATCATGGATCACCTTAAGGATCCTCATACTAACAATTGTTCACTCGTGTTTCGTATTGTTTTGCAGGAGTAACAAGTTGGACCAAGTCTTGGCGACATTCCTGGAGAATATTCCCGAACTATCCCGCACGTGCTTGGCCAAAAATGGACGTTGTGGAGAACGTGGAAGCTTGGCATGAAAGTCGGATAGTTAGTTAGATTAGATTATTTCTAATTTAAAAGGGGTAACGAGCTAGTAGAAAAACACTTAGTCATTTTTACAGCTACACACACTCATATACTCGCACACTTGAAGCTCTCGACGAACATACATTCGTTTTCACTCACGTTTACACCTTTCACGATAGTGATCCTTGTACCTAGCTCGTTACTATCCGAAGTTGTAAACATTTATTCATTTATTTGAGCTTGGTGATCGGTAGTTTCCATCACCCGGGGTTTTTTGTGCCGGAGATCAACTCTTGATCAAGGGCTTTTTCCCCGTATAAACCCTTGTGTTGTTTGTGCAATTTTACACTAAAGTGATCCTAATCATTGTTCTACATTTCAAGCATCATACCCCATAACCGAGAGTTTGGTTGCAATATCCTCATTTGAGTTTTTGACCAAAACAGTTTGGCGCCCACCGTGGGGCAATTGGTGCTTCGTCCTTAGAAAAATACGCATTTCTGCGCTCATTTCGGTTCACTACAACCAAGCAAATGGCTTCCTCAGCGAAGAATGCTTCAAACTTGATGCCCTCATTCACTTCTTCACAAGGCGTCCCTCCTTTGCCTCCACCACCTTCTGGATCCCAGAAGAATACTGAGAATGCCGCGAAGAAACCAACTCCCATTTTCTCAAAACCACCTACTTCTTCTGTTTCAACTAATCCTACTACTAATGATCTCTATGCCTTGATTTTGCAGATGAGGAATCACGCACAAGAGCAGGATAAGACCAACGAAAGGATCCTCCGGGAGATTGACGAAATTAAGAAACAGAAGAAAACGGCAGAGGATCGTTCCCCACTGATGCCCAGATCTTTGAATTTTGATACTCCGGTGATTACTTCTCAGCCATCAGTGGTTCCAGACATCCAATATGTGGGTGGACCAAAAGGAGTGCACTACGGAACAACAACAATGACCCAGGCATCAGGTTCATATTTCCAGCCAGCGGGATCCTATCCTCAGCATATGGGATCCCTCACGAGTTCAGGAGGATATTCAGGAATGCAGCAGTTTCAAGGATCCTCCTTTGTTCCAGGATCATCCCAGGTTCAAGGATCCTCCTTCGTTCCAGGATCATCCCAGGTTCAAGGATCCTCCTTCGTTCCAGGATCATCCCAGGTTCAAGGATCCTCCTTCGTTCCGGGATCATCCCAGGTTCAAGGATCCTCCTTCGTTCCAGGATCATCCCAGGTTCAAGGATCCTCCTTTGTTCCAGGATCGTCCCAGTTTCAGGGATCCTTCCAGATGCCAGGATCCTTGAGGAGTTTGCAAACAGGAAGTTCAGATGTCCATCAGGGAGATTTTATTCCAATGCAGACCAATGCCTCTACTGGTCCCTCGATCATTCCAGAGCCTCAACAATATGGATTAACATCCATTCTTCCTAACTTGAATCCAATGGGAGGTAACACTTTTAATAATTCTCATACTACTAACCATGGTCTTATGCAGGATCCAGGTATCAATCATGCCATGGCCAGAGAACTGCAAAAGCTAAAGGATATGATATCAAGTGTTCCGGGAGTAGTCAAACCTATCCCAGAGATTGCAGATGGGAGCCATAAGATATCTCGTTTTGCACCACCAATCTGTGATGCTGAGATACCCAAGAGGTTCCATGTGCCAACAACGAAGCTGTACGATGGTTCGACGGATCCTGAAGAACACATAGCACAATATAGGGAGAGGATGGAGATCAATCCAATTCCAGAAAGATTAAAGGAAGCATGCATGTGCAACGGATTCGGATCCACTCTTACTGGATCAGCTCTCAAATGGCTGCTAAGTCTTCCTCCCTATTCTATTACCTCATTTGCTAACCTAGTTAACTTGTTTAATAATCAATTTTCTTGTAGTAGGAAATTTGAACGATTAACTAGTGATTTATATAGGATAACCCAGGGTCATAATGAATCATTAAGGGATTACATTACCAAATTTAGTAAAGAATCCTTAGACATTCCCAACTTAGATATAGCCACGGCTGTTGAGGCCTTTAAAATGGGATTGCTCAGGGATTCGTCTTTCTATGATGATCATGTTATGACACCATGCAGGAACCTAGATGAGGTAAGAACCCGGGCCCTTAGGTACATCCGGCTAGAGGATGACAAGAGGATCCAGGATAGGTTAGCAGGATCCTCAAAGCAGGATAAGCAAGGATCCTCATTCAGGAACAACAAGTTCAGATCCTACAACAGATCTGATAACCAGAACGTGCATTCTATTGATCAAGAAGAGGATGATGAGGATTATCCTCCAATTTCTGAATATTGTTTTAGTGTTGATAACAATGAACTAATCCTTGCGATGCAGAGTCTAGGTGATAAAGCTAGATGGCCCAGAAAAAATGATAGGCCAGCTGCAACTAAGGATAAATCAAAGTGGTGTGCATACCATGAAGATTTTGGGCACCTCACAGAAGAATGCATTGCACTAAGAAAGGAAATTGGATACTTGTTGAGCAAGGGGCACCTAAAAGAATTGTTGGGAAGAAAAAAGTCAAGGACTCAGGATCCTGAAAGGATCCCTGAGAAGGCTCCAGCCCCTCCAGCGGATGCACAAGTAATAAACTTCATTTCTGGAGGATCAGACATTTGTGGCACATCCTTCTCAGCAGCCAAAAGGCATGCAAAGGAAACTAAAATGGATAACGGAGAAAGACCTGTTCGAACATCAAGTGTCTCGGAAGGGAAAGTCATAACCTTTGATGAAGAGGATCGTGTTGATATCCAGGATCCTCATCACGATGGTTTAGTTATTACTCTTTTCATATCTAACCATTTTGTCCGCAGGATCCTTATAGACGGAGGAAGTTCAGTGAACATTATCCAGCTTGATGTCCTAAAGAAGATGGGTATTCCTGAATCAGAGATCATACCAAGATCCTCTGTGCTCGTGGGATTTAGTGGTGAAACTAAGAATACCCTGGGGGACATTAAACTCCCAATATACATTGAAGGCCTACACTCTTATAAAATTTTTTGTGTTATTGACTGTTTATCTTGTTGTAATGTTATCCTTGGCAGGCCCTGGATACACGATATGAAAGCAGTCCCATCCACTTACCATCAATGTGTGAAGCTCCCTAGTCCTTGGGGAATAGTGAAGATTGATAGTGATCAGCAGGAGGCTAAGAATTGCTATACTTCATCGATGAAACCAGCTTCGAAATCCAGGGAGCAATAGCAATCAAAGTATCCTCCAAGGGATGTCTTGGAGGCGAGTGAACAGGATGTGGTAGAAATCCTTATGGATCCGAATGATCCTGAATCTATAGTTTATATCGGATCAGGGATCCTTAGCGAAATGAAAGAAGACCTCGTATCCTTCCTAAAAAGGAGAAAGACTACCTTTGCATGGAAACACGAAGACATTACTGGTATATCCAAAGATGTAATCACTCACAAACTCGGCATTGACAGATCCTTCAAACCAATCCATCAAAGGAGAAGAAAGTTTGCACTGGAAAGGAATGCCATTATCCAGGAAGAGGTAGAGAAATTGCTCCGGGCAGGTATGATTAGAGAGATCAAGTATCCAAGATGGTTGGCCAATGTGGTTGTTGTTCAAAAGAAAAATGGAAAGTGGAGGGTATGTGTCGATTTTACCGATTTAAATAAGGCATGTCCCAAGGATCCTTTCCCTTTACCCCACATTGACTCCATGGTGGATGCAACCGCGGGTCATGAACTGTTAACTTTTATGGATGCTTCATCTGGATTTCAACAAATCCAAATGGAACCATCCGACCAAGAGGATACAGCCTTCATGACTCCAACTGGTATATACTGCTATATTGCTATGCCGTTCGGATTAAGAAATGCAGGTGCAACATATCAAAGGCTGGTGAATATGATGTTCAAGGATCAGATTGGACAAACTATGGAGGTTTATATAGATGATATGGTGGTAAAATCCTTAAAAGCTGAGGATCACCTAAGAGACTTGGAGGAAGCATTCGATATCCTTGACAAATATAACATGAAACTTAATCCTTCAAAATGTCACTTTGGTGTTAAAGCAGGTAAATTCTTAGGATATATGGTGACAAAGAGAGGCATTGAAGCTAGCCCGGAACAAATCAAAGCAATAGTGAACATCAAATCTCCGGTCAATGCTAAGGATGTTCAGAGGCTAACAGGCAGGATAGCAGCCTTGAACAGATTTATATCCAAATCCTCCGAGAAGTGTAAAGAATTCTATGATATCCTAAGGAAGAACAAGAAATTTGAATGGACGGAGAATCATGAAAATGCTTTGAGAGCCCTCAAAGATTACCTATCCTCGGCCCCGGCTTTGATGAAACCTGAAAAAGGCGATGTGCTATCCTTGTATCTTGCAGTATCCTCAAAAGCAGTAAGTGCGGTCCTTGTTAAGGATCATCAAGGTACACAACATCCTGTCTATTATGTAAGTAAAAGTTTACTTGATGCCGAATCCAGGTATTCACACCTTGAAAAGGTTATTCTTGCATTAATTATGGCATCCACTAAGTTAAGACATTATTTTGAAACTCATGTTATCATTGTTAAAACTAATTTTCCAATTAAGAATGTCCTCAGGAAACCAGAGATGTCAGGAAGGATGGCTAAATGGGCAGTAAAACTAAGTGCATATGATATAAGATATGAGCCTAGGACAGCCATCAAATCCCAAGCATTAGCTGACTTTGTGGCTGATTTCAGTAGTGATTTACAAGAAGAAGCTGAGTTGGAAGTCCAGCAACTAGAAGAAACCAAGGATCCTTGGATACTTTATACTGATGGATCCTCAAATGTCAAAGGCACAGGGCTGGGAATACTACTAAAATCGCCACAGGGGGACATAATACCCCACTCTATAGCTTGTGAGTTCCAAACCACTAACAATGAGGCTGAATATGAAGCCTTAATTGCTGGTTTGCAAATTGCTAAGCATATGGGGATCAGGTATCTTGAGGTACACGTAGATTCTTTGTTAATTACAAACCACTTTAATGGATCCTATGCTGTTAAAGGTGAAAAGCTAACCAAATATTTGGAGATAGTCAAAAGTTTGGCACTCTCTTTTGTTTCCTTTAGTTTGTCATAGGTACCAAGGGAAGAAAATACAGAAGCTGATGCATTGGCTAATTTAGGATCATCCTTGAAGATCCCGGAGGATATCAAGATTCCTATTATCCATATCCTGACCCCGGCTATCGAGGATCACCAGACTATGGAGATAGGAAATGATTCTGCAATTATCCCTAGTGAGGATACTCAATCCCATTCAGGATCAGGATCATGGATCTCACCAATTATAAGATACTTACAACATGGAGAGATTCCTACAGGAGAAAACCCTAGGGCTTTCAAATCTAAGGTATCTCAATTCACAATTTTAAATAATATGTTGTATAGACGATCTCTTGCAGGATCATACTTGAGATGCATTAAGGATCCTGAAATCCAAGAAGTTTTGAAAGACATCCACGAAGGGAATTGTGGAAACCACACTGGGGGCAGGGCATTATTCTCAAGGATCCTGAGAACAGGATACTATTGGCCAACCATGAAGAGAGATGCTGTGGAGTATGATAGAAGATGTGATCCTTGTCAGAGACACAGCAATATCCTTCATCAACCAGCTGAATTATTGCATCCTATATCCTCCTCTTGGCCATTTATGAGATGGGGTATGGATATAGTTGGAAAGCTCCCTAAGGCACCTGGTGGAAAAGTATTCATGCTAGCTATGACTGATTACTTCTCCAAGTGGATAGAAGCTGAAGCTTTTGCCCAAGTCAGAGAAAAGGAAGTTATATCCTTCATTAAAAGAAATATTATCACTAGATTTGGGATTCCTTCTGAAATTATATGTGATAATGGTTCCCAATTTATTGGGGGCAGAACCACTAACTTTTGTGACAGCTGGGGGATTAAGATGATAACATCAACACCAGTCCACCCACAAGCTAATGGTCAGGCAGAATCATCCAACAAGATCATCATCAACAATTTGAAGAAGAAGCTTGGATCCAAGAAAGGGAAATGGGCAGAAGAACTACCCTATGTGCTTTGGGCTGATAGGACAACCCCAAGAATGCTACTGGTCAAACACCATTCTCTTTGGTGTTTGGGGCAGAATCAGTGATCCCAATAGAAATGGTGGTTCCAACTGCAAGAACAAGTACCCGTGATCCTGAGAAGAATGATGAGAACTTGGCTCAAGACCTGGATACTATTGAAGAAATCAGGGATATGGCTAGGATAAGGATGGCCAGTTATCAACAAAGAATGGCTGGTGCTTACAACAAAAATGTCAGGATCAGGAGGTTTCAAGTTGGAGATATGGTATTAAGAAAAGCATTCCAAAATACCACCAATCCTGCTGATGGAAAGTTGGCTCCAAAATAGGAAGGCCCTTATTTGATTGAAGCTGAAGCAGGAAAGGGGGCATATAGATTGCTAACCATGGAAGGTGATTTGCTACCAAGAGCTTGGAATGTTGTCCACTTGAAGAAATATTTTATGTGAGCAGGATCCTCATGGCACAGATGATCCTCAGGATAGGGGTATCCTTAAAGGATCCTCAAAGTATCGATGATCCTTACTTAGGTAATATCCTAAACTCGAATTATTTCATTTCTTTATTTTCTCATATAAGGATAAGGATCATGTATCCTTTATCCATCTCTCACGTGAATTCAAGTTTTGAAAGTTCAGGTATCCTTAGCATAACGTTGGTTATCTGCAGAAGCAATCCGTCCTTTGGGTTTAACCCCAGTTATTCGGGCTTGACCCCAGTTCCGCCTGTAGCGCACGATGATCCTGGTATAGTTCAAGGCATTGGGACCAGTACTCGTTTTAGGGGCTGATAATTCCATTGTACTGGCTATGCTTAGGATCCTACATATAATGGTAGACGTACCATACATCCGTTCCTAAGGTTTCTAACGTTTTCACGTTAGCTAAGGTTTCTAACGTTTTCACGTTAGCTAAGGTTTTGGCATTTTCATGCCACTAAGTTTGGATAGTCGCCAGTTAGGGCCATACTCCAGTTTACATACGATCCTTGGGCTTGTCCCCAGTTATCCTTGGGCTTGTCCCCAGTTATCCTTGGGCTTGTCCCCAGTTGCTAATTCTTATCTTATATTGGCTTAGTCCCAAGTGATGCTCTATTTCAGGTTCTTGAAGATAGACAACTAGGGATCCTTGATCCTTACTTTATTCTAAGGTTTTTCTTATAGTTATCCTTATTAAGGTTAGGATCCTAACTTGGATCCTCAGGTATGATCCTTAACTATTTTTAATTCTATTCATTATTTATTTGAATAACCCTTATACTTGACAACTGAACTTGTGATCCTTAAACCATATCACTTTTTAGAACTTATCGGGTATGGGATATGTAATCCTTGATCATATCCTAAACTTTCTGGATATCTTTTCTAATTTTTCAAGGCTTGATAAGTATAAACAGAATGAACATTACAACAGTTGGAAAGTAAGATATTAAAAAGTATAACAACACGAGATAAGCGACAAAAGGTTAAGTTTTTATTTATAAACAAAATACTAACCCTTAAAAGGTTGTCAAAATTACCTACCCGAGCTTCTACCAGCAAAACGTGGCCCGTCCGCTGGGGTAGGTAAAGGGTGTCCATGATAATAAGTTCAAAGATAGTGCAGGAATATAAAGGCGGCAGGATCACAATGGCTTCATCCCCCAAACAGAGGATCCCTCCACCAATTGCAATCCTGCTTATTGTCCAAAGGATCATACATGATCCTTAATCCTAAAGCCTATTGTTCAAAGTACAAACCATTAAATTGTTCGACATCACAACCACAAAAATATACTACCACCAAACTTAAAAAATGGGCTCCGGCTATGTCTAGAAATGTCCTTCATCGCCCATTTATGCAGCCTATGCCTTCGCTGCATCATCATCCCCTCCAGCTGCGGTATCCTTCATCAGATCCTTCCCACTGCCACTTGCTTCAATCGCCAAGACCTCAGTAGCCTCCTCCTCATCATCCTCAAGATCAGCCAACCTTGCCTTCCAACCCTCAACATCCCAGCTGTTTTTGTCAAAACTAGGATCTTGAGCTTCCTGGGCCATCTTCAATTTTGTCTGATACATCGTGATGGCGGCAGAGACCTTAGCATTTTCAATGAGGTCATGCTTCTCATAGTCAAGGTCGATCAGAAGTTTGGCTGTCTTAGTCTTCTCATCTAGGAGTTCCTTCCGAAGATCAGCAAGTGCAAGGTCCTTGAGCACGGCAACCTGTTGGAGGTCAGCAATTTTCTTGTCCTGCTCCTCAACATTCCCCACGTAATCCTCAATCTCAGCAAATTTCTGCCAAGAAAAGGATAAAGCGGTTCAAGATCAAGTGATCCTCATACGAGTAGGATACCTAGGCAGAATTAAGGATCCTTACATCATTAAAGTATTCAAGGAACTGGTGGCGGATCAGTGGTAGGCCTTGAAGATCCTCGGCATCAGAAGTTTTCCTCTTCTTGACACCCTTTCCTTTGGTGGGTGCCTTTGGAATGGAGATGCTAGGACTGGTAGTGGATCTTTTCTTCCTGGATCGTACGACATCAAGGTCAGCCGTGTTGAACTGGGAAACAGGCTTGGCAGATTTTCCAGCACCTACACAATCAAAACAAGATAAGTATCTTTTCTTAGTTCATATTTCACTATTTATGCAAATTTTAAACAAGGATACTTACTTGACATTGTGACAGAGCCTGAGGATACCTCCTGTGAATCTTGGGTTGTTGTCTTGAAAGTTCTTGTCTCAGGATCAAGTTTCTTGAAAGCGAGGAGCCTTTCCTTAGCAGCAGGGGACAGTTTGAGGTGTGAGACGGTGATAGCTGCATAAAAAGAAAGTAAAAATATAAGTTATCCTTGCATCAAAAGAAAGTTTCTGGTGATCCTTCTCAGGATCCTCCATCCTACCATGGGTAGCCCATTTTTTAGGAAGATCCTTTCCATCCTGGATGGAATCTCTCTTGATAAAAAAGAACCGCCGTTTCCAATTAGCATCATTCTTGGTGGCTTTGAAGATCGGGTGTTCCTCACCGGGTTTACGTTTGAATAAATAACGGTGAGAGCCAAAGGTGGTAAGATCATACAGTTCTCCCAGCTCTGCCATTCCTAGATCTATTCCCTCCTGATCAATGATCCTTTCAAGGGTGTACAAAACCCTCCAAATCATCGGCATGGCTTGGATATAAGAGATACCGGTTAGGGAAAAGAAAGATTGGGTGAAGGCTGGAAAAGGATATGTATAGCCTATGGTGAAAGGAGTGACGGGGAAAATAACCCACTTATCAGAGATATGATCGCTCAGGGCATTGGGGTCAAAAGGCCTAAATTCAGTGTTCGCCGGAAAGCAGTGACGGATCCTATCTATCTGGGCATCATTGAAGCAGCAACGTTCTTTAATAGAGTCTTCAATGATCCCCTGGCTTTTCGGAGGACTGTTCTTTGGGTGATCCTTGGCTGGTGAACTTCGGAGCAACATTTTCGAAGTGACGGAGATAAAGAAAGAAAAACAGAGTAAGAGAGGAAGAAAGAGGAGAAAGAAATACCTGGTTGATCGTCGACTGAGAATTTAAAGGGAGTTTCTTTCGAATTTGAATGCATAATGATCCTATCTATATCTCTATTTATAATTATGATTCTGCAGGATTGTCACTTCCGTGACGTCATGATCGCAACGGCTAGTTCTATTTTAACGGCTATATATCCGTTAGTTTGTTGCGGATAAGATCAGTAAAATATAACTCACATATTTACAATTTAACTCCTTATATTTTGGGGGCAATTGTTAGGGGTGGATTTCTAAATGACCCGTGATCCTTAGCTATTATCCTCTTTAGTGATCCTTACTTCTGTGACAGATAGTGATCCTCAGAAGAGCTTCAGGATCAGGATCATGGATCACCTTAAGGATCCTCATACTAACAATTGTTCACTCGTGTTTCGTATTGTTTTGCAGGAGTAACAAGTTGGACCAAGTCTTGGCGACATTCCTGGAGAATATTCCCGAACTATCCCGCACGTGCTTGGCCAAAAATGGACGTTGTGGAGAACGTGGAAGCTTGGCATGAAAGTCGGATAGTTAGTTAGAGTAGATTATTTCTAATTTAAAAGGGGTAACGAGCTGGTAGAAAAACACTTAGTCATTTTTATAGCTACACACACTCATATACTCGCACACTTGAAGCTCTCGACGAACATACATTCGTTTTCACTCACGTTTACACCTTTCACGATAGTGATCCTTGTACCTAGCTCGTTACTATCCGAAGTTGTAAACATTTATTCATTTATTTGAGCTTGGTGATCAGTAGTTTCCATAACCCGGGGTTTTTTGTGCCGGAGATCAACTCTTGATCAAGGGCTTTTTCCCCGTATAAACCCTTGTGTTGTTTGTGCAATTTTACACTAAAGTGATCCTAATCATTGTTCTACATTTCAAGCATCATACCCCATAACCGAGAGTTTGGTTGCAATATCCTCATTTGATTTTTTGACCAAAACAATTCTCCGGTGAAAAATTCAGGTGACCAAATGCCTAGACAAACAAGATCTAGTTCAGGCGACTCGGCTCCCACGTTTATCCAACAGAACCTTCTCCAAGAACCGGAGAAGGAGATGTGCACCTTTGACAGTGCCCACTTGTCGGCCTTAAAATCCTCCGGTATCTTCCCGGAAGGAACTGTATTTCGACCTTTTGACCGAGAAATCCGGTCAGATATGGTTTCCAACGAGTGGATATGCTTCAATGCCTTCCCCTTCACCTTAGGGTTACAATTCCCCTTTCTGGATCTTATCACGGAATTCTTTACCATTACCAAAATTTCTTTTAGTCAAACAATGCCAATTCTTTGGCGTGTTTTGTCTGTTCTTGACCAGATCAAGAAAAACCACATCCCTGATCTTTCTGTCCATGATCTCCCCCTAGTTTACAAGCTTAGATGCCATGGATCATCTAGATTTCTGTTCTATTCTACTTTCGGTGACCCACTGATACTTCGTGCCACCAGGAACGAAGAGGGTTGGCAATCTAAGTACTTCTTTGTAAAAAGAGACTCCATTCCTGGTGGAACGGAATATCCGGTGAAATGGTTGAGAAAGGGTAGGACATAGGGTTTAAGAACGATCCTGTCTCTTACCCTGCTTCATATCCTGAATTAATAAATTTTCTTTTTTATGCAGCTGATTTCAGGAAAATTGCACCTCCTCTTGCTGATTCTCAAAAAAGGATAGACGCCATCAGACTCCTTCCCGAGGCTGAAAGAAGTTTCAATCCATCCCCACCAACTCCAAGTCCTCTTTCAAGTGCAAACATGTCTTGTAAGGATCCTGCAAAATATCCTGTACATATATGTTTTCATCTGATATCCTTAGGAGAAATTTAGAATTTTACTCCCTGTGTGCAGACTCCAGCAAAGTTCCAGTCTATCTAGACCTCGACGAACTCGACAGCTACCCAACTCCAGCTACAGTCAAGAAAGAGACCCCTGCTGCTACCAGCTCCAAACCGCTCCCGGCTCCCAAGGCTAATCCAAGAACTCGTGCTTCCACGGCAAAAAAGAGGAAAGGTCTAGAAGTCAGCGCCCCAGGTTCAGAAGGGTTCTCCTATGATGAACTCAGCTTCTCCGACTCCTTAGAGCCAATGACATCCTTCCTCAACAAGTTAATATCCTCATATATATCCTGCACATACGTCCTGCATATATATCCTGATAGGATATCCTAATAGGATATCCTGACTAATATATTCTGGCTTATACCTGAAATTGATGTGCAGGGCCTTCAGCATTTGCTCCACCTATACAATGACGCTTGTGGTACTGCTGCACTCCATGAGGCCAGGATCAAACAGCTTGAAAGCACCGTTGCTGATCAAGGTGCCATTGCTGAAGCGAAGACCCGGCATTACGAGGGCATGCTGAAGAAGGTCACCCAGGATGCTGAGCTAAAACTTGCCACCGTTCAAATGGACCATGAACAAGCCATGGTCTCTTTCCGGGAGGGAATCAAGGCTTCCGCTATTGTCTCCCTGCTACAAGCACGCATCAAGATGGCCTACGAGGCCAAGGAGACGGGCCTTGTATGTCCATCCTGGCCGGTTGAATCGTGGGTGGCCAAGCTGAAGGAGCTCGGAGGCAAAGCTGTGCCACTCCCTGCTGAAGCCGGTGAAACTTCCAAGTTAGCGGAGGTGGTGATCCAGGTTGAAGACAAGAAGGACGCTGGAGCGGATGCTGGGATAGATGCTGGTGAGGATGCTGCTCAGGATGCTGGTGCTGGGAAGTCGGAGAAGGTTGGAGAAGATTCCGCTGTGTGAGGGCATTCAGGTGGGCGATGATGGATATACGTGCCAAGGCCGGAGCCCACCTTTTTGAATTTGAATGTTGGTCTGTAATCCCAAAACAATTTACTTTTCCGCACTTTACTTTTCTGCACTTGAACAATTTACATTTCCTGCATGCTTTTTGAACAATACAATAGTTGGAGGTGGATGGGTCTTGGTTTGAGACGAAACCTTCAACTGTTGGGTAAATATGCTTTAAAACTAATTGTGCTTTTGGTGGATGGATCTCGGTTTGAGATGAAACCAAAAGCACAAACTTTTGCTATGGTAATATAACTTCTCTTTTGACTTTATTATTTTTGTTATTGGTGTATAAATTTTACTTATGAAAATTGTTTTGTTTGAACATTTTTGGGAATATATCATAAACATATCCTGAGAGATATCCTGATCAGGATACTGAAATACAACCTATAAATTATCCAAAAAAGGAGAGATCATACCAGAGATCTTTAGAGAATCAATTTCAATCCTTCATCATAAATATGTCCCCAGTGCACACTTATAAACTTGAATCCATCCTCTGAATAGTATAACGTGTGTCCCCTGTGTTCAATACAGAAACACAAATGTATTCTCACCTTGACTCGAATAAATTCCGGATACCCCAGGGCAAAACCCCTGATATTCTGAAATGAATCCTTAGCAGACTTGGGATAAACCCTTAATATCCTGGGGATAAACCCTGAAATTCTGGGGATAAACCCTGATTCCCATGCGCTACAGGTGAGAGTGTTTAAACTCTAAATCTTAGAAAGGTGAAAACCTTTAAACCTTAGAGAGTATGAAAATACTCTTTCGTGAGAGAGGGTGATCAATCCTCATATACCTTCAGGATCCAGGATATTGCCAACAGTAACGAAATTGTCAGCCACTTTTACATGAACTGGTCCCGCTACCTTGAACTATACCTAGATAACTTGCGCTCCAGGCGAGGTGTTTAAACCCAATTCGAAAGAAAGGTGAATACCTTTAAACCTTTGAAGGGACCAGGATCCCTTAAACGTGAGAGAGGGGACCAATCCTCTAATCTTTCGAGTTATCCTGAGTACATATCCTGGAGCTATATCCTGAAACATATGCTGCAAAACAATTGTAAACTAAGGTGGGTGTTAGCTTGGCTAACACCCCTCCGATGCTTAAGTCAGTATTGGGTTCAAGATAATAAACAAATATAGTTAACATAGATAGAATACATGCCATTCTGAGACAGAAATTAAATACTACTCTTACTTGAAATAAAGCTTTAAATGTATTGCATTCCAGGATCTTGGTAGCATATCCCCTTCCACATTCTTGAGTCGATATGCTCCTTTCCCTGCTTCTGACTCGACTTCATATGGTCCTTCCCATTTAGGAGCTAGCTTGTTGGTGCACTAAATGTCTGTTGATTACGTCATAATCAAGTCTTATGTTTAGAATTGTTTGAATGATCACACAATAGGGTTAATCTAGGGTTTGTAGTGGATAAGCTTGAAGATTTCGCTTGAAATCAGTTCAAGCGAAATCAACAACACATGATTTCGCTTCAGACTGTTTCAAGCGAAATCATCCTCCTATATATATGTGTTATGTGTTTCATTTGAGAAGTAGAGGTCATTGTGTGAAACACGAAGTGCTGCCGGATTTGTATCAGAAAACGTTGTACAAGCACTCAAATCAATCAGAAAAGAAAGATTAAAAGGATTAGAGCTGTTATGACTTTGTTTACGTTGATTCCGCCTTCGTACGCAAAGATGAACTGCCTTAACTGACGGTTTAAGGTCGTAGAACGGTCCAACATAGCTTGCCATCGGCAGGATTAGTGGTATTTTGAAAAGCCTTTCTTAGCACCCAATCACCAACTCGAAATCTTCTAGTCCTTATGTTCTTGTTATATGCTCTGGATATTCTTTGTTGATATGCTGCCATCCTTAGTCTTGCTGCGTCTCTTTTTTCATCTATAGTATCCAAATCTTGACATAAGACTTCAGGATTCTGTTCAGGATCCTGTAGGACAGATCTTGCAGTAGGTATCGTCATTTCTGTTGGAATCACTGCTTCTGCCCCAAATACCAAGGAAAACGGGGTTTGGCCGGTTGCATTCTTTACCGTTGTCCTATCAGCCCACAAAACAAAGGGTAACTCTTCCGCCCATCTTCCTTTTTTGGCTCCAAGCCTCTTCTTTAAGTTATTCACTATTATCTTGTTTGAGGATTCAGCTTGTCCATTCGCTTGAGGATGTACCGGAGTAGATGTGATCATTTTGATTCCCCAACTCTTGCAAAAGTCGGTAGTGCTTTTGCTTATAAACTGGGACCCATTATCACAAATGATCTCAGCTGGTACCCCAAACCTAGTCAGGATATTCCTCTTTATGAAGGATACTACTTCTTGGTCTCTAACTTGAACAAACGCTTCAGCCTCAACCCACTTAGAGAAATAATCCGTCATTGCTAACATAAAGACTTTTCCTCCCGGAGCTTTTGGTAACTTCCCTACTATATCCATCCCCCATTTCATGAATGGCCAAGGGGAAACTACATGATATAATGGTTCAGCTGGTTGATGTAGTATGTTACTATGTCTTTGACATGCATCACATCTTCGAGCATATTCTGCAGCATCTTTCCTCATCGTTGGCCAATAATATCCTGTCCTTAATACTTTCGAGAACAATGATCTGCCCCCAGTGTGATTACCACAATCCCCTTCATGTATATCCTGAAGTACTTCTTTGGCTTCATGATCCTCCAAGCACCTCAAATATGGTCCTGCAAGAGATTTCTTGTATAACACATCATTTATAATAGTAAATCGTGATACCTTCATCCTAAATGCCTTAGGATTTTCCTCCCCGGGAATGTGTCCTTCCTTGAGATATCTCATGATTGGAGCCGTCCAGGATTTGGGATACTTTTCAGGATACTCTGCATCAGGATCCTGAATACCCGCTACTTCTTTATCCTGAGGATTCGTCGCAGGATACAAGATATGTAATATCGGTATTTGGGTCCCTTCTGGTATCCTGATCGACGATCCCAGATTTTCTAAGGCATCTGCTTCAGCATTATCCTCCCTTGGTACCTGTTCAAGTGTAAAAATATCGAAATATCCTGCTGATTTTTTGAGAATATTGAGGTATTCGATTAATTTCTCACCCTTAACTGCATAGGATCCATTAAAATGGTTAGTAATTAACAAAGAGTCAACATATACTTGTAAATTTTTGATATTCATGCTCTTAGCCAACTCTAATCCTGCAATTAAAGCCTCATATTCTGCTTCATTATTAGTAGCAGGAAATTCACATCTAATAGCCTGGGGTAATATGTCCCCCTGTGGCGATTTTAGTAGTATTCCCAATCCTACTCCTCTAACATTAGATGATCCATCAGTATATAATGTCCAGGATCCTGAGGATTCTCCTAACTGTTGAACTTCTAGGTCTACCTCATCCTGAATGTCACTACTAAAATCAGCCACAAAGTCAGCTAAAGCCTGAGACTTTATGGCATTTCTAGGTTCGTATACTAAATCATAAGCACTCAACTTTACTGACCACTTAGCCATCCTGCCTGACATCTCTGGTTTCCTAAGCACATTTTTGACAGGATAATTTGTTTTAACATGAATCCTATGTGTCTCAAAGTAATGTCTAAGTTTCGTTGATGCCATAACTAATGCTAGTATCAATCTTTCTAAATGAGAATATCTAGTTTCCGTGTTTAACAGGCTTTTACTAACATAATAAACAGGATATTGCTGACCTTCATGGTCCTTTAGAAGGACGACACTTACAGCATTCCCTGATACTGCGAGGTATAGGGATAATGGTTCACCATTCTCAGACTTCATCAGTAGAGGTGCGGTTGAAAGATATTGCTTTAAATCCTGTAGGGCCGCTTCATGCTTCTCACCCCATTCGAATTTCTTGTTCTTCTTTAGGATATCATAAAAATCTTTGCATTTTTCTGAGGATCTTGAGATAAATCTGTTTAATGCTGCCACTCGCCCTGTTAATCGTTGAACATCCTTCATATTTGAGGGCGATTTAATATCCAAGATGGCTTTAATCTGTTCCGGGCTCGCCTCTATTCCTCTTTTGGTCACCATATATCCTAGAAATTTTCCTGCCCCCACTCCTAAATGGCACTTAGCAGGATTTAGCTTCATGTTATACTGATCCAGGATATCGAATGCTCCTTTAATATCCTGGAGGTGATCTTGAGCTTTCTTTGATTTTACCACCATATCGTCAATGTACACCTCCATGGTGTCCCCCAGTTTGTCTTTGAACATCATGTTTACCAATCTTTGGTATGTTGCACCTGCATTTTTCAAACCAAAAGGCATAGCTGTATAACAATAAATACCTGTTGGTGTCATGAAGGCAGTATCCTCCTGGTCAGAAGGTTCCATTTGGATCTGCTGAAATCCTGAGGATGGGTCCATGAAGGTCAACATTTCATGCCCGGCAGTGGCATCTACCATTACATCAATGTGGGGAAGAGGAAATGGGTCTTTAGGACAAGCCTTGTTCAAGTCTGTGTAGTCTACACAAACTCTCCATTTCCCATTTTTCTTCTGTACCACAACCACGTTTGCTAGCCACCTTGGGAACTTAACCTCTCTGATCATCCTGGACTTCAATAATCTCTCAACTTCCTCTTGGATAATCGTATTCCGCTCAGGAGCAAACTTCCTTCTTTTTTGCTGAACAGGCTTGAATGATTTATCAATTCCAAGCTTGTGAGTGATAATGTCTTTGGATATGCCTGTCATATCCTCATGCTTCCATGCAAACGTCGACATCCTGCACTTCAAAAAGTTAGTTAACTGTTCTTCAATATCCTGGGGGATATTGGTTCCTACGAGCACCAAGATATCAGGATTATCCTGATCCAGGATAATTTTCTTCACATCCTGCTCCGAATCCTCCACGATATCCTGGGCCCGCATCTTTAATTGCTATGCTGTACTAGGCTTGGTTGAGGATTTCATCGAGGATGAGTAGCATTCTTTCGCCTCCTGCTGATCACTATCAACTTTGACAACTCCCCAAGGGGTAGGGATCTTGATGCATTGGTGATACGTTGATGGCACAGCCTTCATATCGTGAATCCATGGTCTTCCCAGTATGATGTTATAGCATGATAGAGAATCCATCACACAGAAACGTTGTATCGAGTTGACCCCTTCAACGTATACCGGTAACTTTATCTCTCCCACTGTGTTTCTAACCTCTCCACTGAACCCAACAAGCACGGTAGACTTTGAAGTGATATCCATTGGAGATACATTCATTCTCTTCAGAGTCTCTAGTTGGATTATGTTGACGGAGCTGCCATTATCAACCAATATCCTGCGTACAAAATGGTTAGCCACATATAATGTTATTACCAGAGCATCATGATGAGGATCCTGGACAGTATCCCTGTCATCAGCATCAAATGTGATCACTTTGTCAGTTGTAAGCGTAGTCATCCTGACAGGTCTGTCTCCCCTTTCGGCCTTAGCTTCTTTTGCATGTCTCTTTGCCGCCGAATACGAAGTCCCACAAATTTCGGATCCTCCCGAAATGAAGTTGATTATCTTGGCATCCGCGGGAGGTGATGCTGCTCGCTCAGGATCCTTCTCAGTATCCTGACCCTTATTCTTCTTTCTTCCTAAGAGATCTTTCAGATATCCCTTGCTTAGAAGATAGCTTATTTCTTTCCTTAGAGCAATGCAATCCTCAGTTACATGTCCGAAATCTTCGTGGAAAGCACACCATTTTGACTTATCTTTCCAATCGGCCTTTTGTTGATTCTTTCGAGGCCACCTAGCCTTGTCTCCTAAACCCTGCATGGCATACATTAATTCAGAAATGTTAACAGAAAAGCAATACTCAGATAGCTCAGGATATTCTTCAGGATCCTCGTCTTCAATAGCATTCACTTTCTTGTTTTCATTTCTACCATATGGCTTAGAGCGATATGGCTTAAATGAGGATTCTGACTTCCTGTTAGTTGACTCATAAGTGTTAGATGTGTTCATCCTCTCTTGCATCTTTCTGTCATCTTCCAATCGAATATATCTTAGGGCCCTGTTCCGAGCTTCATCTAAGTTCCTGCATGGGTTCATTACAAGGTCTTGGTAAAATTGAGAATCCTTTTGCAGCCCTATCTTGAAAGCTTGCACAACTGTTGCAACATCAAGATGCGGAATGTCTAAGGATTCTCGGCTGAACTTGTTAACATAATCCCTTAAGGATTCTTGATGCCCTTGTGTTATCCTGTAAAGGTCACTTGTTAGTTTTTCAAAACTCTGACTACAAGAAAACTGACTATTAAATAAATTCACTAAGTGAGCAAAAGATGTAATCGAATGTGGAGGAACATTCAAGAGCCATTTCAAGGCTGATCCTGTTAGGGTAGAACCAAAACCCTTGCATAAGCATGCTTCTTTGAGCTCCGGAGGGATAGGGTTAATCTCCATTCTTTCCCTATACTGGGCAACATGCTCTTCAGGATCCGTGGTTCCATCATAAAGCTTCATGTTGGGGGTTTGAAATCTCTTTGGAATCTCAGCATCACAAATAGGATATGCAAAGCGAGATATTCTGTGGCTGTCTTGGGACACCTCCGGGATTGGCTGGACCACTCCAGGTACACTGGATATCATGTCCTTCAACTTTTGAAGTTCCCTAGTAAATGCGGATGTTACGCCTGTATCCTGCAATGATCCACTACTGTTAGCAGCATGAGTATTATTATTATTTGACATGTTACCCGTCGGAGGATTTTGCCCATATCCTGAAGCATATCCTAAGCTCCTCATGGTTGACATCCTGACCGAGGAGGGTATTTTAGGAGTGTGATTCTGAGGAAGGCTGGGGACAATATTCCCCCTGTTATCCTCAGTATACACAGCTGAACTGAAGTTCAAAGTCCTGGGTTGTAATGGAGTGACAATATCCTCAGCAGATCTGCTCGAGCCAGACTTCAGGAGTTGTATTTCCCTCAACAGCATTTGGTTTGTTTCCTGTTGCTGTCTCACTTGTTCCTACACACTTCCAAATAAGGTTAGAATTTCATCATTAGAAGCTAAAATGGGAGCAGATTCCTGAACACTGCGAGTAGGGATAATATCCTGAGGTCGTGAAGAGGCTGGCATCCTTGGAGGAGGTGGTGGAAGCACCGAACCGGTAGTAGCAGAAGTTGTAGCAGACACAGTGGAGGAGCTCATGTTTGATCTTGAGGCCATTGTGGACAATGTGGCAAAAAGTTTTGAAAACAGAAAACCGATTAACGATTTTACAAAGATTTTTAGTAAAGATAGCACCACTTGCCCCACGGTGGGCGCCAAATTGTTTTGGTCAAAAATTACCGAGGCAATTAAGTGATCAAATTAGTAAAGTGAGGTAGTGTGCTAGAAAGTGTGTTGAAAATATGCCGGTTAAGTTATTTGGAAAATCAGTATTCAGGATACGGCTCAGGATATTGAGTTGTATCTACGATCAAACAATGAGTAAAAGGTAAAGGAAATGACATGAGATGTACGAGGAAAGCCCTTGATCAATCTAGATCGCGGGCATAAAACCTCGGGAGCTGACAATCGCAGCTGCCTTGTTCTTCTTATTGCTTCAAACGTCAGGATACAGTGCAGGATATAGACCAGATCGCTAAGTGTTACAATGCTTGTGTATGAAAGTGAAAATTGCTAGAGAGCGAGTGTTAGAGTATATCCAGTGAAAATGTGATGTCCTATTCGATCTGGTATACCCACCTATTTATAGTTACTAAATAGAAACTAAAATTCCTATAAATATGGGATGCTCCCGAATATTCCATAAATAGCCGTTTGGAACCAAATAAAGCGGGCTTAACGTCTTTCCTTGAACAACTTGGACCGAGTCTTCCGCGGAATGAGTCCTTGTGAACGTTGCTAGCTTCTAACCCACGTACCTGCACATAATCCGTTAGTAATCCTGAGGATACCATTCAGGATGTTACCAATATCCTGAACCAGCATCCCGGATGTAAACAAATACTATATAACCAAGATATAAATCAAGATATTTTCCAGGATATGGGCTCAGAATTTCACCCATAACACCAGGTATGTTGGACCTTTTGAGATTATTAGAAGAATATGACCTGTAGCCTATCCGCTACAACTGCCAGAGGAAATGGCAGGAATACATGATGTATTTCATGTATCTAATCTCAAGAAATGCTTAGCCGATGAATCACTTGTAGTACCTCTTAAGGATATAGAGGTAAATGAACAACTCAAGTTTGTAGAAAGACCTCTATAGATTGAAGACAGGAAAGTTAAGAATCTCAAGCACAAGAGATTAGTTCTGGTCAAAGTGAAATGAGACTCCAAAAGAGGACCAGAGTACACATGGGAGCTTGAATCAGAAATGCAAAGCAAATATCCACACTTGTTCCAGTAGATCTCGAGGACGAGCTCTAAAATAAGGTCGGGAGGATATAACAACCCTAAAGAAAACCGATACCCTCGAATTATTTTGCGACACCCTAATATATTTTAAATTATCCCAATATGTCTTAAAACACACCCCCATACGTGAAAACGGACCCCGAATACCTTGAATATTATTAAAAATAATTAAAAATCAATTTTTGGGGTTGTCGCGGGCCGCGTAGGCCCCTTAGGGATCTTACGCGAGCCGCTAGAGATCACAAACGCGGTGAAACCTTGTGCTGACACGTGTCTGACTCGTGTTGAACCTACTAGGTGACCCGGATCACCTACGCCGTTAACCATCTTTGACGCGGGTCGCGTAGCACCTTGGCTACACTTTACGAGGGCCGCGTAAACGTCAAAATCAGCCCCTATATAATGGGAGCTTGGGCTTCAGTCTCATCTCGCTCACATCTTTCTCTCTCACTCGAAATTTCTGATAGTAGGCATTATACTCGGGTATAATACCCCCTACATATCGAAGTTCTGCTCCGTTGTAAGTATCATAACCCCTGGATACGTATTAGATACTATGCCCGATTGATCTAGGGTTCCGTAACGGCTGTCGTGGTTCTGCCCGACGTAGTCGTTGGAATGCCGTCTCGGGGAGAGTATTACTAATGTTAAAATGGGTTATTATACTAACACGTGTGCATTTGTGTAAATTATAGATTGTCACCAGGAAACCCTAAAGGATAATCTAAGACAGTAATGTGAGTAATCTCCTTTTTGCAAATTGTTTTTACAAAACCTCACACGATTAATTATATATTAAGCAGTTATTGAGTATTTGTAAGGATACAATTATCGTCGGTATGTTGGGGTTTTGTATACAAAATTAGTTACTGCCTTGCGAGGAGTAACTTTTCCACAAGTCGGGTTTGACAGTATCGTGGGTGGTAATTGGTATGACTTGGAAACAAATGTCATTGCGAGATCGCCGTCAATACTGTACAACGGATTTTATTTAAACTTAATTAAACTGAGATTCACTCACCAGTATTTCCCACTGACAAAATGTTTTTAAATGCGTTTCAGGTAACAAAATGTGAAAGCCAATTAGAAGCCAGCTGGACAGCACTTAAGGCTTGGAAAAGTGGCAATAAAGTTATCTTAAAAGAAATAGATGTTTTTATGAAATAAAAATATGATTTATTCCTATGAAAATGTGTGTACTTAAAACTTGGGTTTTATCCCATGTGTTTAATATTATGAAAATGTGGTATTTTACTCTGACCAAATATTTCCTAACTACGGTCCTGATGAAAATTCTGCTGCCAAAATTAGACAATACCAGATACCATCGAAACTGGCTCGCGGCCGCCCGTTGCCGTATTTGAATAGGGGGCGGGGTTTGCGACAACTAGGGTTCATGTGAATTGTTACTAATTGATCTAACTGACTATGCTACATGTAATTGATTCCGTGATTCGCGGCAAGATGTAACCGATCGCACACTTGCTGGTTACATACACACACATGCATGTTGTACATCTAGAGATGCACATCACACATTTTTCTTCATTGGACAAATAGTTGATGCAAGAGGAAATGTTAGGTTAACAGATGTCGCACAAGTGCCTTGTGATCGCACAACCCATTTAGGCTAAATAATGTTGGGCCTTGCACATTATTAATGAATCGCACAAGACAATTGGACCGCACAAGAGCATTGGGTCGGGTTATTTTTGGAACGCAAAAGTAAAAGGAGTTGTACACTTACAGCCCAGTCGCACAATACATATGGACCGAGCATCTGGGCCGGATCGCACAATAAGGCCCGGATCGCACAATAAGGCCCGGACCGTACAATTAAGAACTGGCCGCACACTTCCTTGGGGCGCACCATAATTATGGGCTCACATCGTATCGGATTGCACACGGGGTGGCCCACACTGTTTAGGAGTCGCACAAAAGAGACTTAATTATACACTTTCTTGGACATCATGCTTATTTTAGTTCACAGTAATAATGGAATGACATGTGTACGAATACTTGTATGGTTAGATGATGAATGTTAGGAACATCTAAGTGAATTGTTTGAAACGTGGATTGCAATGTGAACTGGTTTGGGGTATAAGTACCTGTTATGCAAATATACATTAATAAAGGACTAATGTGTTGCACGACTTCTTGTTACGACTTGCATAATGAAATATGTCTTACTTGTATGCTACTTGTGTAATGTGAATATGGAATACGTGATTCATGTGTATACGAAGCTGATTTGTCATTGGTAACCTAATTAGGATTTGGTTGATTAATATGGAACAAGTAACATTACATACCGAGCAATCAAAGGTGAGTTCACTTCTCTTTACAAGCGTGCGCCCGGTGGGGACAATCAAACAGGCAAACAAATAAACGGATTTTCATAAACCCATATCTTTGTAGGGGATGTGAGGCAGTTTTCACAAACCCATATCCTTGTAGGGGATATGAGGCGGTTTTCAGTAAATGTTGGATAATACACTCACTTTCTATCACTTAAGTCCCATCATACTACCGAACTAGTTGCTTGTAGGGCAATAGGGTTATTAGTTGATAGCGCTATTAGGTTTGGCACCCTCACGACGTACCTGGATAGGACGGGTGTGAACTAATAACTTTAAAATCATGACCAATGTTTGATAGAGCATTAGAGAAGGGCAAAAAGGATCCGTCTGCAGTATCGAGTTATTATCAACATAACATAAATCAGTATTTGGTAACAAACGGTTTAACAAATCAGTGAACTCACCAGCGTTATGCTGATACACTTTTTTTGCATGCTTGCAGGCCTATAGGTACGACTATTGGAACTTGCTGTCTGGGATGCTGGAGTGGTCATGGGTCGAGTTACTTAGAATTGCGAGACAAGCCTAATGGTTTAAAACATTTGGGTTATGAAATTCTTAATTGTTGTACTTGGGGAGGACATTCGTACTTTGAAGAGGGTGATATGATAAGCTCTTTTGCCCATGTAAATTTATTGTTTTTACATGATAAATATTCTTGGTCTTTTGTACAGTCATCTTCGATTTCCCGGTATAGTTTTTTTAACTATTCCGTTGGTTTGTTTTTTGAAGGAAATATACTCAAGCATACAGAACATGTCTTTGGTTCTGTCACAAGATGACCATGCAAATCGTAATTAATCTATTAGATAAGAAAGACTCAACCGAAGATAATGGCTGCGAAAAAACGGAACTTGCTTCAGAAAACATTCATGGTAAAGGTCCCAACATAGTTTTCCTACAAGCAACTTTGATGAAAGGTATTCTCAACATCCTACTTCACTACTCTTAACTTACTTGCTTCTCGATTATTGTAAGCCCGGTCCGTATCAAGATCTTTATTTTTTTTCAATCCAGAGTCATTGAATCATGAATGCTTAGACTTAAGGGAAAAATATGTGTTTAGAGAAAAAGTTCTTCCATGAACACAATTACATGAAGCAGACTCTTGTTTCTCTAACGTAAAAGTGATCCATTTCAGTTCGTACCAGTGGAGTCAACTAAAGTAAGTCGGTTTGTGATAGACAATATCTTACACTAAAAGAAGTTTTCGAGAGTTCAGACTTAGCTTTCCAACAATGCCATTAGCTCTTTCAAATGTACATGTTCTTTTAGTATGTTTCCTAAACAGATTTGAGTGATTATACTTGCATTTTAGAAACCTTATTTTGTGATCATTGTATTAAGGTTTATGGTGCATGGCTGCCACTACAAGAAAAGCAAGCAATAGCGGTGACTCAAGTAGCGACGCTATCTAATATGTATGTTTATACTTAGAACTTGGTTGTCAATTGTAATGGTATTACTATATCAGTATTGATCGATTGGGTAGGTCAGATGTCAAATTTTGGGGTTTATACACTACTAGAAAATGATGCTAATGCAACTTTTTAGATGTAACATTTTTTAATTGTGTTGTATTTGGCTCTAATGCAACTTCGTTTAACAAAAAGGTTGCATTAGCAGATGTAATGCAACCTTTTTTCATAAAAAGTTACAAAAGGTTATTAAAATTGCAACTTTTTTCTTGAAATGTTGCAAATTCTCTTGAAATTTGCAACCATTGTTAGAAAAGGTTGCATATTAAGACTTAGATGTAACTCTTATATTAAAATGTTGCATAATTCAATGAAACCGGCACTATAGAAAGTTTTCATTTCTAATAATAACTAGTAGGGTGCCCGCGCGATGCGGCGGGGGCGACATTTTGGATTGCGGCACTCGTTGCTGGTAGTTTTCTTATTTGTATATGATAACATTATTGTGGTGGATATATGTCATAAGTGTTACACATGAGAGCCTAACACCTATAATGTCTTGCAATGTTCGATCAATTGCCTCTATCGCCTAACGTTTCGCCATCGATGCCTCATCCCATATAATTAACTTGGAGGAGCTAATTAGTTGACTTATAATTCCTAAAATTTTGGGACATAGTTTACTATTTATCTACTAAATATCGTAAATTAGTATTAAATAAATATCGTAAATTAGTATTAAATAATTCCTAAAATTTTGGGATATAGTTTACTATCTATCTACTAATATCGTAAATTAGTATTAAATAATTCCTAAAATTTTGGAACATAGTTTATCTTCTATCTACAAAATATCAAAGTTTTTTTTGTTATAAAAATTAATAATAAATAAAGTATAGAAAAACTGTTTTAAACATATAAAGATTCGTTTGTTAATAAAAAATACTAAACAAATGACAAAAGTATATTAGTTCAATCGAGATGTAAATTATAAGTGCAATAAAATAACACAAACCATAAACTTCAAATATAAAATAAACTTTATTATTCATGGGATAGTCTAGATCAAACAAAAACAACTGAAAATGAAAAAAAAAAACATAAAAACACTTGATATATTTCATCTAATTTCTCTTCTTTTTTGATCCGTTTTTCTTGTCTGTGCTCGAATCAGCAATATCATCTAATTCATCTTCTCTCTCATCGTCCTCAGAATCATCTAAATTTATAACCTCGACTCATTTCCATACTTCTGATCCTTAAAAAAAATTAATAAAAAAGTTAAAAAATGATTAAATAAATTTTATAAAATAACAAATATTGAATAAAAAAATTTAAAAAAGATTAAATAAATTTTAAAATTACCTCTTTACTAAATTGACGTTGAAGATTAGACTTTTATGGACTGAACATTGCACCATAAGAAATAATTTCAACACTATTATCACCATCATCCTACAATAAAACACCAAATAATAACATAACGAACTTGTTAATATGAAAGATTATAAGCGAAAATATTACTTGAAAACTAACAAAAGCTTGTTCGACAACTGGGGTGTTTAAATTGGTGTGTTGAATCTGAAAAATCAAATAAGTTAGTATTCACATAAAAGTAAATAAAAGAAAACAATTATTCATTATTGCGATATAACAAAACTTATCATAGAACCGACCTTAGATTTTTCAATATCGCGTGCTTGTTTTTTCGCATCAAGTGAATTCAGAACTGGCTCCGTATTTTAAATCTGTTTAGCAATAGAAATGTAGAATTATGAGTGTTTGCTATGTATTTATAGTAGTCCATTAGAGTTTAGTTTTAGATTGGTCATCCACTTATTTAGGAAGTTTGTTGTGAGTTTTAAGTTTTTAAAATAAGATGCACATATCTTGTTTAGTTTGTTGTGGCATGTTTAATAGGAAGTTTGTTGTGAGTTTTATCTATACTATATTAAACATGTCACAACAAACTGACTCTGTACAAGAAACGACATGTATACGTGCATCATTTTGCATAACATGATATTGGAGGATTCGGGTAGAGCGTTTTGTGGAGAAAGTTATGATGAAAGTATCCAACCGACGAACCCAATATTAACATACGCTGAAATAGAGGCTATCCGATCGAAGGTACGAGACAGGAACACACACCATAACCTTCGAGCCGATCTGACCGAGCACCTATGGTTTTATCGTGAACAAGGAGGAGACCACGAAGACGACGAGTGACATTTTTTTTAAACTCTGGCATTGTATGGTTTTTATTTAAATTATGACATTTTATTTATATTATTTCAATTATGGTATTTTATTTAAAATATATAAATTATCTGGTATAAATTAATATATGAAAATTAAATGATTTTTAAAATAACAAATAATTAGGCAATGATGACGGGGCTCTATTCCACACCCAGCAAATTAAACGGGGGGTTATAAAACCCCTTGGCTGATGTGGCGCCTAGGTGGCACTGAGGTGTCTTTATAACCCCCCCAAGGGGTTATCCCACACCCTCTAGCCTTAGCGGCAACTTTGAAAATAAAAATTTTAGCTTCCCTCTCTACTCTCAAACCACATAATTCAATTCAACCATTTGCAACAATTACCTATTTTTGGTGAGTTTCTATGATTTTTTCGCCGGAGCGATTCATTATCTGATGATCAGACGTGGTTCAATTACCATAAGCTATCCAATTGCTTGTCGCCAGTGGTTCAACCGGTGCTTGAACCCACCTTCAATTCTAGGTCAGTACGTAAAAAAGAAAATGAATATGTTCACTTGATAACAAAAATTATGATTCTGTGTTTATGTGATACGATGTAACTATGTGGTTTCGTTTATTTTTTTCATTGTGAATTGAATATCTGTTTTAGTTTTGTTTGCAATTGACTGACATCGAACAAATCCATTATTATATCACCACCAACACAGAATACAATCATATCTTGACCCATTTGACCTTTATCAAAATCTAGTTATCTAGCTTTGATCCCATGTTCTAACCAAAAGGGGTTTTTTGAATGTTTGTTGTTTACTATTTAATTCTTTGCTGTTGTTTTTTAGTTGGCATCATAGCACATTTGTTCTATTGTTTGCTACTCTTTTAATTGGAATTGGTTTATTTATTTAATTACTTGGTTCAAATCTCTTTGCACTCGGTATTAAATTTATGTGCTGCTATGCATTTGGTACATGATGTATATGTGCAGGGCTGGCTTTTTCTTTGTAACAGGTAAGCCTCTAGCTTGGGGCCTAGGGCCCTGAATTTTTAGTGACCAAGTTTTTGGAAGAGTGATGTTTTTGTATAGTTTGAAGTTATCGCCCGAGATGAATGGTGTGTTGGGTTATTTTTTAGCCCATGAGTTAGCCCATCATTTTTTTTATGGCTCATTTTGTGTATGGATGAAAGAAGCAGGGGTTTCAACATAATACCCTCAAAAATTCGCAGCTCATGAACACCCCTAAAACTCAACACACAAAGCTCTCACAAAAAGAAGAAGAATTTCCGTCACCAACAAACCCAGGTGCAGAGGTCGTTCATTTCCCGGAGATTGAACCGTTGGATCGCTCTGATTTTTGGACACAGTCATTCTGACATCTGGGCGACCTTATCCAACGGTGGGTTTGTCCAAATCAGCTCTGGAAGTCCGTCTGCACACCCCTCTATTTCAGCAGCAGATTTTTGGTGATTTCCTTCTTTTGTCTTTGTATTTTGATTCCATATGCTTGATGTTGTTGATTCCAAGTATATGATGATTATTGTATGCCTCTAGCAGACCTAGGGAAGACTTTGTATTGCTCTAAATTGGTGATAGTGGATTTGAAGCGGCTCTAGTAGTCCCGTGGTTTTTACTCTCCTTTTCTTGAGAGGTTTTCCACGCTAAAATTTGGTGTTCTTGTTGTTACTGTTTTCGGGCTGTTTCGGGCTGCTTAGATTGTAGTTTGGGATACCCTATTTGTTTGCATCCTCATAGGTTCATTCAAGTTTGGGAAAAGTCTTGGTCAAACGAAGTTTGCTTCCGCGTTTGTGTTTACCGTTTGTGACCGGGTTCGGCGTTTTTTCCCATCATAGTGGTATCAGAGCCATTGGCTCTTGTTATTGGGTTGAAACTTGATTGAAAGATGGAAGCTAATACAAGTAGGATTGTGAATTTGAATGGTTCTAATTATCATGTTTGGAAAGGAAAAATGGAAGATCTCCTTTATGTTAAGGATTATTATATGCCTGTTTTTAATACTGACAAACCGGGTGATAAAACAGATGAAGAGTGGAATATATTGCATAGAAAGGTTTGTGGTTATATTCGCCAGTGGGTTGATGATAATGTTTTGAACCATATTAGCGGGGAGACTCACGCTCGTACTTTGTGGAACAAGCTTGAGGAATTGTATGCTCGGAAGACCGGAAACAATAAACTGTTCTTGATTAAACAGTTGATAAATTTGAAGTACAATGATGGAACTCCTGTTACTGATCACTTGAATGTTTTTCAGGGTCTTATTAATCAGCTTGCAGGAATGGGTATCAAGTTTGAAGACGAGGTACAAGGCTTATGGCTTCTTGGTACTTTACCGGATTCTTGGGAGACTTTTAGGACATCATTGTCCAACTCTGCAGCAAATGGTATTATTACTATGGAAGTGGCTAAAAGTGGTATTTTAAATGAAGAGATGAGAAGAAAATCACAAGGTTCCTTTTCACAATCAGATGTCTTGGCCACAGAGAGCAGGGGGAGAGGTCAAAGTAGAGGTCCGAGTAACAAAGAGAAGCATCGTAGTAAGTCTAGAGGTAAGTTTGCTGATTATGAGTGTCATCATTGTGGTAGGAAAGGGCACACAATTAAATTCTGCAGACAATTAAAAAGGGAGAAAAAGAAGGCTAATTACAACAATAAAAAGAACAATCATAAGAAAGATGATGGTGGCAATGACACAGCTGAAGTTAATACTGCTACCGAAGAGTTCTTCATTTGTTGTGATTATGATATGGTGAACATTGCACGTGATGATTCGAGTTGGGTTGTTGACAGTGGTGCTACGTGTCATGTGACATCACAAAGGGAGTTTTATTCATCTTACACACCTGGTGACTTTGGGGTTGTTAAGATGGGTAATAATGGGCTATCAAAGGTTGTAGGCGTTGGGGATGTTTGCTTGAAGTTTGACACTGGGATGGAGTTGGTTTTACACAATGTAAAACATGTTCCAGATATTAGACTCAATTTGATCTCCGCTGGTTTACTTGATGATGATGGTTACCATAGTACCTTGGGTGATGGTATTTGGAAACTCACTCGTGGTTCTTTGATTGTGGCAAGAGGTAAAAGAAGTTCAAAGGTATACAGAACGCATCCGAAGATCTCCAAAGATTCAGTTAATTTGTTAGTGAATACTGATATGACCGACTTGTGGCATAGGAGACTTGCTCACATGAGTGAAAAAGGGATGTCTATTTTGTTGAAGAAGAACGCCTTGCCCGATTTGCACGATGTTCATTTGAAGAAGTGTTCTCATTGTCTGGCAGGTAAGCAGAAAAGGGTTTCTTTCAAAAGTCACCCTCCTCATAGAAGAAACAATATACTGGATTTGGTGCATTCAGATGTTTGTGGTCCTATGAAGACTAGAACACTTGGGGGCTGCTTGTACTTTGTCACTTTTATCGATGATCATTCGAGATAAGTCTGGGCCTATACTTTGAAGTCTAAAGATCAAGTATTAGATGTGTTTAAGCAGTTTCATGCCTTAGTTGAGAGACAAACTGAGAAGAAGCTCAAGTGTATTCGAACAGATAATGGAGGTGAGTACATTGGTCCTTTTGATGCTTATTGTAGAGAGAAAGGTATTCGGCACCAAAAGACTCCTCCAAAGACACCACAGTTGAATGGTTTAGCAGAGCGGATGAATAGAACATTGGCTGAAAGGGTTAGATGTTTGCTATCACATGCAGGGTTGCCTAATTCCTTTTGGGGTGAAGCTTTGAACACCGTAGTAAATGTTATTAATCGTACTCCTTGTGTTCCTTTGTCTTTTGATGTTCCTGACAGGGTTTGGAGCGGCAAAGATGTTTCATACGATGATTTGCGGGTCTTTGGATGCAAGGCTTTTGTGCATATTCCCAAAGATGAAAGAACAAAGCTTGATGTAAAGACCAAGCCATGTATATTCGTTGGTTATGGGGGAGATGAGTTTGGTCACAGGTTTTATGATCCAATCTCAAAGAAACTCATAAGAAGTTTCGATGCTGATTTTATTGAAGATCAAAGTTTGAAAGATATTGAGAAGACAAAGATAGTTCCTCAACATACTGATGATCTTACTGATTTGGATCTGGTTCCTCCACAGCACTCTGAGCCGCATAATGAAGATGATATTCAACATGATGAACAACACGGTACTGATAATCATGATATTCTAGAGCAGCAAGAGTTAGATGAGGGTCCTCATCCAGAGTTACCAGTACCAGGTATGCCAACATTTGTCCCACTCAGACGGTCTACAAGAAACCGTCATCCTTCCACCCATTATTCTGCTGATGAGTATGTCTTGCTCACTGACGGGGGAGAGCCAGAGTGTTATGAAGAGGCCATGGAAGATGAACATAAAATGGAGTGGGTTGAAGCCATGCAAGATGAGATGAATTCCTTGTATGAGAACAATACCTTTGAATTAGTAAAGTTACCTAATGGCAAGAAAGTTCTGAAGAACAAGTGGGTCTATAAAGCGAAGACTGAAGAACATACCTCGCGGCCTAGGTACAAAGCCAGATTGGTGGTTAAAGGGTTCAGTCAAAGAAAGGGTATTGATTTTGATGAGATTTTCTCTCCAGTCGTGAAGATGAGTTCCATTCGGGTGATTCTTGGTTTGGCGGCTAGTATTGATCTTGAGGTTGAGCAAATGGATGTCAAGACAGCTTTCCTTCACGGTGACTTGGATAAAGAAATCTATATGGAGCAACTTGAAGGTTTTCAGGTTAAAGGTAAAGAAGACTATGTCTGTAAGCTTCAGAAAAGTCTTTATGGGTTGAAGCAAGCATCAAGACAGTGGTACAAGAAATTTGAGTCTGTTATGGGGAAGCAAGGCTACCGAAAGACTATTTCAGATCACTGTGTTTTCTTTCAGAGGTTTGGTGATGATGATTTTATCATTTTATTACTCTATGTTAATGACATGTTGATTGTAGGCAAGAATGCAGAGATAATTGTTCAGCTGGAGAAAGAATTGAGCAAGTCGTTTTCTATGAAAGACTTGGGTCCAGCAAAACAAATTCTTGGTATTCGGATTACTAGAGATAGAGTTTCAAAGAAGTTGCACATGTCACAAGAGCAATACATTGAGAAGGTGCTTAGCAGATTCAACATGGCTAAAGCTAAAGCGGTTAGTTCGCCTCTTACTCCCAATTTTAAACTAACCGATAAAGATTGCCCTTCTTCGAAGGAGGAGATTGAAGACATGGATAAAGTTCCATACGCGTCAGCGGTTAGAAGCTTGATGTATGCAATGGTGTGTACAAGACCTGATATTGCCCATGCAGTAGGTGTTGTTAGTTGGTTTCTATCAAATCCAGGTAAGAAGCATTGGGAAGCAGTTAAGTGGATCTTTAGATATCTACGTGGTTCTTCCAAATTGGGTATAACATTTGGAAATGGAAAGCCGATGCTTGTTGGTTATACAGATTCTGATTTGGCGAGAAACAAAGACAACATGAAATCCACTTCTGGATATTTGATGACTTTTGCAGGGGGAGCTGTCTCATGGCAGTCAAGACTATAAAAGTATGTTGCTTTGTCTACAACTGAGGCTGAGTATGTGGCAGCAACAGAAGCGTGCAAAGAACTATTGTGGTTGAAAAGGTTTACGCAGGAGCTTGGCTTTATGCAACGGCGCTACGTGTTCTTTGTGATAATCAAAGTGCTATTCACCTTGCAAAGAATTCTATGTTTCACAAGAGAACAAAACATATTGATGTGAAGTATCATTGGATTAGAGATGCGCTTGAAGACAAGTTGTTTGAACTTGATAAAGTTCATACCGATGATAATGGTTCCGATATGTTGACAAAAACTTTGGCAAGGGAGAAGTTGAAGATATGTTGCCCAATCGCCGGGATGGCGAACTCTTCCTCATAGGCCAAAAAGGGGGAGAATTGTTGGGTTATTTTTTAGCCCATGAGTTAGCCCATCATTTTTTTATGGCCCATTTTGTGTATGGATGAAAGAAGCAGGGGTTTCAACATAATACCCTCAAAAATTCGCAGCTCATGAACACCCCTAAAACTCAACACACAAAGCTCTCACAAAAAGAAGAAGAATTTCCGTCACCAACAAACCCAGGTGCAGAGGTCGTTCATTTCCCGGAGATTGAACCATTGGATCGCTCTGATTTTTGGACACAGTCATTCTGACATCTGGGCGACCTTATCCAACGGTGGGTTTGTCCAAATCAGCTCTGGAAGTCCGTCTGCACACCCCTCTGTTTCAGCAGCAGATTTTTGGTGATTTCCTTCTTTTGTCTTTGTATTTTGATTCCATATGCTTGATGTTGTTGATTCCAAGTATATGATGATTATTGTATGCCTCTAGTAGACCTAGGGAAGACTTTGTATTGCTCTAAAGTGGTGATAGTGGATTTGAAGCGGCTCTAGTAGTCCCGTGGTTTTTACTCTCTTTTCTTGAGAGGTTTTCCACGCTAAAATTTGGTGTTCTTGTTGTTACTGTTTTCGGGCTGTTTCGGGCTGCTTAGATTGTAGTTTGGGATACCCTATTTGTTTGGATCCTCACAGGTTCATTCAAGTTTGGGAAAAGTCTTGGTCAAACGAAGTTTGCTTCCGCATTTGTGTTTACCGTTTGTGACCGGGTTCGGCGTTTTTTCCCATCATGGTGTAGAAGAACAACAGAAAGGAATGAAGAAAAAGAGGAATCATCGGGTTTCCAGTCGATTAGATGAGCTCGTTCAAACTTCTGTAAGGCTAACCGGTGTGGGTAAACGCCCCAAGGCGTTACCCACCACCATGTTGGAGCCACGTTGGAGAACCCACCCACCTCACCTTCACGCCATCTCCTCTACCCCTTCAATGGTTTCTGGGCTAACGCCCCAGCTCCATGGCCCCCTTTAGTGCCCGAATGACGCCCCTGTATTGGCCTTCGATGCCCCAAGCCCTGCAAAAGGCAGCCAAGTCAGTGATGAGTCGGCCGTTGGCGCCGGTTAGCTCACGCCCACACCATTCAACATGAGTTTTAAGGTAACTTTTCTTTTAGTTAACTGTGCTTGTCGATGCTACATTTGGTTCTCCAAACTTGTGTTTTCTGTAAAAAATAAATGAAATGGGATAGGGGTGTTTGGACGTGTGTATGCTATTGGTTGTTTTTTTGAAATATCAAAGTGCATTAGAAAACTACAACATGCAGGTTCTTCCCTAGGTCTATATTTAGTCTGTTATAGCAAGTTTCATTAATGTTACTTATTTATCTTTTGTTCAAGTAGTGTTCCAAGTTGTCTACACATTGTTTTGATTACTCAATATTGAGAGTAATGTGTTATTGTTGTTGGATGTGTTTCTTCACCTAGTTTAGGTAGTTTTTTTTTGCAATAGCAATGTGTTTTAGTACATCTTTGTTTGTGTAAATAGTTTTGTATATGAAAATATGGTTGCTAATGCTTGGAGGTATGATAAGTCTATTACAAACATAAAGTTTTTGTGCTTACTTCTCCCGAATTGTTATTTACATTCTGAAGTTGGTTGACGATATACAAGAAAACATTAGCCTCTTGAATCGTCAGCTTGGATCTTCTTTATGTGGTGAAGAAATAGATTGTTGACCAACTGTTAGAGGTTATATACCCAACCCAGGTTAAAGCAACGGTAATTTACTAATCTCGTTTCTTAACTTCATGTTACACGTTATTAAATCATAAACTTTTGGTTGCTCACCAGATTTAACGAAAAGCAGAAGCTTAATTGTACTCATAGCTGCAAACATGATAAAGGAAAATCCTTATTCTAGTGCATATTTTACTCTGTATGCATTTCTTTTGACACTGGTATGTTATTTCACAATGTTTAACAATTTATATGAATGAAAGAAAGTTGAAATCTTGAGCTGAATATTAGTTTCGAGTTTAGGCTTTTTAGTTGGAAGTGTGCAAAAAGATTGAAGAGGATCATAAAAGATACAAATCCGAGCTTGAAGATATGTGAAAGGATATTGAGAGCCGGCAACAAAACTTGGAAGCTATGATGCGGAGGTTATGAAACAACTACCACTTCAACATCAAGACGAGTAGAATGTTTCATTTCTCTTTATTATTGTAATTGACACTTTGTGTTAACTATATTGTTATTTGAGTTTGGAAAAATGTAAAAGTACCATTTAACTATCAAAGATATGGGTGTTATTATTCTTTGGCTTAATTGCAATTGGGTGTAAAAAAGGTTGCATTTGGTATAAGTAAAATTTGTAAAAATATTGCATTAATTTAAATAAAAAGGTTGCAAATTTACTGATAATTCGATAATAATGGTTGCATTAAGTCTCTAGAAAGGTTTCCATTTTGTAACTAAATTATAATAAAGGTTGCATTAAAATATGGAAAAAGTTGCATTTTAGTATTAAAAGAAGTTACATTTCAAAGTATAAAAAAGTTACATTATAATGTAAAAAAAGTTGCATATTAAAAAAGTTGCATTTGAATAATAAATGCAACACTTTTTTTTAAAAGTTGCATTAGACCTTGAAAATGTTGCATTAGGTCTAATGCAACTGCTTCTAATGCAGCCCCCAATAAAAGGTTGCATTAGGCCTACTGCAACTTTTTTAAGGCCTAATGCAACATTTTACTAGAGTTGCATTAACTTCATTTTCTTGTAGTGATATTTTTATTTCTTATTGAACTAAAAGTGAGAAATTATAAGAACGCGTCGAGCGGGTCATCGAAAAATCTTTAGTGACGACATCATTAGCGACGACAGCTGACCATTAGTGACCCACATTAGCGGCCACCCTTTAGCGGCGACAGGTCGGCGCTAAAGGCATTAGCGGTGATTTCTGGCATTTTAGCGGCGATTTTTATCGCCCCTATTGCTCCCTTTCCTTGTAGTGAGCTTCCAACTTCGTTGGTCGTATAGACAGAGAGAGAACTATGGTCGCTTTAATTTCAGAATTTTGCAACTTTATATATAGCCATAGTGTAAAAACTAATCGAAGTTATCAAATTTCAGAATTTTGCAACTTTATATATAGCCATAGTGTAAAAACTAATCAAAGCTATCAATATATAAAATTTTTGTTTCAGCATTTAAATTTCAGAACCGTGTCCCCTTTTCTTATGTTCTTGACCTAAATATAAGATACTATAAGAAAAATCAATGTTTTCATGAAAGAATATAGTGGAAAAAGTATGTTACCCTTAGCCCTGGGCATAAGAAATTTGACTCGTATCCCATGAAGCCAATCAGCCAATCATGCACATTGTTTAATGTAGCAACCAGAAGAGACCAACTGCATAGATACGAAAAAAAAATGAATATTAATAATTAAGGGGGTGTTTGTTTTTTCTTCAAACATCTTCAGGGGAACTGTTGTCTGCAGGCGGGCAGATGTTTCCCTTGAAGACTGTTTGTTTTTTTTTTTAAAACAGATCTGAAAATGGATTATTTTATCTTAAAACAAAAGCTATGAAACCTTCCTTCAAATATCTTCACACAACTCCTTCAAACATCCTGCTACCAACATCTCCAGCATCATCTTCTTCTTCTCAATTCCACACAAAACCATGAAGGCCTCTTTCAGAGGAAGCTACGACGCCGGCCGTCGCCTCCCTCTGCCACCACCACTGCCCCTTCACCCACCACCGCTCCCTCTCCTTCCGCCCCCTCAACCACCACCACCCATTCCTCCGACTAACTCCACCGACGAACTCCACCGACGAACTCCGATGAACTCCACCGACTCCGCCTCCGTCTGCCACCACCACTGCCCCTTCACCCACCTATGCCGTCGCTGCCCTCCTCTTCCCATGCCACCCCGCCGCTGCTCCTGGTATACTTTCTCATGTTATTGTGTGGGTGTTGCGTTTTAAAAGCATAATATTTCTTTCCATTGTTTGATAATGTATTGATTATATGAATTTCAGAAGTATTATAATTTTTGAAAGTCTGCGAGGGCATGTTTGGTTGCCTATGAACCAAAATGTTGTATTTTTTAAGGGTTTAACAACTTCAAAAGGCTAATTAAAAACTGCAGGTTGTTCGATTTTATCCTGTTGAGTTTTGTTTTTTTTTAATTGACTGTTAATGGGTTTGAGTGGTGGTGCTGGTGGTTTGGGCAGTGTAGTGGTGGTGGATGTGGAGGTGGTGGTTGTATTATGGTTTTTTATGTTATACAGAAGATATCCAGTTTATAAAAAACAAACAGTATTATATTTTCAGCTTGCAGACCTTCAGACCACATCTTCAGTTGCAGACATAAAATCAGCTGAAATCAGACTGCAGACAATTTTTGTCTGAAAAAACAAACAGCACCTAAGTTACACTGAGCTTGCAAAATTTGACCCGCATGCCAAGTCACCAGTCTTGCTATGCTAATCTATTTAGTTGTTAAGGATTTAGTGTTCTTTTGATTATCTCATACGTAGGTATGTGTTATCTTGATTTAGAAATGACGGGTCATTATTTTATAATAACTTTAAAGACTTCTTATAAACTAAATCTCAAACAACCACTCTAACACCATCAACAGCCACCTGTAGATAAAGATGAAGGTCCCTAAAAAAAGAAAACAACCTTACCAACAAACCCAAGAACATATGCAAAATAGAACACAGAGCCGTAGAGAACATAAAAAATTGATGTATAATGTTAGAATTGGATACCAAAGAACGGGGTTAAGATCAAATAAGAAGTTTATTTTGCCTAAGTAGGATGAGAAGTAATCTTAACCATTCATTTTTCAAATCAATGGTTAAAATGAAAGTGTAGGAAAAAGTAGGAGTGCAAGGGTATCTTGGGAAAATCATATTTATTTACTTTTTCTCTCCACATGCAAGCCACATGCATATTCCACCTCCATTTTTTAAACGTTAATAATTTTTTTATACGACATTATTTTTTCATAAAAATTTCACCGTAAAATCGAGCGTCTTTTTATCTTTAATTTGAGTACTATATTGCTATATAAAATATAAAGACTAAAAAAACCACTAAAATGTGTTATATTTCAATGTTGTATAACATTTTTGTACTATATTTTTGTGCTAAATTTTTTGTGCTGAATTTTTTTCTTAAATATTTGTTTTCTCAATTTTTTATGCTGGATTTTTTTTGTATTACATTTTTTGCTGAATTTTTTTGCTGAAATTTTTTGTACTACATTTTTTTTTCTATACTTTTTTGTACTATACTTTTTTGTACTACATTTTTTGTACTATATTTTTTTGTACTAGATTTTTTGTGCTAGATTTTTTTGTACTATATTTTTTGTTGTATTTTTAAAAAATAAAAGGGGTGTCATATGTCATTTTCACTCCTATTTATAAGGACTAAAATGCCATTCATTCCTACTTATTAGGAGTGCCACATGTCATCATCACAATCCTTCTTAGGCTACTTAGGCAAAATCCACTTTTTAGTGGATCCTTCCCCCCAAAGAACGTATTGAATCAAAACTCGTTTATTGATAATTGGTACAATTAGGTTTACAAATAAATCATTCTATTTATAAGCCTAATAACTTATTCACCAAGAAAATCTATTTGACTCACCAAACCTCCTAGTTTATAACCCGGTCACTTTTTATTTTTTACCCGAACTTTGTAAGGCGGTCACTTTTAACCCGAACTTACACATAATATGTAAGATTAGTCTAACAACCACCCCTAATCTTGCAATACCGAGAAGATGTCTCATCTCGATAATCTTTAGTCGTGGCATGGCTCTTGTGAGGATGTGAATCCGTTGCAAATCCTCGCTAACACGTTCCACTTTAACTTCCTCTTGCAATAAGTTCTTGACTTTTAAACTTGTCTCTTGATTTGATAAACCGAGCATCCCTTTAACTGCAAAATCAAACCATCTTGACCAGGAAACCTGTCCTGAACTAATTTGGACAAGATTTGGACCTTCTAAACCCCTTGAAATGTTGAAAAACTGATCTGTCACAAAGTGGTCGTTAAAATCTATCACTGATTGATCGGATTGTGTCGCTGACTGATCAGATTCCGTCGCTAACTGGTCAGTCTGGTCTCTAAGTATCTGTTGTGTCGCTAACTGCTCAGACTGGTCGCTAATTCCTGTTGCAGCAAAGATTGTTTAGTCGCTATTCTCAGCCTTGTCATCTTTAGCTTGTAGGCAAACTGGAGATACAACCTCAAGATTAATCTTATAAATGCAATTCGGTGAACGAGGTACCTTCATTTGCAAAGTTCCTTCTTGCTCAAACATCCAAAGTATACCATCTTGGATTGCGATCTTGCACCCTCTCTCGTCCAACTGACCAATGCTTATTATATTACTTTCAAGTGCTGGAATATAGTAAACATCACGCAACACCCTTTGTTCCCTAGATTTTCTTTCCAAGTCGACCATCCCTTGTCCTTTAATCTCTACTCATGACTCCTCTCCAAACTTCACTTTCCCCTTGATGTTGTGATAGAGACTAGTGAACCACTCTTTTTTACCCGTCATGTGGTTACTCGCCCCGTTGTCAAGAAATCATGTATCGAGTTCAGTTAGGCTCGAAGCATACATCCTTGGAATGATCCTTTCCTCGTCTAGAAACACATCATTAGCCTCTTCAAGGTGTGTTTGCTAGTAAAGAACCGGTTCAACCCTTTGAATAAGTTTCTTCTCCTTGTCCTCGTCCTTTTTACGTGTAGGCTAATCTGAAGAAAAATGTCCTAACTCATCACATCGAAAACACCTTATCTTAGAACGGTCCTTCTTTGGTTTTTGATCCAGTTCCTTGTCTTTGTCTTGACCTCTGGTTTTTCCTCGACCGCGACCTCTTAGACTAGACTCGGCCGTTCCTTTGCCTCGACCGTACCCTTCCTTTTTTCTAGCTTCCCACTCCTCATAAGTCAGCAGTAACTGATCACTTCTAACCGGTTGCTCCTTATCTTCAAGGTTGACTCATTCCTCATAGGCTATAAGACGACCCACGACATCATTAAATCCAACTGTCTTAAGGTAAATAGATTGCTCAAGAGAGGCAACCATGTGAATAAACTTTTTCGGTAAACCATGTAGAAACCTTTTAACCAGTTTCTCTTCTCAATCACCATTCCAAGAGAAGCAGATCTAGAAGCAATCCTTGAAATTTTTCCTGCGAACTCAGCGATCATACTCGGTTCCTTCATCTTCAAACCCCCAAATTCTGACATTAAGGTTTGAAGTCTTGTTTCTTTCACGCGTTTAGCACCTTGATTTCTAGACTTCACTGCTTCCCACATCTCTTTTGCTGAATCATTGTTCCAATCTGCAACACTAGCTCTTCTGGTAACCCTTGGAATAGTAAAGCGATTGCTATAGAATCTTTGTGAGTATCGATGGTCGTTCCTGAGTCAATCACATCCCATGCCTTGTAAACCTTGAAGATTACCTTCATCTTCATAGCCCAAACGGTGTAGTTTGTATCCGTAAGCATTGGACATGGAAGACTAGGCATCGGGTCCTTTGTTGGAGGTACTCGATTCACGTTATCACCCATCCTTCGGTTTCTTCTGTTCTTGGACTTGAATCAATTTTCTAAATTCAGATCAATTCCATCTCCACTAGGCATAATGCCTATACACCAATTCAAGAGGAAACACAATAATTTGAGAAAAACCCCTCTTGTGGGAGTCGAACCCAGGACCTATTGGTCCCAAAATCTTATCTCACCCTAAGATGTCACTAGGCTATAAAGCCATGGACTTATTATTATATTAATATAAATCTTCATCTTCTTCATTCTTTTAAGAAGAGTGACTCTACAAGTTTCCAACCGGAATTTTTTTCCGTGACTGTAAAACTTAAATTTATTTTATCTTCACTAACTCAGGTGTATCCTAACATATGCTTAGAGGTATCCCCGATAATTAAAACGGAGATTAAAGAAAAAATTTATAGTTCGCCAAGAAAGTTGAGGGGTATCCCGGGCAACCCCTCGCCACTAAGTAGATCCTCCCCTGGTGTAACTTACTGTTGGCATATCCAATCACCCCTCTTCATTGTAATATTTGGTCCAAGATTTCTTGGCATTTGTTCATACTGCTCTGATGCTCTGCCTCTATTGGCCAAATTACCGATCTCTTGTAACATGCTTCTGACAGTAGCCTCGTTGATCCTTCTTTCAGGATTGCATACATAACTCAATATATACTTCATCAAGTCTACTGAGGTTGCTTCACACTCTAGGTGCTCTATGATCATAGTCCATAGTCAATACAAATTCAATAAAGCATACAAACACTCTATGAAAGGAACCAATAAGAAAGACGTCATTCTTCTCATGGCCACTTTTAAACAGAAATGGATATCCATCATTAATAATCACCTCAATATCGTTCCTATGCAGCCACCTGGAGAAAATCATATAAACTATTTGTAACAAAAGTTAATCCTCATAATGAAATCACTATAATGAACAACTATTCCAAGAAAAAAGAGGCATTTTTCACATAATAAAAATGGAAAAGATGAATATTAACAGCTCTTCAAAATTTTTCAAATTTTAAAAACATGATTCGTTAACTATCACATATCAAAAGCCAAATGTAATGGCAACAAAAAGTCAGCCCTTATCACATCTGCAAATTGGTCCTAAACATACCAATTACATTCAACATGGCTTGGCTTGGCTGGAGATATAAAATATCAAACAAAGAAGACATATATATATATATATATATATATATATATATATATATAGAGAGAGAGAGAGAGAGAGAAAGTGTAACATACAATAGGGCTTATCGTACGCTCGTACGTGATTATGAAATCGCATGTTATAAAAAAATATTGGAAGTGGCTTGTTATAAAAAAACATGATGGAAATCGCATGTTGGTAATTTGATGAGATCACATGTTGGTTTTTTGTAGCAATTTCGCATGTTGGTAAATATGATGAAATCGCATGTTGGTATATAAAGCAATTTCGCATGTTGGTTTTTTCAGCAAAATCGCATATTCAAGAGTGAATTTGCACCAGATCGTACGGCTGGGATGATTGCGTACATTTTGTACGATAAAAGCCTTGTACGTAACCTGCCACACACACACACACACACACACACATATATATATATATATATATATAGGGGAGGATCCACTAAAAAGTGGATTTTGCCTAAGTAGCCTAAGAAGAATTGTGATGATGACATGTGGCACTCCTAATAAGTAGGAATGAAGGGCATTTTGGTCCTTATAAATATGAGTGAAAATGACATGTGGCACCCCTTTTGTTTTTTAAAAATACAACAAAAAAATATAGCACAAAAAATGTAGTACAAAAAAATATAGCACAAAAAAATCTAGTACAAAAAATCTAGTACAAAAAAAATATAGCACAAAAAATGTAGTGCAAAAAAATATAGCACAAAAAAAATCTAGTAAAAAAAATATAACACGAAAAACTTCAGCAAAAAATGTAGTACAAAAAAATTCAGCACAAAAAAAAAATTGAGAAAAAAAATTAAGACACAAAAATCCAGCACAAAAAATTTAGCACAAAAATATAGTACAAAAACTCAGCACAAAAAATGTTATACAACATATAAATACAACACATTTTAGTGGGTTTTTTTAGTATTCATATTTTATATAGCAATATGGTACTCAAATTAAAGATAAAAAGATGCTCGATTTTACGGTGAAATTTTTATGAAAAAAATATTGTCGTATAAAAAAGTTATGAACGTTTTAAAAATGGGGGTGGAATATACATGTGACTTGCATGTGGAGAGAGAAAGTAAATAAATAGGATTTTCCCAATATACCCTTACACTCATCCTTTCTCCTACATTTTCATCTTAACCATTGATTTGAAAAATGAATTGTTAAGATTACTTCCCATCCTACTTAGGCAAAATAAACTTTTTATTTGATCTTACCCATATATATATATATAGGTAGGGTTCCCTAGTAAACCTAGTCGATGAGTGGTATTTGTGAACTAAATGAACCAATCTTTACCATTGATTAATGAGATCTTAGGGACTTGAGATAATGGTAGTTTTGTAAAAAAAAATATAGGTAGATTTTGTAAAATTAAGAGTAAATTACAAGTTTTGTCCTTTATGTTTGTCCCAAATTTCAGGCGTTGTCCTTTACCTTTAAAATTCACGAGTTTTGTCCTTAACGTTTCAAAATCCTGCACACTATGTCCTTTAGGCGAAACCATGTTAGATTTTTTTGTTAAAGTTGTCATGTGCCTTGCACATGAGGGTATTTCTATCATTTTGCCTCCCTAGGGACTATTGAGTAAATCACTTATAACAATGGACTAATTGTGTAAAAATAAAAAAGTAAATATATAAAATACAATCCTGCACTCTCTTTCTCTCTCTACAAAATGCTCTCTCTCTCTCTCTACAAAAGCTCTGCGATTTTTTCTATCTCTAAAAAAACCTAGGTGGTGGATTGTTCAACTATACTAGTAAGCAAACTATACTACTTAACAGAAAATTATACAACCAGGATGCCTCATCGGAAACACTAACCGATGCCTTTGAGCCAATCTTCCCCAGTCTGCGTCGGCGAAAACAAATCTTCCACCCCCTCCCCCACCCACTGATGCCTCATCGGAAACACCAACTGATGCCTCCAAGCCAAATGCCTCAATCCAAACCCTAACAACTCCTCATCATCCATATCATCTACCATGTCCCCCAATCTCAAAACCCTAGACCTATACCTCCTCCTCACTTTCAAATCCCGTCCATCGGATCAATCAGCAACAGCTGAAACCGACGTACCAGACACGGATTACGCTGCGAAAGCCACAGAATTATACAATCAGGATGATACATATGCTTATCGGAATTGATGGGGATAGACATTTGTAATTCATCGGAATTGGGGGTGGATGGTGGTAGTAGGGGGAGGCGGCGGTGGTTGGATGGTGAAGACGATGGTGGTGGTGGTGGTGGTGGTGGTGAAGACGGCGGTGGTTGTAGTGAAGACGACGGTGGTTGGTTGGTGAAGACGGCGGTGGTGGCAGAATATGGTGGTGTACATGAAGGCGGTGGTGAAGACGACGGTGGTGAAGATGGCGGTGGTGGCAGAATATGGTGGTGTACATGAAGGCGGTGGTAGGGCTGTAAACGAATCGAACGTTCAGCGAACAGTTCATGAACCGTTCGGTGGGAAGTTCATTTATGTTCGTTCGTTTAATAAATGAACAAACATGAACAAGATATTTCGTTCGGTTAGTTAAATGAACGAACATGAACAGAGTTCTTGTTCGTTCGATTGTGTTCGTGAACGTTCGGTAAGGTGTTCGTGAACATTCGTTGATTTGCATTTGTTTATATTCGTATGTTTGTGTTTTAATTGAAGATCTTTGTACTTTCTTATATTTTATTTGTACTTTTTTATTATTAAACTTTTATTTATTTTATTACCCTAACAATTAAACTAGGAAATCCACTTTCACCTTGTTTATGCATCATTTCCCTTTCATTTCTCATTTACATCGGCGAATACGACAGACCTCGTTCCACAATAAGGGATTCAAGTTCGAGTTCTACTCTCTGGGCCATCTATCTTTATACTTCGCCGCGTTCGCCAAATTTATTTGTGTTCGTGAACTATTCGCGAACACGCTCATTTCCTTAATGAACGAACATGAAATCTCGTTCGGTAAGTGTTCATGAACCGTTCGTGAACACATTTATTTTCTTAACGAACGAACACGAACAAGGCCTTGTTCCTGTTCGTTCGGTTCATTTACAGCCCTAGGCGGTGGTGGTGATGGCGGAATATGGTGGTGATGGAGGCACATGGTGGTGACATGTGAAGATTTGGTCTCCATCATATGGTAGTCCCTTTGTTTCTGAATATTTGGTCTCCATAGGTTTTTTTTATATATAAAGGGTGTTTACACATTAGTCCCTTAATATAAATTGTTTTACACAATAGTCGTTGGGTAAGTAAAATGACAAGAATGCCCTTGTGTATGACTATACTTAACAGAAAATTCTAACAAAATTAGGGTTAAAGGACATAACGTGCAGGATTTTGAAACGTTAAGGACAAAACTCGTCAATTTTAAAGGTAAAGGACAACGCCTGAAATTTAGGACAATCATAAAGGAAAAACTTGTAATTTACTCTAAAATTAATTAAAATAGGGGCAAACCTAGAAATTTGGGTTTTTGATTTTCAAAACCCAAGAAATAATCATTTCCTTTTTGAAATTGTCATCCTCATATCGGGGGTGTTTGTGTTAGCTTATTTTGGAGCAATTTATGACTTATTGACTTATAAAAGTTAATAAGTTGTTTTTGTAGTGTTTGGATTAAATTATTTAAGAAGATTTTGTGTGTTGAGAAGTTATTTTTGAGAAGTTAGAATTTCTATCTTCTCACTTATGACTTATATAAGTTAATAAGTCCTTATTGAGAAGGAATCCCAATAAGAGACGCTCCTAATACGGTTCAATTCATATGTTTATCTGTATGTCGAATTTCTAATAATTTTGTTAGTTATTAGACTTAGGGTTTCGTTAATCATTATCCTATTTGTATTGAATTCAAATATGGACCTAATATCTCTAGGAAGGCAGTTTTTTGCTGAAAATTGCAGAATTCTGCAGTTTATGTGACTTTTAGGCACTTTCTGACACTTAAACTATCTCTAGGAAGACAGTTTTAGGATCCTTACTTTTCTACACACTATACTAGTGTAACACTTGGTTTCTGGCTCATTCTATGTCTTATCATCATGTCTGACTGAGCACTGAACTCCCGTCAGTACTTCTAGTTTGTCTGATAACTGTGCTAACTTTGTTTCTTTCATCATTTGAATCATAATGTGTTGCATGCAATAATGATATTAAATCATGCAATTTGTGACGCACTTGTATGTATATGATAATAATCAGAAAGCATTCATGTCATTAATTCAGATCAAGCACAATCATTAAGTTACAAATTACTGTTTAACATGTACGGAATTACATTGAAAATTGACAGTTGTCACAACTTGTGCCGCGACCTGTGCATGCCAATGTGGTAGAATCCAAATGGATTTTTCGGACTAAGTTTCACTCGGACGGTTCGGTTGAACGACACAAGGCTCGCCTTGTTGCTCAGGGTTTTACTCAGGTCCCTGGTCTTGATTATTTTCACACATTCAGTCCGGTTGTCAAAGCTGCCACAGTTCGCACGATTTTGGCTATTGCGGTTATTAACGGCTGGCCATTGCATCAATTAGACGTTAATAACGCATTTCTTCATGGCCATCACACTGAGAACGTTTATATGGAACAACCAAAAGGCTTTGTTGATGCTCGTTTTCCATCTTATGTATGCAAATTGAACAAAGCTATTTATGGGCTAAAGCAAGCTCCTCGTGCTTGGTTTCAACGTTTGAGTGTGTTCTTAACTACTTACGGGTTCGTGTGCAGTCGTTCGGATCCTTCTCTATTTATGTTCAACCGAAATTCTTGTGTCATGTATCTTCTTGTTTATGTGGATGATCTCATCCTGACTGGGAATCAATCTACTGCTCTTCGATCTTTTATCTCCTTCCTCAACATTAAATTTGCCATAAAAGATCTGGGGAAACTTAATTATTTTCTAGGATTGGAGGTTACTTACACGACGAGTGGCTTATTCTTGAATCAATCCAAATACACTAAAGATATTCTTGCTCGAGCAAAAATGTTGGAGGCGAAACCTGCCCCAACTCCTTTAAGCACTAATGTTTCTTTTGTTTTTGCAGGTGATCCATATCCAGATGTTACTCATTATCGTTCGATTGTTGGTGCTTTGCAGTACTTGACAATTACGAGACCTGACATATCATATGAAGTAAATCAAGTCATTCAATTCTTACAGTCTCCGACCGATGATCATTATCAAGAAGTCAAACGCATTCTCAGGTACTTAAAAGGAGCGGTTGCATATGGACTTCGCTACACTAGACCAACTCGTACGGCTTTGGTGGGTTATTCAGATGTTGATTGGGCTCGTTGTTTGGAAACTCGTCGCTCCACTTATGGTTATTCTATATTTTTGGGGGGAAATCTTATATCTTGGAGTGCTAAGAAACAACCAACTGTTGCTAGATCAAGTTGTGAATCTGAGTATCGTGCCATGGCAAACACGGCTACTGAAATTGTTTGGTTGACGCATCTTCTTCGAGAACTTCATGCATTACCTCTTGACAGGCCCACTATTGTTTGTGATAATCAAAGGGGGCTATTTTTCTCATGCAAAATCCTGTTTCTCACAAGCGGGCTAAAAATATTGATCTTGATTATCATTTTTTACGTGAGCTTGTTACTGCCGGGAAACTTGTCACCAAATTTGTGCCAACCAAGGTTCAGGTTGCGGACATCTTCACGAAAAGTCTTCCTTCTCATCAGTTTGTCACCTTTTGTCAAATGCTTCACATAGGTCCTTGTAACACCCCGAAAATATAAGTATCATATTGAAAACTAAAAATCAGTAATAGTCAAGATAATATAACTAGGAATAAATAACCTAGTTAGTTTGTGTCTTGACACAATAGAACAAACATGATTAAAACACCCTTTAAATAACTTGTGTGAAGTTTTAATTAAACAAAAAAAATAAAATAAAACACACATACGTGTGTGTATATCCCAGCGATTTCTACCAGAGCCAAAAGAGCTCTCAACCTCCAACCCTAAAACTAAAAAATTCTCCAGATTGAAGGGGCAAATCAAGCTCAAATCGAAATCCAAGCACAAAATAGTGATCACCTCAGTGAAGGGATCATAAGGTATGTAAAATTTCATGGTTTGATTCCATCTTGAATTCTAGATGAACACATGAGAATCGAAATTTGAGCTTGCATGATCGTTGTTTGGAGGAATTTGGGATGAAATCATGTCTAGGAGTAAACCCTAGACATTAGTTGGTTGAATTAGTGCTTTAACTATGAACTTTATGATCATCCATTATGTGTGTTTAGTTGGTTTTGCAAAAACATGATGAACACAAGAATCATGATTAGTAAACTAGTGTTATTCGAACTCTATGAAGTTAATCTTGATATTGAACTATAAAACTTGATGAATTACTTGTAAAAGATGTTAAAATCTTGGCTAAATAAGTAGTCATGAAGTTGATTTTTGATTTAGTAAAATTATGTCTTTTAGGTGTTTGTTGAAATGCCTAAGAGAAAGCTAGATAAGGTGATTTCGAACGAAACGCATATTTGAATGATAAGATGAATTATGCGTTATAAGACATGAATAGAGTTCTAAACGAAGTGTTGATTGAACCCTATAGGCAAAAGAGCCGAGACTTCAAGCGGACAAGCCGGAGCGGACACACGCTTGAAAGGAACGCTCTAAAGGTACGTAACTTCGGTTTCGATACATTATGCATAAACAATAGTCTTAGAAATGTTAATGAAATTGTAGTGTCAATTGCGAGTTTGGTATGTCATAGAAGTGACGAAGTTCACTCGACAAACCAAACGGGTCAAAATAGTTAACTAGAAATGTTGGTTGATAATATTGTTTAGTTAGTCATGTATGGAAAGTAAATAAAGTGATGTAACTCACTAGATAAAAAACAAGTTAAAATAATGGTCGAAATGGTAGTGTTTGAAGTGACTTAAACGTCACTCATTAAAGTTGAGTTATAAAAGCGTAAACCATGGAATGGACGTGATACGCTAAGATTGACTAGCCCGGGAATGGGTAATTATGGTTAGAAACCAATGTTGATGAATTATGTAAGTATGTAACTTGTTTCGTTACATTACGATAATTTGATATTGTAGTTATTCAAATTGGGTTTTAGAATAAGGATTTGTGTTAGTTAAAGTCGTGATGATTACTACTTAATTGAATGGTCAAAACTAGATTAGAAAACGTTTGGTTATTATTGAAATGGTGAACACCATAAATCGGCCAAACGGGTCAAATAAATGTGTGTTAAATCGATACTATGAAATTATTGAAAGATCCCTTGGCGATTGTAGATCATAAGAGCGTAAACCATGGAATTGGTAATGAAACGCCAATGATCGTAAGCCCCCGGAATATGGGTAAAATAAGCCTCGTGGTCATAAAAATATTGATGATAGTTTAAGTGCAAAACTAGACGGGTCGAACAAATATATATTAGGGATTTATATACTTTCAGCCCGTAAACTAAATTTTCGGTATGATAATCGTAATAGACACGTCGGTAATTAAATTACAGACGTATAGGAAAAAGAATCACCTAAAACGGACCTACGGATCAAAAGTTATGGGCATTTGAAGTTAGAATTGGTGAATTTCGGAGCTGGCAGGAAATGCAGGTAAAAAACCTGCACTTGCTGGAAAAACGTTTCCTCCGCGCCACGCGGAAGGATCCTTTAAATCCCCCGCAACACGCGATGATTGCCGCGACACGCGAAGGAACGAAAGGAACCTGCCGCGACACGCGACAGGATTACTTTTGAAATTTTATTTTGTTTTTTTTTTCATGATTTGATACTAGAACTTGTTTGTATGCATTATATCAATGTCAAAACTAACTTTTCAAGTGGTTTTGACTCTAGGTAATGATGGGGTAATTCCGGACAGCGATCAAGCATGCTTAGAAGAACCGAACACTAATTTTTGAAGCTTCCGCACTTAACTAAATTTGTTTAAACAAGGATGTTTTGTAAACTCTAGTAGTTGTAATTACCTTAAACTAGATGGTCATCTATGTTAACTTGCTAAACGATGTGTAATTCAACTAAGTTTCTGTTGATTAAGCATTTTGATTTAAAAATTCCGTATTTTATGATTAAACAATGACATAAATAAGATGAGTGTTACAAGTTGGTATCAGAGCCCGAGGTTGTCAACAAAGTGTTCGGTTCAAGCTTGATCAAGCATCCGGTAAGAGCTAATTGTTTTTAGTAGACTTAGTAAATATAGAAAAATAAATACGATTAGATGTGCATGGGAAGAGCGCGTAATACACTCAAACCCGGAAAGTGCACCAAACATGAATGGTCTAAGCAAGTAGTGAACTTGGCTAAACCAAAGCGAAAGATGCAAATGATACAAAATGAAATGTTTAACAATTAATATAAACATCCAGAATCAAGATTACTGATGAAGCCAACGATAATGATACGGTGCCGAAGGTCACCGAACAGATGAAAGAAATGTCTGGTGTGACCGAGAGCGAATTAGCATCTCAATTAACTAAAGAGATAGAAGCTAAAATTTCTGAGGAAGTCGGAAAGGCAATAGAAGCCAATCTACCGCAGCTCGCCGAGAGACTACAAATCACAATTTTGCTAGCAGTAGAGGATATGATAACTGAATTAAAAGATAGTCTCTCACAAGAAAAAGATGACGGGAGTGAGTCAGATATGGACCCAAGACCCGTAAAGAAATTAAAGCCTGATACCCCGATAGAGAAGACAAGGTCTTCCCACACGATAGCCGCGGAGGCTAAAGCTGAACCTGATGTTGTTCCAGGTATGCTTATTACACATTTAATTTCACTATAAATTTTATTCAATACTAGTGCGAACAATAGTTGCATAGGGGCATACATGAGTATTGAAACGGGCGAATTATGTGAAAGAAATATATATGCAAAAGAAAATAAACAATGGTAAGCATGTGAAACCAAGGCAAAAGTAATCATGGTCAATATTATCGTGGGAAGGAGTGCGCGGACACTCGAACCCGGGAACTTAATAAAGTGAATAACTGACGTATTGGGAAGGAGTGTAATAACACCCGAACCCGGAAATTTGCAATAAAAATAGGTGACAAGGACAAGGTTATAGACTTGGCCAAACCAAATAAAATATGCAGAAACTTCGTTATATAAATAAACGATGTGGATAAATTTCATACAATGATATGGAATAATAAAACAAAACGAATTGATTCTGTTATGGTTACAATAGGATTAAGGTTAAAGATGAGAAATTATGACTCGGAGCAAACATATCCTCGAGAAAAAAGTCAAATGAATGATACATGTTATTTGCTACTATGAATAATAAAGTATCAATAAATGAAAATTTGGAAACTTGGGTATGGGTAATCATTCAAATAACACATTATTAATCAAACCTTTATGAGGAAGGATGATGATCACAGCGATGGATGTGATTATATAAAAGATTAGTAAAATAAACGTTATGAAAATATTAGAATAAGGACGGGTAAACCCCAAAAGCCGAATAACAATAGCAGTAGTTTTACTAAATAAGACTTGAGAAATGGGCCTTCGGGACATTAGCAAAAGAAATAGACCTAAGGGTTGCTAACAAAAGAAAGGCGGTGTTCGGATCAAATAAGTAAAATGAGTGATAATAAAGGTAAACGGAAGCCGGATAACGGGAGCTTATTACGTTAAGGTAATGAGCCCAAGGGAAGGGATAAGAATCAAGGGAATTAAAATTATAAACTAACAAACAAGAGTGTTAAGGCACAAGGATAAAGTTGACTATTATAAGTAATAAAGTTCATCAGAACAAGTCAAACAAAATAAAAGGAAGAATTAAGGAATTGGTGAAATAAAGGCGACGGGTTACGCTAATATCACCGAATAAATCAAAACGAAATCTTAATGCATGTCGGAATGATGACTCTAATAAAAAAATGACTTCGGTAAAATAACCGATAGGTGGGTAGGACTACGGATATATGCGTAAACCAAGAGACGGTGACGCATATTAAAAGTCAAAAGACTCGGATTAAGAGTTATGACTAAAAGACGATGAAATTTCGCAAAACAGAAATTTCGATAGTTATGTTCAACTAATGCAATGCCGGACAGGCTGAATGAAGTATAATACCTAATATTTCAAGTAAGCGCAAAACGAATAATGGAAGTGCGAAATATTACTGAATCTGTGTGATAGGTCGTAAAAAAAGGTATGGAAAGGAAAATGCAAACCAATAAAACCGGAGTGTTAAAAACATTAAGATAAAGAACCCGGGTAACGGGTTGAAAGGAATAAGGGTGTAAATCAAATGACGGTATGAGTGAAGCAAACCGACGCGAAAGGGACATAAGAAGTCATAGAGTTAGAAAGGTAATCCGAAAGAAAGCGGGTGTAGTCTTAGGCTACGGCCGAATCAGTAAAACTTGAAAATAAATGAATTTTAGGCTTGAGAGGGGTGCTATGACACCCGAAATGTATTCCTAAGTATATGAAAATTTCACAAGCAAAGATGATCTGCGGGATTGTCATAACCTTTGGAATTATAAACAGAGTAAGGGTTTAGAGGACTAAATAAATCTGTCATCAGCAATAGAAAGAAATGAACCAAAAAGGGATGAAAGCCTAAGAAATAACCTACGAGGCTAAGCAAAGGAATCTTCAGGACACTCGGGGCTAAGCATGGAGACTGGTTACGATTCCCCGTGCAATATAATAACGAAAAAGAATAAATTCTTGTTGTCAAATCTCGGATATAAGCAATTGACATAAGTTAAAAAGATTGACGTTAAACTAAAATTCAGTTTTAGTACGAAATGGCGTTTAACGAATATGAACATTATAGAGACATTAGGAAATAGTTAATGTTAAAGAATATAGGTCTCAACACCGATAGGTGTGAGACGCTATGTTCGAGAGAAGATTCGTGATAACGAAAAGCTTAAATATATATATATATATAGGACAAAGATCCGTTAGGAACCACCCTTTATTGCGAGAACCGCGAGAACCAGTGTGAACACAAACAGTAATTCCTAAAAAAATCTAAAAAACGCCAAAAATTTTTTTTTTTTATTTTTTTACTATTTTTTTTGAAACATTCGCAATATTTTGTTAATAAAAAAAATAAAAAAAATTTCAAAAAAAAAAAAAAAAAAAATTCCGAGTAACAGTTATCCATGCACATGTGCATATGTATCATTTCTTTGTCAAATTCCGTAATTCATTACAAATAATAGTCAATTGCACTTTCATTTACACTACCACGTGTAATACACTACTTTTTACGTTAACAATGTTAGAAATGCACATGTGCATCTATATGTATCAACAGGAAATAAGGTGTTTTGGTACACTACTTTCTCTTTCATCTATCATTCCATCCATAATACACAAGCATGCACATGTGCATTTTTGTCATTTCTTTGACAAATTCCGTAATTCATTACATATATTAGACAATTGCACTTTCATTTACACTACCATATGTAATACACTACTTTTTACATTACCAATATTAGAAATGCACATGTGCATTTATATGTATCAACATGAACTAAGGTGTTTTGGTACACCACTTTGAATACACTTTCCCTTTCATCTATCATACCATCCATAATACACTACCATTACCTCCTACCATCCATAATACAATACCATTACCTCCTACCATCCATAATACAATACCATTAACAATATTTTCACTTTATTACATGTATGTAAACACCATTTATACCATCCAATCAACATATTACATAAAAAATTGACAACTATAACCAAACCATCAACCACTAGATATAACTAACCAAAAAACATGTATATGGGTCTACTTCTCCATTTAAAATCACAAACTTTTTGTAACAAAACACGTTATATCATGGTTATACATAATTATGCACATGTGCATTTTGAATATTGGTAATGTAAAAAGTAGTTTATTACTAATGGTATTGTAAATTAAAGTGCAATTGTCTATTCCTGATAACGTATTACCGAATTTGTTGAAGTAATGATACATATGCACATGTGCATGGATAACTGTTACTCGAAAAAAAAAAGTTTTTTTTTTTTTTTTTTTTTTTTTTTTTTTTTTTTTTTTATGGTAACGAAATATAGCGATTTTTTTATTAAAAAATATTAAAAAAAATAAAAAAAAAAATTTTGAGTGCTTTTTTGATTTTTTTTAGATTTTATTTTGTGTTCACATTGGTTCTCGCGGTTCTCGCAATAAGGGTGGTTCTCGCATGAACCTTACCCTATATATATATATATATATATATAGGGTAGGGATATGGTAAAAAGTGTCTAAAATGTAAGAAGGGTAAGAAGTGTTTTAAACCATTGGATATTTGATCTAATGCTTGAGATCAATAGGGTATACAAATGTAAATTGTGTTTTAATTAGAGGGACCTTATGTAAAATTGAAGGGCAATAGTGTCTTTTCCAATGTTTCAAATATGGTAACCGCCATCAATCTCCTAAAAACTAGCTATTCAAATTTAATTGCTAAATTATCTCGATTCTAAATTCTAAAAATAGAAAAATATGTAACTGCTGCAAAGAAACGTATAACACTATACTTCCGTTATATAACATTATACGTCTATTATATAACACTATATAACAATATATAACACTATACATCCATCATAGGCATGCTACCAGAAAAATATAAGACTATATAACACTATGCATCCATCATATAACACTATATAACCAAAGAACACTATATAATACCACATGAAAAATATATAACACTATACAGCTCTAAATGGTGGTTGCACTACAGAATTAATAATTGATGGTGTTATATAGTGTTTTTTGATGGTTGCGCTACAGAATTATATAACACTACAGAATTATATAACACTACAGAATTATATAACACCAAAAACCATATTATAACACCATATAACACCAAGTAACACTATATAACACTATATAAAAAATATATAACAATATGCAGTTCTGAATGGTTGTTGCACTACAGAATTATATAACACTACACACATTCGTAGATTAATTCCTAAAATCGAATTCCTATAATAAAGGGTGAAAGTTATTTTGGGCAGTTATCTTTAAATCAATTAACTGAAAGAAAATAGAAAATTACTAATTCACCCTTTTGAATTAATTTAGATATAGGACACTTGTCATCACCACATTATTTCTTACCCTTCTCACACTTTTGGCACTTTTTACAGGATCCTTTACCTATATATATATATATATATATATATAATAATCATGTGATATGATGTAATCATGGTCACAAGAGTGATATAGAAATGCATAAAATAATCATGTTGTAACGTGAGTTACGGGATAAGATATCATAAACTCACGTAAGTTCGAATATAGCAAAGGGTTAGACCCAAATTAACAGGGCATGAGGTGAAGGTGACTAGCCAGTCTAGCTGATAGGGTCACCCAAAGACAAAATAGTGTTGTGAACTTGTCAATACAGGGTAGTATGGAATAAACACCGTGACGAACTCATACTATTGGGAAGTCAAGTGGCAATCGGGACAGATAGGCGGCAATATAAGAAATGCAAGATACAAGTTATGGTCCGTGGGGACTTGCACGTGAAAGACGCATGTGTCGAGGCAAAAGATAACTTTTGACTAAAAGAAAGAATGCCTTAAAAGCAAAACTAGGTTAGTTTGGTCTAAACAAAATAACTATTTAAAGAAGGTTTCGGGGGCGAAACCTCTTTAAGGGGGGTAGACTTGTAACACCCCGAAAATATAAGTATCATATTGAAAACTAAAAATCAGTAATAGTCAAGATAATATAGCTAAGAATAAATTACCTAGTTAGTTTGTGTCTTGACACAATAGAACAAACATGATTAAAACACCCTTTAAATAACTTGTGTAAAGTGGAGGGACTAAACATGGATAAATGAAATGAAGTTTTAATTAAACAAAAAAAAAAACACACATACGTGTGTGTATATCCCAGCGATTTCTACCAGAGCCAAAAGAGCTCTCAAGCTCCAACCCTAAAACTAAAAAATTCTCCAGATTGAAGGGGCAAATCAAGCTCAAATCGAAATCCAAGCACAAAATAGTGATCACCTCAGTGAAGGGATCATAAGGTATGTAAAATTTCATGGTTTGATTCCATCTTGAATTCTAGATGAACACACGAGAATCAAAATTTGAGCTTGCATGATCGTTGTTTGGATGAATTTGGGATGAAATCATGTCTAGGAGTAAACCCTAGACATTAGTTGGTTGAATTAGTGCTTAAACTATGAAATTTATGATCATCCATTATGTGTGTTTAGTGGGTTTTGCAAAAACATGATGAACACTAGAATCATGATTAGTAAACTAGTGTTATCCGAACTCTGTGAAGTTAATCTTGATATTGAACTATAAAACTTGATGAATTACTTGTAAAAGATGTTAAAATCTTGGCTAAATAAGTAGTCATGAAGTTGATTTTTGATTTAGTAAAATTATGTCTTTTAGGTGTTTGTTGAAATGCCTAAGAGAAAGCTAGATAAGGTGATTTCGAAAGAAACGCATATTTGAATGATAAGATGAATTATGCGTTATAAGACATGAATAGAGAGTTCTAAACGAAGTGTTGATTGAACCCTATAGGAAAAGGAGCCGAGACTTCAAGCGGACAAGCCGGAGCGGACACACGCTTGAAAGGAACGCTCTAAAGGTACGTAACTTCGGTTTTGATACATTATGCATAAACAATAGTCTTAGAAATGTTAATGAAATTGTAGTGTCAATTGCGAGTTTGGTATGTCATAGAAGTGACGAAGTTCACTCGACAAACCAAACGGGTCAAAATAGTTAACTAGAAATGTTGGTTGATAATATTGTTTAATTAGTCATGTATGGAAAGTAAATAAAGTGATGTAACTCACTAGATAAAGAAACAAGTTAAAATAATGGTCGAAATGGTAGTGTTTGAAGTGACTTAAACGTCACTCATTAAAGTTGAGTTATAAAAGCGTAAACCATGGAATGGACGTGATACGCTAAGATTGACAAGCCCGGGAATGGGTAATTATGGTTAGAAACCAATGTTGATGAATTATGTAAGTATGTAACTTGTTTCGTTACATTACGATAATTTGATATTGTAGTTATTCAAAGTTGGGTTTTAGAATAAGGATTTGTGTTAGTTAAAGTCGTGATGATTACTACTTAATTGAATGGTGAAAACTAGATTAGAAAACATTTGGTTATTATTGAAATGGTGAACACCATAAATCGGCCAAACGGGTCAAATAAATGTGTGTTAAATCGATACTATGAAATTATTGAAAGATCCCTTGGCGATTGTAGATCATAAGAGCGTAAACCATGGAATTGGTAATGAAACGCCAATGATCGTAAGCCCCGGAAGATGGGTAAAATAAGCCTCGTGGTCATAAAAATATTGATGATAGTTTTAGTGCAAAACCAGACGGGTCGAACAAATATATATTAGGGATTTATATACTTTCAGCCCGTAAACTAAATTTTCGGTATGATAATCGTAATAGACACGTCGGTAATTAAATTACAGACGTATAGGAAAAATAATCACCTAAAACGGACCTACGGATCAAAAGTTATGGGCATTTGAAGTTAGAATTGGTGAATTTCGGAGCTGGCAGGAAATGCAGGTCAAAAACCTGCACTTGCTGGAAAAACGTTTCCTCCGCGCCACGCGGAAGGATCCTTTAAATCCCCCGTGACACGCGATGATTGCCGCGACACGCGAAGGAACGAAAGGAACCTGCCGCGACACGCGGCAGGATTACTTTTGAATTTTTTTTTTTTTCATGATTTGATACTAGAACTTGTTTGTATGCATTATATCAATGTCAAAACTAACTTTTCAAGTGGTTTTGACTCTAGGTAATGATGGGGTAATTCCGGACAGCGATCAAGCATGCTTAGAAGAACCGAACACTAATTTTTGAAGCTTCCGCACTTAACTAAATTTGTTTAAACAAGGATGTTTTGTAAACTCTAGTAGTTGTAATTACCTTGAACTAGATGGTCATCTATGTTAACTTGCTAAACGATGTGTAATTCAACTAAGTTTCTGTTGATTAAGCATTTTGATTTAAAAATTCCGTATTTTATGATTAAACAATGACATAAATAAGATGAGTGTTACAGTCCTCCACCATTCAGCTTGCGGGGGGATGCTAGATTAAATTAACTTATGTTGTCTCATTGTAATTTATGTATTCTCTAGGTAGTCAATGTGTATCTATAGAGTCTATATATATTGTAGTCCTAACTCATTATGGGGTATTGAATACCACTTATAACAGTAATGGCAACAAAAAGTCAGCCCTTATCACATCTGCAAATTGGTCCTAAACATACCAATTACATTCAACATGGCTTGGCTTGGCTGGAGATATAAAATATCAAACAAAGAAAACATGGAATTCATATATAGAAAAAGTTTAACATACAATAGGGCTTATCGTACGCTCGTACGTGATTGTGAAATCACATGTTATAAAAAAAACATGCTGGAAATCGCATGTTATAAAAAAACATGTTGGAAATTGCATGTTGGTAATTTTGATAAGATCGCATATTAGTTTTTTGCAGCAATTTTGCATGTTGGTAAATGTGATGAAATCGCATGTTGGTATATAAAGCAATTTCACATGTTGGTTTTTTCAGCAAAATCGCATGTTTAAAAGTGAATTCGCACCTGATCGTAGGGCTGGGATAATCGCGTACATTTTGTACGATAAAAGCCTTGTACGTTAACCTGCCATATATATATATATATATATAGGGTAGGATTCCCTAGTAAACCTAATGGACGAGTGGTATTTGCGAACTAAATGCACCGATCTTTACCATTGATTAATGAGATCTTAGGGACTTGAGATAATGGCAGTTTTGTAAACAAATATAGGTAGATTTTGTAAAATTAATTAAAGAGTAAATTACATGTTTTGTCCTTTATGTATGTCCCAAATTGCAGGCGTTGTCCTTTATCTTTAAAATTGATGAGTTTTGTCCTTAATGTTTGCAAATCTTGCATGTTACGTCCTTTATGGCAAACTCAGTTATATTTTTTCAGTTAAATGAAGGCATGTACAGGGCACATGAGGGTAGAAATGTAATTTCAACTGCCATTTGTCTTTCCCCCTTTAATTATAACAACATATGCCCTCATTCATTCACCTGCTTCACATTGATCATCCCTCATCTTTCATTTCTAGAGTTTTAGACACTGTAAAAAACGACAATCAAGATTCCGATGTCGCAGACTGAAGAAGGCTGGTATGTCAGGGATAATCTTGACATTGAAAGTGTCGTTGAACTGTATGGTAAGTTACAAACCCTAGCTTCGATTTTGGGATAAAATGTTGTGGTTTTTGTTGATCATCAGTTGATTAATAACATAAATGTTGAAGATTTGCAGATGGTTTTCCCAATTTCTTTAGCATTTGCATTCATCATGGTGGTAGGCTTACATCACCTCCTGGACGCACATATGTAGGAGGCAAGATCAGTTATGTTGACTTAATAGATATTGATAAGTTTTCCATTCATGAAGTCGATCTTATGCTTGATCAGTTAGGGTATAATAGCTTGAACCCAATGTATTACCAGTTTTTGAATCCTGAAAAGACCCTAGATGATGGTCTTGAACACCTAACCAGTGATCAAGACAGTCTCAACTTGGCTAGGTATGTTGAAATGCACAAGATAATCCATGTATATACCACTCATGGCTTGGAAAACATGAAGGAACTGTTTAGCTCACCTAGTAAACCTCCTAGACCTAGCATCACCATTGAAGAAATAGATGAAATTGGACCATATGCCATAGTTCCTAATCCTATGAGTGGAAATGTAAATGTTGGACATAATATTAACTATGGTGAATCCATCAGTAAGGTGGCAGTTAGTCCAGCATTTATTGAGACTGAAGTGAATGTCAATGAGGATAGGGATGTTAGTGAGGGTAGGGATGTTAGTGAGGATAGGGATGTTACTGAGGGTAGGGATGTTATTGAGGATAGGGATGTTACTGATGATAGGGATGTTACTGATGATAGGGATGGTAGTGAAGGTAGGAGTGATAATGATAGTGATTACATAGTGGATGAAAAGAATACTATGAGTGATCATGAAGTGGACATGAGTGACTATAGGGCTAATGTTGATATGGAAGTTGTGGACAACATTAATGAACACAGGAATGTTGATGAAGACATGGAAGGGGATGTATTAGATAATAACAAGTTTAACAGTGGTTCTGAATCTGATGATTAGCATACAGGCACCAGGAAACATTTGTTGCACCAAATAAGAGGATCAAATGAGAATATGGTAAACTTTTACCTTGGGCAGGTGTTTGCCAGCAAGCAACAAGCTAAAAAGCTGATCAAAAAACATTCTGTTGAAACTAGAAGGATTATAAAGATTATCAAAGATCATCACAGCAGGGTTAGGGCAGTCTGTCAAGGCTCAAAACCAGACTTTGAGGTAGATGATAATGGGGTGCATGTCAGCCAAGCCAAAGGTAAAGAAAAAAGTGTTGAGATGGATAAAAGTGAAGACAAGGGGAAAAAGGTAAAAAAAAAAAAAAAGGGGGAAGGGGGTTTCTGTTGAAAAGAATAAAGACACAGGGACCAATCAGAAAAAAAGTTGAAATAAATGTGGGTGGTAGGGGGAATAGGACAAACCCCCATCAATATCAATATCAACGTCCTTGGGTCTTGTTGATTTCAAAAGAAAAAAATACTGAAACCTGGGTGGTCAAAAACCTAATTACTGACCACACATGTATTACAACCAGGAAGCATTATGCATGTACTTCAAAGTTCCTGTCATAAGAGATGCTAGAGCAGATTGAAGAGAACCCAGAAATACCAGTTAAGGTTGTACAGGAACAGTTTCAAAGGAGGTTTTCAGTTGAAGTTTCAAGAATGAAGGCATATAGGGCTAAGTGCATAGCTAAGAAGCATGTCGAAGGAGACTATGTTGAACAGTATACACTCTTGAGGGATTATGCTCATGAACTCATCCAACAAAACCCAGGTACAACTGTTAAGATTAAGGTTGATGCTAATCCAGATCCAGGGAATAATACCAGACAATTTAGAAGGATATATGTGTGTTTAGCTGCATTAAAGCAGGGGTTCAAAGCAATTGGAAGGGATTTCTTAGGTCTAGATGGTGCATTCATGAAAGGACCATTCCCAGGGCAACTGTTAAGTACAGTGGGTGTTGACTGCAATAATGGGATCTACCCTGTTGCTTATGCAATAGTGGAATCTGAAAACAAAGAGTCATGGACTTGGTTCTTAGAGATTTTAGGTGATGATCTTGGTTTAGGCACTTACTCAAATTTTACTTTCATAAGTGATAGACAAAAGGTACTGTCTTTTACTTTGTTAACTGTATTTTACTTTGTTAACTGTCTTTTAATTGCAATATATTGTGCATGGGATACTTCCTGCAATCTCAAAACTGTTTCCTTGTGCTGAGCATCGATACTGTCTTCACCACATACATGAAAACATGAAAGTTACTTTCAAAGGAGATCTTTACAATGATAAGCTTTGGAACTGTGCTTGTGCAACAACAGTCCCAGAATTATCAGTTGGTAGTATTTGGAACATGAATCAGGTTTGGTTATAATATGGTAAGTATTTGGTCATTTTGTTTTGGTTATAAACTGCACATGGTTTGTGGTCATTTTGTTTTGGTTATAAACTGCACATGGTTTGTGGTCATTTTGTTTTGGTCACTTTGTTTTGGTTATAAACTGTACATGTTTATGGTCAGTTTACATTATGGTCTGTTTGGCTTGTTTAGATGTCAATTGCTGCACTTTGTTTTGGTCACTTTGTTTTGGTTATAAACTGCACATGTTTATGGTCAGTTTACATCTGCACTTTGTTATGGTCTGTTTGGCTTGTTTACATTATGGTCAGTTTACATCACAAACTAAAAAGGCATAAAATACATCACAAACTTAGATCTTGTCATTCAAAATTAGATCTTGTCATTTTACACATACTGCACATCATGTATAACAGCCTAAAATGTGTAACACCCGTTCTTATTACGTCAAGTTTAATGTATAATTTACGAAAGCAATCATGTAATTAGAAGTACATGTATAGCTGAAATATGGGTTATTAAAAACTTTTACAAATTTAAAAGTTTTAGAGCATAATGTAATTAAGTTCGTCATTTGAAATTAACAACGAAACGTCGTGCGGAAGCTTGTATCTTGGTCGTGTTCGGTTCTTCAATGAGCTTGATCTTCATCCGGACAATCCCAACAAAACCTGAAGTCAAAACCACTTTAAATGATAGTTTTGACATTGATATTTCGTGTATAAACGAGCTCTAGCATCGAAATGTGAAAAATAAAATGAAATTTCAAGACTGATCCTGTCGCGTGTCGCGGCAGGATCCGTTCGTTTTGTCGCGTGGCGCGGAAGCCCCCGCGTGTCACGCCAGTTTACAGTGTCTCCCCCGCATGGCGCGGGGAGTACGTTTTCCAGCAAGTCCAGGGGCTGGTCCTGCATATCTGCCCAGCTCCGGAAATTCCCAAAACTCAACTTTGAATGCTCATAACTTTTTGCTCGGTTGTCCGTTTTAGGTGATTCTTTTTCCTACCCGTCTGTAATTTATTTCTCCATCTTATGGAGTTAAAATCCGACATCCGGATTAATATTATTTCAGACTTTTAAGTCTTCGGCTTACTACCCTTTTTACCAAATATTGACCCGTTCATAATTCCATCTAACAAACTTGTTTGTGGCCCTTGTTTCTTTTGTAAACATAATATTATGATTATTTTCTATTGTACAAGGTTCAATTCACGAGTTATCACACATTCTTAACCCGTTTCGCTATTACTCCTATTTTGGCCCGTTAAGGGTATTTATACTCTAAGGTCTCATATCATCCCTTTTTATACTTATCCTAAGGGTTTAGTCTATCAAAATGCTTATTTCCAACAACCTTTAAAGGTCGTTTACCCGATTTACCCATCAAGGGCATTTTAGTCAACTTTTGCCCCTCATTTACGGCGAAGAGCATTTGCTACTAATTCGACCCAAAAATGTATGTCTAACCACAATCGTATTTATACGTACCTGGCTCGAGTCAACCTAGTGACCCATTTCGTCACCTTGCTTTTATTACTGATATTCTTATGGCGACGCAATTACCCAAACTACTATTCGCCCCTGTAAACACATAACTAGACAATCACATTAGTTGATTTTGTCAAATGGCGTTATTCCCACCATTTGGCCGTTCAACCTACGTAACCCAACATTTTCATATGTAACAAAACATGGGTTTTAATTACCAATCACACATCCGACCCATTTTGGATTTTCTCACTAGATCCCTTTCTTTTCTAAAGTCATTTCTTATATTTTTAACCCATTCGGCTTACGCTATGGGTGTCCTTTGAACCTTAATTTACTTTAGTCGATACTTGACTAAATTTGCATTTTTACCCATTTTCCCATTATTAGTTACGCTATAAGGTAACTTTAAGAAAACTCACTAATCCTTAGCCAATTCGTGACTAATTTACCATCTTGCCTCTTTCATCATTAATCATGGTTTAAAACATTTTTATTGGTTCCGACCCATTTCGTTTTGTGTCGGAACCCATGATTCGAACCTAATCCTTTGTCGTATTCTTCGCTTATAATATAAACACATATACTACAGGTGGGTGTAAGTTTTACTTACCTCCCATCCGAAGTACGTTTTTCCTTCTTATTTGCTTCGTTTGACCCGCTTCCTTTCCAAGCCTCCACCTAGCTTGTTAAGCGTCAAACTATCATCATAATTCGTAAGACGGTTAGATTAGTCATCATTAATTATGACTATTCCATCTTACGGGTTTTACATCAAAATTCATCATTTGATTTCATTTTGGTCAGTTTGACTTCTTAAAAGTCAATTTGTCTATAACATATTCAAACACACATTTGGCACATTGAACCTACTTAGGTATTCTCATCCGAACTCTTTAACCATTCTAGTTCTTACGCACAAATTTAACTTAGCTCACGATTATTGAAGCTAATCATTCATTTGTTAAGCAACTAACTAATGGTTTCCATCTACATGTAAAACCTATTTCATTATAGCATTAGACATTCATCCAATCGTCAAATATAATCAAGTTCTACATATTAATTAGTAGACATGATGATTCTAACACCCATTCATATGAACCAAAATCACTAGTTTCATCATATTTTATTAAACCCCCTTTCATGAAAGTATGATCATGTACCCAATTTCATGGTTTAATCAAACACCTTTCATTCATTATCACACATGATGATTCTAAACATAGTCTTATCATCAATTTCATCATACACTAAACCCCACTTAGCTAGGTGTGGTGAGTTAACCAAACACCTAAATCATAGCAATTTATTCTAAATCTTCTTGTTCCTAAGCAATCCTACATCCCAAATTCAGCCATGACTTCTATGATTCATACATAGATCGTATCATGCAAGATAAATCGATTTTCACAACTTCAAGAATGTTAGAATTTCGACATACCTTACGATCCCCTTGACTTGGTGATCGTTTATGTCACACCCCGAAATATCAGAGTATTGGCGTGACTGGACTGGTATCTTCATTGCACAGCGGAAGCAAATAAGCTAAGTCTTTTAGAAAATGAACGCCACTAAGTACTCGACTCTTCAATAGTTCTCCTATTCCAACCGTGCCTTGGCTTTGAAAAGCAACCTGAGAAATTAACATGCGAAAAGTCAACATAAAGTTGAGCGAGTTCATAGTTTGTTTGTAAAAGATTTGAAATAAATCTTTTGAGTTGTGAAAGATTTGAAATAAATCTTTGGCGTAACCGGTTTTTGAAATAGTATTGAGAAAATGAATTTAAAAATCATTTTCTTGCCAAGTTATATGGAAACGTTGTGTTTGTAACACAGTATGTTCATAAAAACCATGTATTTGTAAAGTCTTGTATTTGTAATGTTCGTATAACCGTCAATGCCCACCCTGACTTTGACTCCATACCCGCATAATCCTATGCTTTGAATTTGTATAAAACATGGTATTTAATTTGTATGAACAAGTATTTTTGTAAGTATATATGTCCATGGTATGTAGCAAATAAGGAAATAAAGAGATCACCAATGGTTTGCAAGGCCATTGATATGTGTGAAGTGCAAGTAGGAAGACTCAAACCTAGCGGATTTTGCGTTGGGCACAAAGTCACCCCAAGGTCCGTTCTGTTGGGCCTGGGGCTGGGCTCGCTACACCCAGATAGATCTACCGCTTACGTCCCTCAGTCCTACAATGAGGATTAATGGCCTCAAGTTGCGCCTACCCACTCACATGATCTAAGTAGTAACCCTCCTTACGCTAACCATACCATGTATAAAAAATCCCTGGTCGCCCCGACCAAATCCCTGGTCACCCTGACCGAAAATTATTCACACTTCGAAAATAAGCATTTGTTTTGTAAAAACCGGTATGTTTAGTATAAATCTTTCGTAAATCATTTGTGTTCCTCGAAATCCCTTCGTAATATGATTTAGAAATACGGTTTTGCGTTTGTTCAAAACTTTGTATGTTTTTGCAAAACGTGCATGTCTTTCCACCTCGAAAACATTTACAAAAATGTAAAACAGTAAAAAGTGGGGGTTATGAATTCGCCTGAATTTCCATGTGCAAAGCTAGCTAATTACGACTCCGTGATGTCATTTCCAAAATGAGACTCGCTAGCGTGCATTCTACAATATTCCTAACACGGAATATCTAATAAGTTTCTAAATAAACGCAGTATCTAAACTACGTGTCATCGAGCTCCACCGAATCGTTAATCGAACGATTCAACGGTAAGTAGTTAACTTATCGGAAATGATTGGTCATATTTGATAAGTATCGTTTGATATCGTTAATAACTAATAAGTCTTGAAAAGACTTGGTTCTCGAGATATTTAGAAATAAATAAATATTTATATCGAAATATATAAATATCATTAAGACCGCTTGTCGTCCCAAGAAGTCGCACGTGTATAAAAGAATATTTCCATGAAAATATCATATAACAAACTCGTATCATATATCGCGTTACGTATGAAAGTAATATATAATCACTTGTATTATATATATCACGTCTTGTGTATATTTGCCAAAAATATACGTATATGCCGTTTCGGCGCTTGAAATAAATATAAACTTATATTTATTTAATGGAGTTTTAGCGTTGAAGTCGTTTAAAATAAATATAACAGTTATATTTATTTTATAAAAGAAGTCATATGGTTTGTTATCTGAAATAAATATACCGACTATATTTATTTTTATAAAAGAGTTGTTGAAATATCCAAGTTTAAAATAAATATAAATACTATATTTATTTTTGTAAATTACTTTCTGAATCGTCGTTTTTGAAAATTGCGAAGTGTTGTCGAAAGTAATTATATGCTTTTGCTAGTTTTCATAAAAGTCGCCTGATATCACTAGTCGTCGTTTCTCAATAAAACATGTTTTGTTTTATAAATAAATGCCCTTTATTTTACGGATTTTCTCGAAAAACGGGCAGAGTTTCTTCTGTTTTTGGACGCCCCCGACAACACATGTTGTCGTTATTTTTCAAAAAAAAAAACCAATCAACAATTATTCTGTTATCAATATATAATGTTGTAAGCACGGCAAAGTGTAATTTAAATACTAATCCGAATCGGTTCGAGCTCGTTAACACTAAAAATAAAATAAACGTGACGTTAATTTTTACCAAATCTCTCGCGTCGAACCGCGGACTGAGTTGACCGGGTCTGAGTTGACCGAGTCAGCTCTCGTTGACTGAGTTGAGCCGAGTCGACTCGCTGAGTTGACCGAGTCAACTTGAACCGCTTCTGCCACAACAAATCTGACCGCACCGGAGCCGTTCCGAGCTGAACCCGAACCACACCAGGTCTGACCCATTTACCCGAGTTGACTGAGTTGACTCGGTTTGACCGAGTCAAACCGAGTTGAACAGAGTCGAGCCGAAATGCACCGAGTCGAACTGAGTCGCGCTAAATTTCACCGAGTCGAACTGAGTCGAGCACAGATTTGATCCGTTAAATCCCGAACCTGAAAACCGAGTCAAACATAACCCGAACCTAAACTAACCCGAACCATTGTTGACTGCCTTTGACTGGACCGCACCTGAACCCGAGACCCATGACTGAGCTGTGGCTTAAATCTGAACCAAAAACGAACCCTGTGAACCCAAAACTCGAACTGAATCACCGAGCTTGAAGCCTAAATCGACTCACATACCCGTTGGACCCGAGATCGAACAGAAAAGGCAGCAAAACACCTACCACAGCCACCAACACCGCCGGCCGCCGCCGCGTGTGGTGGTCGGCACCTTCATTCTTGCTCCGCTCTCTCTCTTCTCGTCAGTCTCTGTCTCTCTCGCTTGATGTACCGACCAGCACCACCCACCACAGCGCCGCCGCCTGTGGTGGTGTTGCTGCTGCTGCTGAAGTCCGCCACCACCAAAAGATGGTGGTGGTTGGCCGATGAACAGAAGGGGGGGGGGTAAAACAGGTGGGTGTCACCGAGAAGGGGGGTGGGGGTGTTTGGCTTTGTGTTGAGTGAGATCAAGAGAGGAATGAGGGGGAAAATTGGTAAACTTGTGTTTGTCTGCTCATGTATTCGAGAGAGAGAGAGGTAAAGAAAAAAAAATGTGGTGTGGTTACTTGCGTACTCAATAATAAAAGGGGGTAGTCCCTTTTATAAATGTGGGTGAGATCTAATATGATCTTGGAAATATTTTGTACAGATTTTGTAGTATGTCAAAAGATTTTGGAAAGATTTTCTAATCTTATATAGATTTTATTTAGATCTTGATGGGATTTTTGGAAGGATCTACAAGAAAAGATCTTGTAGTAGAGATCTAAAATATTATGTATAGGTTTAGGCTTGGGCCCAGGGCCCACAAGCCCATCTCGTGCGTAAGCGGCCCGTAATTCCTACGAGACCCGTTGTCAAAACCAGAACTCCGTTCAACGTAAAAAATTAAAATACACAAAAATACGGTCGGTAGTCGTTGTTTGCACGCCCGTTCGTCGATCACGGTAATAATCGCGAAAAATTGTATCGTTGCCTTCTTTAATCCGTTTTTCTATCCGGTTTCGACTGTAGTCACAAAAATTTTATTACGAAGCTAATATATGTCGTAAAAATTTAATATTTGTCGGCGTTGTCAGTATCCTGTTCGGTTTCAATCCGTTGCCGTTTAACGTTTCACAGTTTTCTCTGTAAACCACCGTTCGCGCATTGTAAAGTCGGATAAACGTTCCCAGACACTCCAAAGGCCTAATTAAGTTAATCCGTGCTGTAAACACTATTTATTATCGCGTTAATCATCTGTTAATCACGTAATTAGGAGCCGTAAATCACGGGTTGTCACATTCTCCCCCTGTTACAGAAATTTCGTTCTCGAAATTTAGACTATGTTATCTCCTCAGAATTGTGTTGTTCGCAGGTAAGTCCGAATAATAACAAAGTGAATGACCGCGTAATCGAAACAAGACTTATTCTAATCATGTGAATTTAATGACATTCCTCAATGATAAGAACCCAATGGTTTACAATAAATGTGTTTCAGCAAATCGATGTCAAAGGAAACAAGACGTATTGGTACAGTCACTGATGTGACTAAGTTAACAAGGATCCAATAATGAATACGAACTTCGACCAATCGAATTCCATATGAACGTTTATAACATGTAAATGAGTTCTAGAAGCAATAACATCCACTGGATGAACTTAGAATCAACAATCTCAAATGTAATAGTTTGCATGAAACGTTCGATCGTGATCAGCGCAAGCAGCAAGTCATACCGACGCCACAAGGTGTCGCAATGAATGAAACAATTTAATAATAGAGGTGATCGAACGAGTATCACCTGTGTTTTGCATAAAACACTCAATCATAATTAGCCCAAGCTACAAGTTTGTACTGACACCACAAGGGTCGTAGTGATTTAAATAATTCAATAATAGCGGTGATCAAACAAATCCACCGTGTTTGAAGTCAAATGAAAGCGTAATAAGGTGAATCCGAAAGTTTGTTTCAAATGACATCATAGAATTTTCAATTGAAATTTGAACATCAAAGAAATAATGTTTTCGATTGAAGGTGAAGAAGCAATGAATATCGCAAAGCATTCGATCGATGTTCAAAGAACCGTTATGAGGTACACCGGAATATGAAATGAATTTGTGTACCATTGTCTTAACACACGATTGTGTTAAGACTGCTTTAATATGATAATTCAAAGTGGATTTAAAACAAATTAATAAAGAAATAATTAAATCCGTGCATGAGACGCGTAAACGAGTTTAGCGCAAGCTTCAAGTTAATGAATACACCACCACAAGGTGTCGAAATCAACAAATGACTTATTGGAATCGTAGACCAAACAAGTCTACTACGAATCGGAACAAATGAAACTCTTGTTAAAACGAATTTGAATATGATGTCTTCAATACATCATATGGTATCTTGAATTGAGTATGTGTAATGCAGAAGTTCAAACAATCGAACTTGGTTTTAGCGCAATCCGACAATAAATATATGTGTTGACAAGAAAACTTTAGGCATGGTTACAACGAAAAACCATGTATGTAACTTGTAAAGAAATGATCGTGATACAATGACCATTAAGAGGAGTAGAGATACGAAAATCTACTCAGTAAGTGTGAAATTCAAAATTTCAATAAAAGAAATTTGAGGACTTTACCTGGGGTTTCGTGTGACGACCAATTGTTAGGTGACATTACCATGGAATGTCGAACATAGCGTATTCGTCGTTAGTTAGGTAAGCGGGATGCGGAGACAATCGTCTTCTCCCTGGCGTGATTCGTGTCGTTGCAGGATCGCGTGACAAGTTGTCGTTTCCTGATCGTTAGTTCTCCTGCTGACAGGGACCTAGCGTCGTCGTTAAATTTGCGTCATCGTTCCTTCTCAAAGGCCTCGCCTCGATAGTCGTATGTGTCTTACTTCAACCTCCGTTGATGTATAGCTTAAGTTTCACGTATACCTGTGCACTAGCGTTGTGTGCCGCGTAGAAGGTGATGTACCTCGACATCCGTTGACCCAGAAATTGAGTTCCATGTATTCTCGTGCGCTAGTGTTTCGTTTTGCGTAGAATGTGATGTACTCCGACATCTGTTGACGTAAAATTGAGTTCCATGTATTCTCGTGCGCTAGTGTTTCGTTATACGTAGGCTGCCTGCTCGGGAAGTCAAAATATCATAGACAATATGGATAATAATATGTGCCCGAGTTAACATTCGCGGTTCCTACGTGATGACCTTTAATAAACACACACATGCGCAAATAATCAATCATATAATCAAATAAACATGTTAGTCACCAATAAGCAATCAAGTAATTCCCCTAGTCCCACTAGTCTATCCTCCCAGCCTCTCAGACTGAACTTCCTAGTCCCACTAGACTATCCTCCTAGCCTCTCAGACTGAATCTCCTAGTCCCACTAGACTATACTCCCAGCCTCTCAGACTGAATCTCCTAGTCCCACTAGACTATCCTCCCAGCCTCTCAGAGTGACTCCCTGGTCCCTCGACCAGATCCAGCCACCCGGCTGAATTCCCTGTTCCGAAGGTCTTAAATGCATGTTTCCTAAACTCTCAGAGTGTTGTGTACTGTATGTAATTGTTTTGTGTACCGTGTATAAAACATCACAATAGCGTATGTTTGAAAACAAAATTTTAACTGTTTGCTTTTCGGCAACGGTTGGAGACCATATTCGAGTACTAGGCGTTCTGTATGTATTCAACGTCTTAATAGTCTAAGTCCCAGAGAAAAGTGAGGTTAGAGCCTAGGTATCACAACAGAAACCCAATTCGCTGTAACCTATAGCTCTGATACCAATCTGTCACACCCCGAAATATCAGAGTATTGGCGTGACTGGACTGGTATCTTCATTGCACAGCGGAAGCAAATAAGCTAAGTCTATTAGAAAATGAACGCCACTAAGTACTCGACTCTTCAATAGTTCTCCTATTCCAACCGTGCCTTGGCTTTGAAAAGCAACCTGAGAAAGAAACATGCGAAAAAGTCAACATAAAGTTGAGCGAGTTCATAGTTTGTTTGTAAAAGATTTGAAATAAATCTTTTGAGTTGTGAAAGATTTGAAATAAATCTTTGGCGTAACCGGTTTTTGAAATAGTATTGAGAAAATGAATTTAAAAATCATTTTCTTGCCAAGTTATATGGAAACGTTGTGTTTGTAACACAGTATGTTCATAAAAACCATGTATTTGTAAAGTCTTGTATTTGTAATGTTCGTATAACCGTCAATGCCCACCCTAACTTTGACTCCATACCCGCATAATCCTATGCTTTGAATTTGTATAAAACATGGTATTTAATTTGTATGAACAAGTATTTTTGTAAGTATATATGTCCCTGGGATGTAGCAAATAAGGAAATAAAGAGATCACCAACGGTTTGCAAGGCCATTGATATGTGTGAAGTGCAAGTAGGAAGACTCAAACCTAGCGGATTTTGCGTTGGGCACAAAGTCACCCCGAGGTCCGTTCTGCTGGGCCTGGGGCTGGGCTCGCTACACCCAGATAGATCTACCGCTTACGTCCCTCGGTCCTACAATGAGGATTAATGGCCTCAAGTTGCGCCTACCCACTCACATGATCTAAGTAGTAACCCTCCTTACGCTAACCATACCATGTATAAAAAATCCCTGGTCTCCCCGACCAAATCCCTGGTCACCCTGACTGAAAATTATTCACGCTTCGAAAATAAGCATTTGTTTTGTAAAAACCGGTATGTTTAGTATAAACCTTTCGTAAATCATTTGTGTTCGTCGAAATCCCTTCGTAATATTATTTAGAAATACGGTTTTGCGTTTGTTCAAAACTTTGTATGTTTTTGCAAAACGTGCATGTCTTTCCACCCCGAAAACATTTACAAAAATGTAAAACAGTAAAAAGTGGGGGTTATGCACTCGCCTGAATTTCCATGTGCAAAGCTAGCTAATTACGACTCCGTGATGTCGTTTCCAAAATGAGACTCGCTAGCGTGCATTCTACAATATTCCTAACACGGAATATCTAATAAGTTTCTAAATAAACGCAGTATCTAAACTACGTGTCATCGAGCTCCACCGAATCGTTAATCGAACGATTCAATGGTAAGTAGTTAACTTATCGGAAATGATTGGTCATATTTGATAAGTATCGTTTGATATCGTTAATAACTAATAAGCCTTGAAAAGACTTGGTTCTCGAGATATTTAGAAATAAATAAATATTTATATCGAAATATATAAATATCGTTAAGACCGCTTGTCGTCCCGAGAAGTCGCACGTGTATAAAAGAATATTTCCATGAAAATATCACATAACAAACTCGTATCATATATCGCGTTACGTATGAAAGTAATATATAATCACTTGTATTATATATATCATGTCTTGTGTATATTTGCAAAAAATATACATATATGCCGTTTCGGCGCTTGAAATAAATATAAACTTATATTTATTTAATGGAGTTTTAGCGTTGAAGTCGTTTAAAATAAATATAATAGTTATATTTATTTTATAAAAGAAGTCATATGGTTTGTTATCTGAAATAAATATACCGACTATATTTATTTTTATAAAAGAGTTGTTGAAATATCCAAGTTTAAAATAAATATAAATAGTATATTTATTTTTGTAAATTACTTTCTCAATCGTCGTTTTCAAAAATTGCGAAGTGTTGTCGAAAGTAATTATATGCTTTTGCTAGTTTTCATAAAAGTCTCCTGATATCACTAGTCGTCGTTTCTCAATAAAACATGTTTTGTTTTATAAATAAACGCCCTTTATTTTACGGATTTTCTCGAAAAACGGGCAGAGTTTCTTCTGTTTTTGGACGCCCCCGACAACACATGTTGTCGTTATTTTTCAAAAAAAAAAAAACCAATCAACAATTATTCAGTTATCAATATATAATGTTGTAAGCACGGCAAAGTGTAATTTAAATACTAATCCGAATTGGTTCGAGCTCGTTAACACTAAAAATAAAATAAACGTGACGTTAATTTTTACCAAATCTCTCGCGTCGAACCGCGGACTGAGTTGACCGGGTCTGAGTTGACCGAGTCAGCTCTCGTTGACTGAGTTAAGCCGAGTCGACTCGCTGAGTTGACCGAGTCAACTTGAACCGCTTCTGCCACAACAAATCTGACCGCACCGGAGCCGTTCCGAGCTGAACCCGAACCACACCAGGTCTGACCCATTTACCCGAGTTGACTGAGTTGACTCGGTTTGACCGGGTCAAACCGAGTTGAACCGAGTCGAGCCGAAATGCACCGAGTCGAACTGAGTCGCGCTAAATTTCACTGAGTCGAACTGAGTCGAGCACAGATCTGATCCGTTAAATCCCGAACCTGAAAACCGAGTCAAACATAACCCGAACCCAAACTAACTCGAACCATTATTGACTGCCTTTGACTGGACCGCACCCGAACCCGAGACCCATGACTGAGCTGTGGCTTAAATCTGAACCAAAAACGAACCCTATGAACCCAAAACTCGAACTGAATCACCGAGCTTGAAGCCTAAATCGACTCACTTACCCGTTGGACCCAAGATCGAACAGAAAAGGCAGCAAAACACCCACCACAGCCACCAACACCGCCGGCCGCCGCCGCGTGTGGTGGTCGGCACCTTCATTCTTGCTCCGCTCTCTCTCTTCTCGTCAGTCTCTCTCTCTCTCGCTTGATGTACCGACCAGCACCACCCACCACAGCGCCGCCGCCTGTGGTGGTGGTGCTGCTGCTGCTGAAGTCCGCCACCACCAAAAGATGGTGGTGGTTGGCCGATGAACAGAAGGGGGGGGGGGGGTAAAACAGGTGGGTGTCACCGAGAAGGGGGTGGGGGTGTTTGGCTTTCTGTTGAGTGAGATCAAGAGAGGAATGAGGGGGAAAAATGGTGAACTTGTGTTTGTCTGCTCATGTATTCGAGAGAGAGAGGTAAAGAAAAAAAATTGTGGTGTGGTTACTTGCCTGCTCAATAATAAAGGGGGTAGTCCCTTTTATAAATGTGGGTGAGATCTAATATGATCTTGGAAATATTTTATATAGATTTTGTAGTTTGTCAAAAGATTTTGGAAAGATTTTCTAATCTTATATAGATTTTATTTAGATCTTGATGGGATTTTTGGAAGGATCTACAAGAAAAGATCTTGTAGTAGAGATCTAAAATATTATGTATAGGTTTAGGCTTGGGCCCAGGGCCCAGGGCCCACAAGCCCATCTCGTGCGTAAGCGGCCCGTAATTCCTACGAGACCCGTTGTCAAAACCAGAACTCCGTTCAACGTCAAAAATTAAAATACACAAAAATACGGTCGGTAGTCGTTGTTTGCACGCCCGTTCGTCGATCACGGTAATAATCGCGAAAAATTGTATCGTTGCCGTCTTTAATCCGTTTTTTATCCGGTTTCGACTGTAGTCACAAAATTTTTCTTACGAAGCTAATATATATCGTAAAAATTTAATATTTGTCGGCGTTGTCAGTATCCTGTTCGGTTTCAATCCGTTGCCGTTTAACGTTTCACAGTTTTCTCTGTAAACCACCGTTCGCGCATTGTAAAGTCGGATAAACGTTCCCAGACACTCCAAAGGCCTAATTAAGTTAATCCGTGCTGTAAACACTATTTATTGTCGCGTTAATCATCTGTTAATCACGTAATTAGGAGCGGTAAATCACGGGTTATCACAGTTTATTTATGTTTGGTTGTGAATTTGAGCTTCATCTTGACCTTCAATTTGATGATTATGTTAGATGTTAGGGTTTGGCTCCTTGGGAGCTCTCCTGAGATCGATCCAGAACACACACATGTGTGTGTGTTTGTGTTTTGTTTAATTAAATAACTTTTCTAGTTATCCCACTTTAACCCCTCGTGTTTGGTTCGTTATTAAGTAGGCCACAACCTACTTATTTTTTAACAATATTCCCACTTATTAACTAGGTTTAATATTCCTAGTTAACTTAGCGGGTTTAGGAATATTTATGACTAAGTTTATTTTAGGTCCCGTTAACCCGGGCCTTTTATCCATTTTATTTCCTTAAAAGCTTTTACTCACTTTTTATCTAATATTAGGATTAATTATTTAAATCCTAATATTTACCGGGTAAATTTTTACCACTAACGGTATTTTACCCGTCAGTAATATTTAACGTGGTTTGATTACCAAACCCGTTTTTGGGGTGTTACAAAATGCCATAACATACATCACAAAACAGATCCAACTAAAAACCAAATACTTTTTCAATTTTCTTGACTTTGCTTCAACTTTCATGTTCTTTTGTAGCAGCTTAATGTTTTCTTCTTCCAGAATCATGTTCTCTTGTTGCACCTGCATCTTCTCTGATTCCAAGTTGTTCTTAGCCCTAAGCAATCCAGGTATGATATCTATGCACCTTTGGCACCTTTGCTGATTGAACCATCCAATAAATGGACAATTTGAACCCTACATTTGACCAAATCAAAACATTAAAATCACAAAAGACAATACCTTTTATAATCGATGAACCCTAATTGAAGATGGAAGATTACCTGGACAGGACAAGAATAAAAACGGTGTCCAGGATTCTTCTTTGTCCATGAAGTTTGTATAATAGCTTCCCTTCCACAATGGCAGTTGACTATGGCGATTATAAACCCTAATTTACAATTCTGAAGAACCCTAATTTTGAAAGAGAAGAAAGGTGAAAGGAATGAGGGCAAATGTAGTTATAAATACAGGGGAAAAGATAAGTGTTAGGTGAAATTACTTTTCTACCCTCATGTGCCCTGCACATGCCTTCATTTAACTGAAAAATATAACTGGGTTTGCCATAAAGTACATAACATGCAAGATTTGCAAACATTAAGGACAAAACTCATCAATTTTAAAGATAAAGGACAGTGCTTGCAATTTGCGACATACATAAAGGATAAAACTTGTAATTTACTCTTAATTAAAATAGGGGCAAACCAGGATATTTGGGTTTTTGATTTTCAAAACCCAGGAAATAATCATTTCCTTTTTGAAACTGTCATCCTCATATCGGGGGTGTTTGGGGTTCCTTATTTTTCTGACTTTTGACTTATTGGTGGGTAAAAGGACTTATTTTAGTGTTTGGGTTTTCTGTTGTTGTGAGACAAGAAGTCAAGAAGTAAGAAATTCTTACTTATTTTGAGGGAAAAGGACTTTTAATAAGTCAGAAATAAGTTAAGCCAAACATGCCCATCATCGCCCTTTTAGTTTATTTTCGATCAAATCACCCAAAATTGATACACCTTTCTTTCTCTCTAGATTTTCAAGAGATCCTTGGGTTTTGAGAGCGTTTCTTTAGAAGTCGTCGACGGTATCAAGGTACGAATTTTGTTGTTCATTGTTTTGTTTCCGCATGTGTAGCATCAACAAGTTCATCCGCATCTATCAAAAGATTAGCTAAGGTTTCGTTTGATTCTTCAATCAATAATGATTTTTAGTTATTCGAGCTTAAAGGTTAGTTTCGTGTTAGTTCTTTGTTTTTTTTTATAGTTTCCGGGGAGATGTTTGTGGAAGATGAACTGTTTTTTTCTTCGCTTAGATTGGTTTATGGAGGGATATGTTTATACACATATATATAATGGAGGGATATGTTTATAAATTTAGACCCGGCAAAATCAACCCATACATTCAACTTTGGGTTAGGATGGGTATTATTTTTGTAATAGATGGGTTAAGTTTGGTTAACAAGAATTGTTAAGAGGGTCTGGGTAACTTTAAAAAATAACAAAATAACATTGTGGGTCAGGATGCGTTTTCTGTGGGTAAACCCTAAAAGGCTAAAACCAGCGCGTTTTCTTTTCTCATCTCCCACGCCCAAATCACCACCATCCTACAACCTCCATTCCACCGTCGACCATCAACCACCTCTTCTGCTCACGACCATCGCCGCTAGCCCGCCGCAAATCCAACCGGCAGCTCCACCACCGCTCCTCCGCTCACCGGCGGTTTCCGATCATTCAACCGATAACTCTTTTCTCCTTATACGGTTCAATTCATATGTTTATCCGTATGTCGAATTTCTAATCATTTTGTTAGTTAATAGACTTAGGGTTTCGTTAATCGTTATCCTGTTTGTATTGAATTCGAATATGGACCTAATATCTGCACTTACTTGTAAATTGGAAGAAAATTGTTAAAAGATGAAAGTTAGGGTTATAGTGCAGTTGTTGTTATTGATGTTCTTGAAGAAATGGTAGGTTAGATACTGTCATTTTGGAATAGATTGTTAAGAGGTTAGTCTAATCAGATCAAGGGTTACAAAGAAACTCAAAAAGTTAACATTTTTGAATTGGGTCAAAGTTCTGTGTTGAAATTTGAAAATACCATTTGATTGTTAAAGTTATAAAGAAATTTTCCATACATGATACATAAACAATTGTATGTCCTTATTGACATGTTGTACGTACATCATATGTACCTTAATTAATTTATGCATTATAAATATACATCCCCATGTTTAATTAACTCCCATCACACAAACACTTACAAACATATCAGGTTTGAGAGATTTACAATGGATAAGTTTTTAACAACTTCAGTTGATGTTAATAAGGTTTGGAGAAGAAAAGGATACGACATCAGTGTCGAAGGCAGTCCCGATAGACGAAAGAACATGATAGACGAAAGAACATGAAGACAGTTCGTTTTGGAGATCGTCATAGCCGGTTTTCGAAGATCAAGAAGTTGTTTAACATGGGTTCTGATGACCGAGATAATCTTTTCCACCAACAACCTTGTTGAAGGATGATTAGTTTTATTTTATTTTTTTTTCTTATTGGGTTCTTTTTAGCATTGTAAAACCGAAGTTAGTCGAATAGTATTTTAAATTAAAACCAGTGAATAACCATATTATATCCATAGTTTCATTGCTAGAAGAACACTTTTATCTATTTAGAAAATAATTAATGGTTTAAACATAATCTGACTTATATTCATACCTTTATGATTTATGCTTGCAGTTTTTGAGTTTGAGTGAGTTTTATTTTTTAATTTTTTTTTAATTTTTTTAACTTTTTTTATTTTTTTTATTTTAATGATTTTTTTTAATTTTTAATTTTTTTTATTTTTTTGATTTTTTTGATTTATATTTTTAGCCCATCAAGCCAAAATCCATCTTGACAAAAACTCATCCTAACCTAAACATCATAACTCATTTCTTAATAAATCCATCCTAATACATATCCATTCTAACCCATTACCCAAACCTGCCCAACCCAACCATTTTGCCACCCCTAAGTTTATACACATATGTATATGATGAAATGCTAAGGTAAATTATGTGTCTACATACGTGTATAGCGTATCAGTATATGATTAAAAGATTGTTGATGTAGTACTATTTGTGTTTTATGTTTACTAATGGAGGGATATGTTTATACAAATATGTATATGATGAAATGCTAGGGAAAATTTGTAGCTATGGTTTATGGTTATATTCATGAGTTCTACACGTGTGCACATGTTGGTGTGTTTACTTAATGAATATGTTTACACGTGTGTATGATAATAATTGTGAGTTTGTATATGGAATGTGTGTACATATACGTACAACCAGTTTATGTGCACATGTATATAATCTATTTGTGTTATCAGATATACGCAGGAACATGATTTTTTTCAACTAAATATGGCACGTGGAAACATGTATGGGAATTACAAAGGAGAAATGGCATAGTGGGTTCCCCATAGAGCCAAAACTAAGGAAGGCAAAACTAACTCTCCCTAGGAAAAAGAAATATTCGGTTAGGCTTGCTTTATCCGTGGCTAATATACATCGGGACCAAGTTCTTAAAGAAGCGCATGACTCGGCAAAGATGAAGAGGGAATAGATATGTTTTAGAATGACATTTGGCTACTAGAACTAAGCTACTGTTTAACCGTTTTGGTTTTTGTTTTATCTATTTTGTAGATGTTAATTATGGATGCTCCTGGAACATGTTTTGTTTATATTTGAAAATGTTTTGAGTTGAATGCAAATATAATGAGTGATTTTGTTATGCAAATGGTTTATTAGGTTTAGAACGAAACTTGGTGTATAATGTTAAAGTTTGATCCACTATAACAGACATGTATATATGTAATGTTAAACAACATCCTACACTGTTAATACACAATTGTACATGTCTTGAATCGTCAAAGTATACATATGTTCGTATGTGTATAATTCAAATATGTCTTGAATCGTCAAAGTATACGAATATGTATAATTCAAATTTACGATGGGTTAACATGTATATTTAACTAAAAAAATCCAGATCGATGGATGGAACTATACGAGAGTCATGTAGCATCCTATTAATTGAGGTTATATTTGACAAACAACTGATTTGTACATGTGTGTGTTAAACTTTAGAAAGATAATAATACATGTCTAGGTGAGTTTTACTAAACAAATAATGTACATATCACACAATCTTATACTGAACTTTCAACACCACCTTAGAGGCTTGTGATAAAAATATTGATAAATATAACAGAACCATCTTAATAGCTGTCGAATACCCAAATCCCTGATGACGTTCAGTGGGGTCTTCGCTGACGTCCAGATATCCCGGTCCTTGCTGCTACAAAAGAATAAACCGTTAGCCTCGCCACGAAGGGCCCCGGGAGGGGGATCCGTGACCAAGCTCCGGCGTGAGAGTAGGTAAACTTGCCAGAAAGTTGAAGGAGCCTATTCCGATGAGTGGATCACCGGAATGTTTCCTCTAGGGTGTGAATCCAATAAATGTATGTGTGTGTTTAATATATGAGAATATTGGTCGGAATCAATGAGGGAGGAGTAAATGAGAGAGCTTTTAATACGATACCTGTGTTTTTCTTTCTTCCTTTTTGACTCTTATATAACCTCAAGTCCTTATCTCCCATGTGAGATATTTTGTTAAAGTAATCCGACGGATTCTAAGAGTCTTTGGGGGGGGGCTCAGACACGTGTCTGACCCCCAACGGTAAGATGACAGCTTCATTAAATGCTTCCGGCTGGAAAGTACGATTTCCAGCCAAAGATCCTTTTCCAATCGAGCATTAAATGTGGTCTGTATTGTAACACCTCGAAATTTCACGTCCAATAATGTATTGACACGTGTCGTAAGCTTAAAACGTGTAAAGGATTTAGTTTGAAGGACTAAAGTTGACAAACAAGGAAACTATGTGAATATAAGGGTCCAAGGTGTCAACAATGGATAAATATATTTTTAAAATAGCCCTACAAGATGTTTATACCTTCAAACAAATAAATCATGGATCATACGAAGCTAAATATGGAAGAAAGTGAGAGATTTCAAACTTCAGGGGTTAAATGTGTCAACATGTTTAAAGTATACCTCTGAGTGACCTTTTAGCAAACCCGAAGCTTCGTAACGGTAAATTATGCTCACTAGAATATGTGATAAAAATTCCATAAAGTTTCGTTATCGTATGAGAAAGTTAAGATAAAATTCGTGTACGAGGGGTTAAAAGCGTCAACGTTGAAATCTATGGCTTTTCGGGCGATTACAAAGTTAACCAAGGACTTAACAAAGTTTGTATAAGTATTGGAACCCTCAAAAGTAAATTTAGAAGGCTTATAATGCAAGAAATAATGTGAAAACGACGTTTGGAAGGTCCAGGGGCCAAACTGTAAACATTTGAAAGTTGTGTTGTGCTGGCATGACCCTTGCGCACCTCAACACTGTGGACGTTGCGGTGCGCAAGCAGGTCCAAGATGCAAAAATGTTGACAGCTGCCTGTTAATTCCGGTTACACCGCCTCTTTTGAGTAGTTTTCGAATTCAGGGGCTTCTATATCTGGTTTTTAGCATCCAAGGCCACCTGGGATGATCTTATAACATCCCTAGAGTTAGTTGGCATGATCTCCTTGAATTAAAAGGCCTATATAAGAAAATCAAGTTGCAACTTTTGGGCATTTGCATTTGCAACATTCACAACTTATTCTCTGGAGCTCTCTGGTCAGCAAGCAACCTTCCTAGTGATCACTAATCATTATTAGGACTTTTGTAAGTAGCCTTAACCCTTTCTAATCTAGTTTAGCGTAGTTAATTAACTAAAAGTCAAACCATCGTAATTAAGGATTGACTTCGTGATTAATTAAAATGTACTCAGTCTAATCACGAATTAAAAATACCTATAAGTAGGTAATTATGTGGGTAATAAACCCTTAAAAGGGTACTCTCTAATTCCCACTCTATCTAGGTCAATTGTCGAGTCAAACTTGATATCAAAAAGTCAACAGGAAGCTTAAATTTAAATTAATGCATAATTAGCAATGTAAAGGCTATGCAACCTGTTTTATCATTAATAAAACTTGGTAATTAATGTAAGAACATGTCCCAATATGTTCAACTCGACAATTTTCAGTTTAGGCTCGGTTTGGAACCGAAAGTCGCATAGTTTGACCTCTACTTTGACTTTCAGTTCTGACCCATTTTAGCATTGTTTAGAAATTCCTTAGAGCCTTAATTGAACCAGGTTTCATATTAGTGTAACCCCCTGAGGTCACACAACTTGGTTCATTAGTTATCCGATTCATATGCATGTTTCCAATTAATGCTTAAATATTGACTATTATGCCCTTTTGACTATAAAACGTGATTTTTGAAAAAGTGAAAGAGTAGAAACCTTAGTTACTAATTTATAAACTTGCACCTAAAATTTGACATCAGTTTGAGGTCTAGATTGAGAGTTATGCTCGTTAGCGTAAATTGAAAGCTTTATGTTAATTAAACGGCATGATTAGCGTATAGCGTATCTAAACCCACCTTTTGATATCAAACTTTTTACCCACTGATGTAATATAATATTTTGGGATTTTTAAAGATTTTTATTTAATTTTTGGCTGAGCATAACATAGGTCTCTAAGTTTATACGGTTAATGCCGGTTTTACCCTTTTTAGCCATAAAATGAGTTTTACAAATCCTTTTGACCCCAAACCTTTTTCTACTGATTTTATTTGATAAATAAAATATTTTGAGCTTTCTGGAATTATAAAAATATCAGCTTTCCTTTGAAAACCCGGAAATGGCTCCAAATCGCTTTTTAAGCGTTTTTAACGCATAGTATGTACTAAAACGATATTAAACATATAAGGTTGACACCTACTGATATTTTAAGTAAATTATTATATTTTTACAGTAAGCTAAAGTCTTACACTCAAGTTTCCAATTTTGACCTTTTAAGCCTATGTGAAATTACCAAAATACCCTTAAGAGGCATAGTTTGGTTATAAAGGATAGATTTCACATATATATGATACCCTACTGATATAACCTAGTAAATTGAGTAATTTTACTGATTACATCAGACCCGAAACTCAGGTTCATATTTAAACTCTTTTATAACCTTTTTAATGACCAAAATACCCCTACGGGGCGTAATGTGAGTCTAAATCCGTTTTGGGCATAATATAAGATATCTTTCTGATGTCACAACATAATTAAAGCATAATAACTTAGGAAACTTGCATGTCACTCATTTGGTTACTCGTTACACACTTTTCGCGTTCGGATCAGCGTATGACTAGTTTGCATATATTAGACGCGACGGGTCAAACCATATCATTTTTGTCTCAAAATCCAGAATGTGTTTAGGTTACCCATATTACACAAGTATACAAGCTTGTCGGGTTAAACCACATTCTAATCCGGTTCTCGCTTAATCATGCGTTTGGACCGTGTCTTCCTTTTGAAAACTAACCGGTCTAAGCTTAGGCTTAATTAAAGACCCGTTAGGAATCTAATAGGTTATTAAAAACCTTCGTTCCAGATTTAGGAGCCCAGTAAAAGCTATCTGTACTTTCTTGGTGGTATACGGCTGGGATTGAATTTATATTTAGCTCAGGTAAATACTTTTAACTTATTTTCCCTATACGGGCTTGGGGTACGGTATATAAAATACTGCTTGGTCCGGCATTGAATCTTTAATCGAATAGTGGTTAAATCCTTGATATGCTACGTTTTGAAATGTTTTGTTTGCTTAAAGCCTTTGGGGGGTTAATGACCATGCCCCGGATATCTTTGGCATCATCTTACGAGATGGCCACGACCATAGCACGGAGTGTAGGCGTACACTCGTCAGTGCCAAACCAAATAATGTGGTGTGTCTATTAATCTTTAACCCAGTCTACGGATCGGGCTACTGAACGCATAAGTAACATGTAATTCGTTTACAAGTATTATATTCATATAATTATCCCAAGTTATAAAATGTTTTGTGCCACGTGCATTCAAATCAATTTTATTAAACTTTTCAAAATAAGTCAGTTAAATTGTATTTACCAGTGTAAACTGACGTATTTTACAAAAAGGTTAAGTGCAGGTACTAATCGGAATAGGCTGGCTACTCCCAGCATCAATAAAGAGCCTCGCAAGCTTAGATGCCTAAAGTCTGTTGAACAAATGTTTCTTTTTATTTTAGATCCACCCGTGGATCCTTACATTCCGTTTGTAATACTTGATATTACTTTATATCGGTTTGTAATATATTTATCCTTTGCTTCCGCTGTGCATTTAAATTGTGTTGTTTGACTATGATGATATCAACTACGTCACGATACTCCCCACCGGGCCCACCGGTAATACGTGGAAATATCGGGGTGTGACAGGTTGGTATCAGAGCCAACATTGAGTGAATTAAACACTAGCTTTTTGTGTTTAATCTCAATGACACGATAGCACATTCTTTGACCTTCTGAGTCTAGACTTAACATAGGAATACTCTCATCCCTATTCAGAGGATTATTACCTTCAATTATATTTTAATATGTCGCCTAGCAAAGAAGCCATAATGGAAATTCTCCCCATTCGAAGCCTAGGGAAGGCCGAGCCTCGTATTGCAACTAGGATTAATGTACAACCTAGGAGAAGACATTCAGAACTAAAATGAAGAAGAAACTCCTTTTGCTGAAGTTCGTTTCCTTAATAAGTCCTTATAAGGGCATACTTCTCCTTCAGTCCCTTCATGGACAACATCATTTCACTCAAGTCCCGCTTAGGGCAATTCTACACCTCTTTTAAAAATCATTGGGATGTTTTATCTAAATTTCATTTATATCATCATATATGAATATAATATATGAAATAAAGTAAAATAACATTTCTGTTATAAGATCTACCATTATAATAAAATGGCAAAATCTAAAAAGGACAAGACCTAGCCCCGTGTCATTATTAAGACCCGACCAAGATGGCAGTTCCTTAATTTAGGTTCAGATCCTTATTAACATCCCGAGTTAGGATTGTTCTGCGTTATTTATTAAAAAGGAATCTTAAAGGTAAACCTAGTCTATATGACGAGACCAAGATGGTAGGATCTGTTCAAGAGATTCACATCCTTGTTAACATCTGTAACATATTAACTTTTCTGGCAGCCGTGGTTCGATAAAGTCACATAAATCATCCTTATATTGGATTCTCCCAAAATCCTTTCTTATTTTGTGATTTAAATATCCATTAGGGATATAATGCCTACGGGCTATAATTAACGTCCTTTGGGACTAAAGACAGTAGTGGTCTACAACACCCTGTTAAAAAGGGCAATGAACTTTGATTCAAGCCTTAATACCTTGATTTTGTAACATCCTGGTTTATAAATTAAATATGTCCATGTGACTAGGCTGTTGAGCTATTATTAAATTATAACTAGGGATATACTGCCTACGGGCTATACTCATTGTCATATAAGACAAAAGACAGTCGTAGCCTACAACTCCCTGTCAAGAAAAGGCATGAACACGTTCAAGCCTAAATACCTTAATTCTACAAAATCAAGGTTTATAATATAAAGTTGTCCCTGTGACTTGGCCTTTTGTGCCATAGTTATATTTTAATTAAATTTAGGATAATTATAATGAAAATCCTGAATAAAATAGATATCATTCCTTTCCTGCCAGTATAAATATTAAAAGAGAATCTTAAAAGGTTTGACCTAGCTTGAATGTCATTGAAGACCTAGCTAAAATGGTAAAACCTGTTTAAAAGAGATTCAGATCCTTATTAACACTTGAAAACGTGTTAACACTCCCGACAACAGTGATGCGATAAAATCACGCTTGTCATCTTTATATTAGGATCTTCCAAACCCCTTATTTAGCCTAAATGATCAATAGGAATCATGGCTAATAAACGTCGAACATGATGTACACATCTAAACATCCATCTGGGATGTATACCTACGGGCAAAGATGTATACATGAAAAAGATAGTTTTATTTCATAACCTCTTGTCAAGGCAATGAATTATGAAATTTTCCGATCCAAAGGAATCATCGATTATGTTTTAAAATTTCCCTAGTGACAAGGCATCTGTGCCATCGAAAAGTCCTTTGGAACAAGCCGTTGTGCTATATAAGATGTCAGTATGACATTGACAGTCGTGACTTATGTCCCCTGTCTAGTAAATTTGAAGGATTATATCCCCTTTAAACGCCAAAGATGGTTTATTTAAAAACCTAGGCAAAACATAATCAAATAAATTTAATACTATCTATTCGCCTATATGGTTGATTACACCATGGCTATTTAATCAACAAATTCGACAAATCAGCAAATTATTACAACATGGTTTGTAGCCTTCAAAGCTTCACCATGGCTGATCCATCTGAAGCTCACAATCATCCAATTGATCAGAATAATAATGCAAGACTGAACTTAACAGGCTAAACTGATTGTCTGATAAGACAACGACAGTGGTGGTCTTTGACTCCCTGTCTAAAAATGAAGGACTATGTCCAAGCATAATAGTCTATATGACTAACGCGATCATGACTAATATCGTCTAAAATGATGATCATATTAATTAGCATCCCTTAGTGATGAAATACCTACGGGTTATACTCTATTCTATCAGAAATGAGACAAAGTTAGTGGTGGTCTTTAAGATCCCCTGTTCAAAGTGGTGTATACCCAACCCTAACAGTCTATATGATCAGAGCAATCGTAACTAAAATCGTCTAATACGATGATCATATTATCTTATAGGATATTTGCAGTACGATCTTAAGTCTTCCTATCTTCGTAGTAGGATCTCAAGAAGTACTTTCCAACTCAATGGTTATGATTATATGTATCTTGACGGTGATTTAGATAACGAAACTAAAGTAATACAATAAACGCATGGTGGATACGCCGCAGGTACTTCCTATATATAAGTGTGTTTATTGTATTACCCTTCGTAGCGTTATCATGAATCACCGGTAGGGTTTATATCGCCTACGGGATTTATATTATATTGTCCGTTAGAGACATTATTAAATATAACCGTTATGGTACATCGTTGGAGGTAATGGGTAATGCCTAAGCCTTATAATCTATAAGATCGATAAGATCATGACTGATATACTCAATGACGATGATTATATATATATATATACATGTATATATGTAAGCATCCGCTAATGATATCCTATGATTTACCTATGTGCCGAAATGAATCGTTTTTCAAAACGTTGACAGTTGTAGTCCATGACTCCCTGTTCAACGGTGAAAACTAGGTTTAAATCTTAAAACCCCAAATCTAATAAGATCGCAGCTTATAAACTAATGTCCTCCGCAACAGGAGTTGGTTGCCATACCTTATAACGTCCTATGCGACAAGGCCTTCGTGCCACATGATTAGTTATGTCCTTCTTGACGGACAAAATGTTTTGTATTTTAGGAAGCCACTATGGCAAGCCTTCGAGCTATCTGAAATCATCTACATACCGAAGACAGTTGGGACATGTTGATCCCCTGTCAAAAGGGTAACGGACTCGGTCAAAACCCTAAAGGCCATTAATGATCCTTTTGTGACCTAGGCTGAATATGATTGATGTACAATCAAATAACACTCCTTAGGAATGTTCATATGGTTTAATAATACCATGGTCGATGTATGATAAGTCTTCAGGATGATGACTAGCTGTGAAATGCACTCAATTAATTGTTAAATTGGTATTTAATACCAAAAGATTTGAGTATGGAAAACTTAGAAGAGACAAACAACAGTCGCGATGCTAGAGATGCGACAAATGTTAATAGTGCAACAAGTGTGAACCTCAATGTTAACGGAGTACATCCCTAAAACCGTAATTATTACTGCTGAGAAGGGCTATGAGAAAAGCCATGAAGAGCCAAACGCTGCTCGCTCTAAAACACATGACACTGCTCATGAGAAGGGCTTTATTCATACTTCAAATGCGAAGAATAAACCAAACAAAATCATATATGGCAAGGAGCCCATTTCTTTTAGGATGTACTTAAAAGTACTTCGTCTCTTGGAAGTCAAGAGACTTCAATAGTAAAAAGGGGCCATCGATTGCAGGAAACTGTTGGATGAAGTAGAAACCATTAGGTGTATCAGCAGTTATGCTGGAACGGACACGGTGAGGTATGCGTCACAGTCATTCGATGACAATACCCTTGACTGGTGAGGACATTAAAGAAGTCCACAAGAAAGATCCTCTTATACATTATGGGATGGTCCAAGTTTTAAGGACCTTATTAGAAAACCTATTATCCGCGTCACGAAATGGGAAAAGATGGAGAAATAATTTTCCGACTCCACCATAAGATTTATAAACTATCGGCAGTGTGCTGCAAACCTTGGTTCATTGATGGAAATAGTGCCCTTATTCGGTTAACCTAGAATTTAAGCATAATGCACTATATATATATATATATATTACAATTTAGCATCGGCAATAAGAGGGCACATTAAGGTTTCAAAGCCTGCTTATTATGAATCCATTATGGATCACCTCAGCTACTCACATTTTATAGGTTAAGAAATAACCAGTCAAGGCCAAGACTGCCCTACAATTTGTCAAAGATCTTATAGCTAAGTTTAAAAGGTTTAAGAATGGAGGCGTTTAGCCCTCCTAATGAATGATTAGAGGCAGCTCACATTAATAAGGACACTAGATAAATCCCTTAAGGTGATTTTATGGCTAGGAGTTACGGTGGTTTCAGGTACTGCTAAGTCTCTCATAAAACCATAAGCTTAGCAAACTTTTAGAAACTTTTCCCGTAAGAACCCCAGATGTTAGGGTAAGGTAAAACTTACAGGCGAAATCATAAGAACCTTTTTTTTCTGTTCCTATCAGAAACCTCCAACCGTAAGAATTCTAGAAGTAACCTCTCTCTAGAAGAAGTGCGTCAGCATATAGTTGATATCTCTTTGATATCTATCGATTAAGAATACCGGATGGTATGACAAAAAGCGTCATATGAGGGTTGATGTATCTTGATAAGTTCCATAGATTGCTTCCATGCCTGATCAGTATGGAGGTTTAATGCATGGAGCCACAAAGATATCCCAATAATCATATGATACTAAAAGTCAACTACTGGTATTCAAAGAAGATATACACAATGGAATTTTCCAAGTAAATGTCTATGATTAAGGGAATCCATAGACTTGTAATGTGAATGTGTCCCTCATCTGACACAAGCAATGATGGATGAACTGGAGCATGAGATTTGGAAGATCTCTGTAATCTCTATGTATCTTGATTATCTTCTCTTAAGATTACCCTGTTTACCTCTTGAGAGGCAGGTAGAGTTAAGATTTATATCCCAGATGGGGCTGTATTATTATGAAATCTCCATGACGGCTAGTACCATCATTAGAAGAATTGAAATCCTGATTAAGCGAATAAAGGATTCTTATAGCCTAACTCAATATTCTGAGAATTCATTTTAGTTAATTAAGAAAGGCGGTTCATTTTGCTTATTCATTGGTTACCGCAACCCTAATTAGACAACAATTAAGAATTATCATTAGCTGCCCAGGATCGTCGATTTGATCGACTAACGCAAGGATTAACTATTCCTTGGGATTAGTTCTAAGCAGTGGTTGGAATAACCATTTCGCCTTAAGATAAGCTTTTTATAATAGTTTTTATATAAGTATCGAGGTTGCTCCTTTGGAGACCTTGTATAGATAAAATATCAAAACGTCTGTTTGATGGATGAGACTTTGGGAAGTCCAATTATCAGGATCAGAAGGTTGCCTTGGAAACAACAGATGAGATCAAACAAATCCATAATCATCTGTAAGTTGCCAGTATTTGGCAGAAAAATCAAGGATTAATGAAAATAGCAACCCTCCTAAGTTCTTGTGAAGGGATAAGGTTCAACAAAGATATCACCCTGGAAGGGTGTGTCAATTTGTTAATTGTCAGGCTAGTTGAGCTCTGAATATATTGAATCATTCGAAGGAATCGAATGTATCAGGATCAAGTAGCTTATAAGCTAAAACCTATTTAAGGAGTTGGACGGAGCTCGCAACACATTTTCACTAATGATTTAAGGATGTGTTTCATCAATAAGTCGAAAAGCATTATCACATAATGATATACAGATTTATGATATAATGAGCAACCTATATCGATTGAGGATCGATAGGTGAAGAAGCTCCAAAAGGATAAATGTACCCATTATAAAGGTCAACTTGGGAGCTTGGAAAAGCTCCAGATATGCTATTGAGGTTAAGTCCATTATGCGACAAAAAGTACTTCCAGCATTTTATCAAATCTCGAGGTTGAGATTTCTTTTAAGGGGTGAGGATGTAACACCACGAAATTTCACGTCCAATAATGTATTGACACGTGTCGTAAGCTTAAAACGTGTAAAGGATTTAGTTTGAAGGACTAAAGTTGACAAACAAGGAAACTATGTGAATATAAGGGTCCAAGGTGTCAACAATGGATAAATATATTTTTAAAATAGCCCTACAAGATGTTTATACCTTCAAACAAATAAATCATGGATCATACGAAGCTAAATATGGAAGAAAGTGAGAGATTTCAAACTTCAGGGGTTAAATGTGTCAACATGTTTAAAGTATACCTCTGAGTGACCTTTTAGCAAACCCGAAGCTTCGTAACGGTAAATTATGCTCACTAGAATATGTGATAAAAATTCCATAAAGTTTCGTTATCGTATGAGAAAGTTATGATAAAATTCGTGTACGAGGGGTTAAAAGCATCAACGTTAAAATCTATGGCTTTTCGGGCGATTAAAAAGTTAACCAAGGACTTAACAAAGTTTTTATAAGTCTTGGAACCCTCAAAAGTAAATTTAGAAGGCTTATAATGCAAGAAATAATGTGAAAACGACGTTTGGAAGGTCAAGGGGCCAAACTGTAAACATTTGAAAGTTGTGTTGTGCTGGTGATAGGAACCAAATCTTGAGTATGACAAACTCGGATAAGACATCAGTCAATCGCACCATTTGATGATGTGACTCATGCTAGTGATACTACAATTGTAAACCTTAGAATGTCCAAGGATGTTCTTCAAACTATGATAAGACGCAGCTGTTGGAAAAGCTGTTAAGGAGATCGTGAAAAAGTTCAAAGAGCCGAATGCTACTTGCTCCAAATCCTCCATAAACTATAAGTATAGAAAACTTTTAAAATCTTTCATAAGAACCATAGATATTAGGTGTAAGGTAAAACTTACAGACAAAATCATAGGAACCATTTCTTATGTTCCTGTCAGAGATCTTCAGTCGTAAGTTCTAGTGTACCTTCTCTCCAGATGAAGTACGTCAGAATATGTAGTTGATATCTCTTGATCTCTATCGATTAAGAATACCAGATGGTATGAAAAAAAGCGTCATATGAGGGTTGGTGTATCTTAATAAGTTCCATAGATTGCTTCCATGCCTGATCAATATGGGGTTTAATGCATGGAACCACAAGATATTCCAATGATCATATGATAGTAAAATTCAACTAATGGTATTCGAAGAAGATATCCAAGATGGAATTGTCCAAGTAAAGGTCTTCGATCAAGGAATTCATGGACTCGTGACGTAAACGTGTCACTTATTTGGCACAAGCAATGATAGATGAACTGGAGCCTGAGATATGGAAAATCTCTGTAACCTCCTTGTATCTTGATTATCTCCTCCTAGGACTACC